>OX376698.1:7962222-7984240 GCA_947389925.1 Coelopa pilipes | reverse complement strand
GATTGCCTTGGCGGATCCTCCCGCCTTCCTCCGACGCCTTCATCCACGAGTACGACACAACTGAACGTATGACTCCAATGTGAATACTAATGTAAATGCAAATGTGTTTGTGCGGCCCAATCTGGTCACACTGAGCCCATCTGTGTGCATGAAATATGTATGTGTATGCCTGCATTTGTCTTCCGTCCGTCCATCCATCTCTCTGTCCTTCCGTCCCTCTGTCCTTCCGTCCCGTTCTCCGTCTTCCGTTCACGCCTCAGTCCCTTGCACGCCCTCCTGAACATGTCCTTGTGCTGTGTAGTCTTTATTTAACATCCCCATAGGCGTGTGTGTGTGTGTGTTTGTGCGTTTGTTTGCTGGCTCTTGTCCTTCTGTTGACAGAGCATTTGTTTCAATGGCGCCAGCCTTTTGCCATACCACCTGTTATTGCACTTAATTAAATCATCCTTGATCCTGAGGATCCGACAGAAACAAGTTGAGCGGTCGCAACAACAAAATCGCATAATTCCGAGGTTGAGCGAAATCAGAGAAACTTCCTCGGAGATTTTTAATCCCTCTCTCCCTGTCTCTCTCTCTCTCGTCCCCTCTGTCTGTCGCTCATGTCCTGGGTTCTTAAACCTAAGCTCGCGGCTTCGGCATGTCGCGAAGGAAGATTCTTAATTAACTTTATGTCAAACTCTCTCCCGCTCTCTCTCTCTTCCTCTTCCTCTCCTCTCCCCTCTCTCTCCTCCTCTCCCGTCCCTTGATCTCCGCAAAACTTTACGGAAGACGCAAAAAAGTGGATGAACTATTTTTAATTTTCCGCGAATCCCGGATCAAAAAGTTTAAAAATAAAATCGCGAGCACGACGCGAAGGACGACGACACGAGACAGATGGAGAATTCGCGCTGCCTTTCGCTCACTCATCCACTCACTCATGTGCGCCTCCCTCGTCCCTCTCCCCCTCACACCCTCTCGGATAAGGAGGAGACAAACGAGAAGAAATTCTTTGAAGATGACGAAGTGAGCGAAAAAACGAAGGCGGAAACGGGATGAAATGTGTTGTCAGAGCTGCCAACGAGACGGAGCTCAAACTAAGATGACGGAGAGATGGGAGATGCGGAAGGAGATGGCAAAGGGCTAGAGCAAATCGCGAGAGGGGCAAAAAGGAAGTGGGCGAGTTGGAGAAGCGCCAAACGGGAAGCGGAAGCCGAGGGAAGTTCGGCCCTTTGCATCCACAGGCGGGGACGGGACGAGGGCGCGGCTCTTCAGAAGAAGGCGAAGCCGACGAAGGCCTGGGCAGCCGTCGACGTCATGTCCAACAGAAGGCACCACTTCAAGCCATGCGTCTAATTGACGCCAGTCGGTCCCTCCGACCCTGCGACATGACAGCCGACATCGATTCGCCGCCAGCCGCGCTCCCTCGGGCCAATTGAAATCGACTCGCGACTCAAACGCCCCCGGGACCGAAACCAAACCCAACTCGACCCGACCTCCTCCCTCCCCCCACCTCGGGGACCATGAATAATCGAATTGCATCCACTTGGCGTCGACTCGAGTCGAGAACACGAGCCCAAGACGGCCACAGACAGGTGGACGGACGTCAGATCAGGTCAAACCAGGCCCGATATCGGCCCCTGGCATGACCGCGACCCGACTCGGGACCGCCATCGGGACCCCCGCGGCCCTCCGGCTGGATCCACCTCCCTCGACCCGCGCCCTTGGCCGCGGCACGTGACCGCAACGGACGGCCTCGGCCTCTGGGACAGCCTCGGATTTGGAAACCCGCTCAAAACTCGATTAAAGCAGGCCGCGCTGAACAAACGGCGTGCCGTGCCGTGCCGGGGCGTGGCGTGGCGAGGAACCAGAGAGGCCACTAATCCCTGGGGAGGGCCGAGAACCGCCTCCGCCCCGCCTCCTCCTCCTGGTGGACAATTAAGGCGGAAAATGCCTCGGGGCTCGGGACTATTTTTAAACGCAGGCTCTGCAGTTGATTATCTCGTCACTGTTGTTGTTGTCGTCCACATTGTTGTGGATAATGTTGTTCATTTCGCCGTTGTTGTTGGCGTTGCTGCCGCCATTGTCCCTAGACTAAGAGCGACGGCGAAGGTGGCGGGAAATTTAAAAATAATGACACCGACAACGAGACCCACGATAGTGTCAGAGGAGAGAGAGAGAGTCAGCGATATACGAGCGAAGCAGAGGGAGAGGGAGGTGCTGAGAGTGGGAGCGAGAGAGAAGGGGTGAGGGTGGGCGCCTCAAGGCGTGGAAGCGGGACTCGCAATTTGCAAAGTTTCGCGCCGTCAGGCGGGAAGACGAGGAGGGGGAGGAGGAGCAGGAAGGACTTGTCTCGAGACTGTCGCAGTTCCCATTGTGATTGTTGTTGTTATCATTGTTGTTGCTGTCGTTGTTGTTGTTGTTGTTGTTGTTGTTGTTATTGCCTTCCTCACCAGTTCGGCTCGGTTGCTCTCTCTTGTGAAGGTTGAGTGTGTACGAAGAGTTGTTGCTGTACATTGTTGTTTTAGCGGCTGTTGTCGTCGGCTTCGTCGCTGTTTTAGTTGTTGTTGATGAAGTTGTTGCATTTATGACGTTGTTGTTGTTACAATTTTCGTCGTCGCCATTGTCGAAGTCTTATCCTAAGCCGTTGCCTCTGACAATTGTTGCGCTCACTTGGTAGACTTCTCGTAAGCCGACAGAAGGCACACAAACACACACACACACACACACACACACATACACTCCAACAGGCGGACTCCCGCATCCAGATCCACACCCACACCCACACACTCAATTCATGGCGATCATGAGGGCGAGACGAGGTTGGGCGAGGTTCCGTTGGTGGCTGCAGGAGACGCAGCCTTCGAGCTAGAGCTTGAGCTTGAGCTTGAGCTTGAGCTCGACTCTCAGCAGAGGATTTTCAACATCGACAGCTCGAGAATTTTCCTCGTTGAGGACTGGTGCGGTGGGCGCAGGGGTTGAGGACGAGGCCGTCGATGAATGGGCTGAAGAAGGAGGTGAGCGAGAGGGAGAAGATTGAGTAGGACCTGGATTTGGGGGCGAGAGGGAGGAGAGAGAATGAGGGAATGATGGGCAGAAGGTTGAGGAAGAGAGGAGGGTGAGAAAGGGATGAGGAAAACAATAAAAGGAAGGAGGCGGACAGGATGAGGGGGACGATGAGGAAGGCGATGGCAATGACGTGGAAGATGACGATGACCACGACGACGATGGCCACGCGGCCGGGGGCGACGACGTCGTGTTTACTTTGGTGAATTTATGGACCTGCCCTCGACACGTGACGGCCGTCGTCGTTAACTTAATTAGGCGGCCTGAAGGCCCGGCCCCGGCCACGTCCCCGGCCCCACTCCTCAACCCTCCACCCGCAACCCGCGGCCCAGACCTCCTGCTTCCCATACAGAAATACCGAGAAATAAAGATCGACAAGAAGTTTTATTGCTGCTGAGAAAATTCTCCTAAAGTCAGCCAGATGTGGGCTGTAAAAACAGGAAAATTTCGTCACGAAAATTCTTAACAATTCTGACATTGATTGACTTCAGTGTGTTCTCAGTTTGTGTTTTTTTGTTTTTGTCCTTTATCTAGGCCTGACTACGGATGAATTTTGAAGATCTTGGTCAAATTTAGAACTCCAAAAATTCTTCCAACGGCACTCGCTCCATATCCAGCCTTCTCTCTGCCCCTCACCCTCCCTCTCTCTCTGTTTCCTTCCCTTTTCACTCTGTCGCCCTCCCTATTTGACGACGTCTCCTGCGATTGTGCAAAAGTCCCACGTAAAACATTCAAAATCGAGGCGATCCCAATCTCGAGCCACCTGGTGCCGCGTTCGCAGGACACACACCCACGCACACACACACACAAATTTACCAATCAAATCGCAGCAATCACGGACAAATATATCGCTGACAAGGGCATAAAAAACCAACCATCGGGAAGCCCATCGAAAAATGAATAAAACAAAATCTAGACAAGAGCAACAACAACAAAAAGTTCAGAATCCTGGCCACGGAATGATTTAGGGGAAACGAGAACCAAATGAAGAGAGAAGTAAAGAAGGAAGAGAACGACGAAAAAAAAATTGGGAAAAAAATTAGAGACCACAAAAATCCGCCTCCACCGACAACGGGCGCAATCGAAAAGCCATCGGCAGGAAAGTCGATAAAAAACAAATGGCCACACACACTAATTCAATGACGCGCCATTTTGCCACGACACACACTCACACACACACACTTACCGCAATAGAAAACGAACTACGCCACAGAAAGAGCAACAACAGCACGGACACAAACCATAAGAACACCAACAACAACAGCCACAACAACATCAACCACTACATCAACCACTACATCAACAACAAGAACAAGAACGCTGTACGTTTCTTGTTGAAAGCAAAACGAAACGAATTAAAAAGAGAAATAAAAACATGACGGAAAAATACGAAGTAAATTTATTATTGACAGCGACCGAGCGACGGCTGCCGAAATTCATTAGGCAGAGCGGGAGACAGTCGCGGAGGTAGAGACGGAGGCATGTGTGGTGAAAGGCTTTCGGAAATTGAGCTCGAGGCTTCAGAGGAATCGGATTTTCAATTTCGAATATGAAACCGTCAGCGTTTCCGCAGGCCACCTGGCAGGTTTCGCAAATGAGCCCTGGGTCTCAGGCCTCTGGTTGTGTTGAAGGGCGTTTGAAGAAAGTCAGCAAAAAATTTGTCTACGAGAGACAAATAAAAAAATTGGTGTAAAAAATGAAATAAAAATACAACATTTAAGGCAAATATAATTAATTCAAATCCCACAAAAAAGGTTATAAAAATATTATCAAATAGAATGAATAAAATAAAATTCGATAGTAGCAAATCATTGAAATTAAACATATTAAAATGGGCAATACTTAAAAAATAATTTAAAATACACTAAAATACAATGAAGTAAGCAGTAATAATAAAATATTGTAATATAGTGCAATTAAAAATAAAAAAAATATATAAAATGGAGACAAGAAAATAGAATGAAAACCGGAAATGATAAAATGCAATAAAATAAAACCATATGAAATGAAAATAGTAAAAGAAAATAAAGCACAAAAAATCAAAACGACATTTGAAATAAAATGCTCGAATATATAATAAGCGATTGCCAGGAATAAGCGATTGGCCCCAATCTGAAATGGGCGTCCGATGCGCATCGACACGGGGGCAGGACGCGCCCCGCTCCCACCGACCACCGCCCACTGCCCTCCGCCCAAAGGGTTCGAAGGGATCGGCAGCTGCTGCTCCTCGAGCCGGGCCGAAATTTATTGACGACGGTTGCAAATGCCGAGGGTGGATGGAAATCAAGTCGGGCTCGCGTTTTATTGCCGCCGACATAATTTACGAGTTGTGCTTAATGCATTCCGGCTTCGTTCTGCGTTCTCCGTTCTCGTTCGCTTTTTATTCGCACTCTTCGCTCACTTCTGGCGAAAAACACACAAACAAAACACGAAATGCTGCGGAGCATCCGTGATAAAGCGGCAGCAACCGAGATGAGGTGCGCATATTTTTTTATTTTCCCCACTTTTCTCACTTTTCTCAACTCTCTCATAATGTTCCTCGCAGCTGCCATTGAAAGTTCCAGGCAGAATTAAATCTAATGCGAAGCATTTTAACCATTTTTGTTCCTCCGCCCACGCCCGGCCTCCGTATGAAACCACTCTACATTCTCACTCGGTCTCTCTTTCTCTCTTTCCCTCTCTAACTCCCTCCCTCTCCCTCCGCCTCCCCACGTCGCTCCGACTCCGCCTCTGGAACCCTTTTTCACCGCATTTTCCTCACTTTTCCCCTACTTTCTGCCCACTCGAAATGTCTTCAGCACATGCAAGTCTCGCTTCTCTCTTGCTTTTCTTTAAATCCCTTTTCGGCGGCCTCCCCGCCCCTTTTCTCTCGCCCCTCACCCATTCCTGCCCCCACAGGTGCCTTCCTGGTGGCTCCGAAGCCCACGGCCCCGAGCGCCGAGCGCATAAAAGGCCAATAAAAGCTTAATAATGTCGTAGGCGTCCCTCGGCCCCGAGATCCCGTCCTCGCCACCCAAAACTCTCCCCTTGGCCCCCCAAAATCCCGCCCCTCGGCACCGTGGAACGCAATCCTTCGACCCGCTGGCTTCGTGAACCATAAACTTATTTTCGAATTTCGGAAGGAGGGCGAGAGCACGAGAGGGAGGGAGACAAGGAGAAAGGCGAAGGGAGCCAGGGTGAGGGCGGCAGGGGTGGTGCATGAGAGGGCGGGGCGGGGCCGTTTTTTGCGTGTTCCGAGGGTTTTTTTGTTGTTGGGCGACGGACGGCGCAGCTGTTGTTGCTTTGTTGATATTTTTTTACTGATATTGTCGTTGTTGGTATTCTGGTTGTTGACAATTTATGTTCTTGTTGTTTTGTTGTTGGTGATGTTTTTAGTCTTGTTGTTGCTTTGCTTTGTCGTTGTTACAATTACATTTTTGTTGTCACTCTCGATATGTTGTTGTTGTCGTCGCCGGCACTGTCGACATTGTTGTTTTTATTTTTGATCCTGTTATTTTTGTTTTCATAATGTTTGTTGTTGATATTTTGGTTCTTGTTTTGTCCTTGTTATTGTTGTTGTTGTTGTTGCTGTTACTGTAGTTATTTCTGCTGTTGATATTTTTATAATTTCGTTGTTGTTTTTCTTCCTGATGGTATGCAATATTTGTCAACACTCAATTGCGTGTTGTTGTTGTTGTTGTTGGTGCTGTTGCTGTTGGCGTTGCTGCGGTTGTTGAGATGTGTGGTCAGTGTTGTTGTTGTTGTTGTTGTCGTTGGTCGATTTCATCGCTCGGCGATGCAGAGTCGATTTTCACAACTCGTGAAAGCCCGAAATTTCATCAATAAAAACATTTTCCAACGTGCTTCTCATGACCTTATTTTTCATGATAATTTTTTTAACTTCCATTTTCTTAATTTCTCCTCATCTCACTTGATTAAAATTGTTCATATTTCTTTTCCCTTTCCCCCCTTTTGTCTTCAATCATTTACGTTATGTTTCTTAATTTCCTAGTATTGTCATTTTTTCTCCATTCTTGTTTATCTTCTATATTTTCATTTTTTCTCATGTTTTCCAATTATTTTTCTTCATCGCGTTCATTTGTTTTTTATTGATTTGGTCATTATTTTTGCTTATTCCTCTCGCTTGAGTTTCCGGTCATGTCCGGGTCGTCAACGAAATCCACTCGTAACATTTGCCTCCTTGCCAAGGACGCCCAAGGACCTCGCATCGCCTTCTCGCTCCCTCTCCCGACGTTTCGTCCTGCTTCTTCCCGTTCCCGCCGCTGCTCCTCGGTATGGACGTGTTTTATTTTTTATTCCACTGTCTTCTGTCGTGCGATGATGGCCCAGAGACACGCAGAGCGAGCTTGCGTCACTGTCACCCACACACACGCCCACTCACGCGCTCACACACGCGGCCGCCTGACAAATACACCCATCTCCCTCCCTCCGCTGCACCTCTTGGCAGCGAACTCGCTTCCGTTTTTGTCCACCGAACTCGGCCTGATCAACGTCTGGCGACAGGTTTTCGACGATATCCGGTGCCGCCGTCCTCTGCCTCTGCCTCTGCCCTGCTCTTTCCTTCTCCGTTCCTTGCATCCATCTCGCTCTGGCTCCATCTGCCATGTCGTTATTTGTCTGTCTCTGCCCCTCCCCTTTCGCCTGCTGCCCCTTTCTAGAGGCATTCCTTTCACATGTCTATCAATCCTTGTTCCTGCCTGCTGCCTCGTTAAATATCGCATTTCCCTCGCTCTATCTCTGTCTCCCTCCCTCTCTCTCGCCTGCCGAGGGCTGTCTGTCGTATCGGGTTCCCATTTGACGATTAATTGTCTCGTCCTTCTTCCTAAATTCCGGTAATTTCTTTCACTTCATCCTTTCATCTCTCCTCCCTTTTTCCAAGCTTCTCTTCAGACCTTCCTCCCAATGTTTTCAGCCTTTTCTTATTCCTTTTTCGTCTCGTTTCCTTTCATTTTTTTCTTTTTTCCTTTCATTTTTCCTTTTTTCCCTAATTTTACTCGATTTTTCTCCTTCTTTTTTCCTCTTTTTCTTTCCCTTTTCCCTCCCACGACCCTGATTATTAAAAGGGTTTTCACTTCCCATTTCTTTACAGCCTTCTGCCTTCTCACCCTTTTTCGCACCTTCTCTGCCACGGCCTCGTTCCCTTTCTCTTTTCACTCCCTTTCTTTCCTCCCCTCCACGTTCGATGGCTTCAGAATGTTGGCCTTTATCATGATATATTTTGAATTAAATACATTAGAATATTATTTTTCTCAGCTTCTTCGGCTGCTGGCGTCGGTCTTTCCGTTAAGATTTTTCATGTCTTCCACTTTTTCTACTTTATTTTTGTTTTTTTTTTCAAATGTATTTTTTGTGTTTATTTTCCTTCCACCTTCCCTCATTTTGAGCAGGGCCGTCGCGCTATCTCTGTCTCTGACTCGTTCAAATGTCAACGTCAGCAGCCTCTGTCATTCCCAACACGCACGACTCGACCTCTCCCGCCCTCTCTCTCCCTCTCTCTGAGGGTTTTTGAACCTGCCTCGGACTGCAGCAACAACAACGAGGAGTCCGTTAAGACGTCAGTTCGCAACGTGTAACGTCGTCGTCGTCGTCGTCGTCGTCGCAACACGTCAGGCGTGCGTTTCTCATACGCGTCTACGTCTGGCCACCCCGCGAGTCGGCCTCAGCCAGTCTCCAGCCGACCCTCCGTCCCCGCCTCGCTGTCGGCCGCCTCCGAGTCACGTCATCTGTCCCGGCCTTGATCCGGGTTGTCATCCTTTCCCTCCCCTTCTCCGCCGCCCCCCTCTTCACGTCGATGTCACCGCGCCCTCCCCTTGCTTGCATGTTTATTTATATAAATGATAACTTTAAGTATTCTAATCCATCAGTTTCTTCTCTCTCTCTCAGTCGCCCCTCTTCAAGTCCAGGGCTGGGGTCCTGTCGGCTGGATCGGAGGGGCCGCTGGAGCCCGAGATGCTCAAAATTAAAGGATTCAAAACAAACGATGGAAAATATTTTCGAAAACACTATTGTAAATTAAAGAGAAACACTAAAAAAAAACTACAAACAAATACTAAAAAACACAAAAAAACAAAAAACAATAATAAAAACTGTGTACGGGAAACCAGTAAAAATTCAAAGCAATTCAAAAACCACTCATGTGAAAATTTTCACTTCGCTGGAAGGCCCATGGAATCGTTCGAAATTGCCCGAAATTGGGAAATTGAAATTCAGATTCCGGCGAAGTAAATATTAATAATAATAACAACAACAGCCGCATGAGCTCGAATGGGATGATGATGGTGGGGATGTTGGTGATGATGGTGATGATTTTATCGACTCCACTTCCACGACACGAAATAAACACAGTGGGGGCAAATCATAAATACACCGAAACACCCTGGTGAACTTGAAACAGTCGGGCCGATCCAGCAACAAACAGAGCCAATTACGCAGAAAATAAACATTGTACGAATGCCCATCTCTGGCACCGCCCTCGCCATTAAATCTGTGAGTTACGCGATTATTGGCCGTTTGTTGTTCGAAGGCGAGAAATTCCACGGAACGTGGTGAAAACCTCGAAAAACTCCTTGGCTTGAACGAGGAAGCCCGAAAGATAACAGGAAGAGCCGATATCAGAGACGTATGGAAAATTCCAGAGATGGCCAGAAGTCCAAACGCAATGTGGAAAAACAAAGAGATGTGGGTAATTTGTGGAAATAAATTAAAAGAAAATCCCACAGAAATGAAAACAGAGGAGAGCGAGAGACAAATGCAGGGGAAACCCCGAGTCCGAGACCGAGACCGATGTCGGGAATATAAAATGCAAAATCGAGTTGTTGAAACAACAACATGAAAACAAAACAACAACAGTGAGAGCGATTTAAGCCAAGTCGATAAATAAGCAAAAAATACACAATTCAAACACCCGATGCTCTGCGAACAAGTGAAATCGAGAATAAATCAAACAACAATAAATTTAAATACCTAATAAAATGTCGATTAAAGTTCAAAACAAAGAAAACAATCTGGCGGAAACATTTATCGGGCCTGTCTGTCTGTCTGTCTGTCTGTCCCGAGGGCACGGCGAGCATAAATCGAAGCCAACTGGATGGCGGCCATGTCGACCGCGTCGGAGCCACGGGAACCCTGATTAGGCGGCGCACCACATGGCGATTTTTTCCAATCTTTCCCGAATAAACAAATATTGCGAAACGGCAGCGAGTGAAAACTGAAACGGGCGAACAGCAGGAAATCAAAGAATGTACAAAAAACACAATTAAACAGCTTCGCGTCGTCGATAAATCCACGGGATTTTAATCGAAGCGATATTCCTGGAACTATTATTTGAAAATACGGGTCCGTTTGTCATGTCATTATTTTTTCATTATTATTTATTTTTTGTATTTTCCTTAAATCGACATTCAGGAGTAGGTCTTTTGCCGTCTCCCTCGCTCCTACCCTGGCCTCCCATTATTCGTGCGCCCTCCTTGCTCCCGTTCCGCTTTCCTCTGGCCACCTCGACTCCCGCCCACGGCGCGGTCATTAAAATGTCCCGCCCTTGCTTTAAAAATTGCGAGCCAACGACCGCCAGAAGCCATTAAAGTTAATAGTTTTGTCCTTTCTGCCGACACGTCGGCCGACCCGGACCAGGCCAAACCAGACCAGACCGCATTTAACGACTCGTGCAGAGTCCTTCGAGGCTCTGGTTGATTCAGCCGCGTTGGCGTTGCCACAGCGAGGTCTTCAAAACAGAAACCTAACGCTTTTTGTCCGATTATTTCAACTCTGTGCAAGTAAATTCAATTTTGACTGACTTTTTGAGCCATAGGATTTGTTTCAGCAAAAAAGGGAAATCAACTGAACGAAATACAATGCAATTAAATAAGCCAACATTAAAAGAAAATATACCAAAATAAATCACAATAATAGAAAATAATTATTGTTTATTGCATTAATTTTTCCATTTTAAATTAACTTCAAGGGATTACAGCGAATTTTTCAGTACAACAAATTCAGAGGGAAAACATTTCAAGACTTCGTGGCAGATTTGCTTCCTACCTCCCCCCCCTTTCCTCTCTACTACCCCCCCCCCCCCTCTACCTCCTCTTCCCCTTCCGACTCCCTCCCATCACAACGAGAGCTTCGTAAAAAGTTCATCCAGCGTTTTCAATGAAAAGCAGGCCTTCCAAGGTTTCACAACAATGGGGATTCTGCAGGAAGTTCTCCTTGTTGATATTGTTGTTGTTAATTATTGCAAAACTCACAACAGGTATTTAAACTCAAGTAAATAACGGTAATCGGCGCAGGGGGAAAAATCAGTTTCGGAACAAAAATGAGATTTTTTCAGATTAATATCGTGTTGTAATTTTTTGTTGCTTGCGATGAAGGATGGAAAACTTTTGCTGGGCAGACCTTCGAGATTGACAAAAAACGCTGCCAAACCCGCAGCAGCCCGAGGGGCCAGAGGTGGGGAGCCCGAGGCCCACCAGGCTGCGGGCTCCGGTGCAGCGTGGACTTTTAATGGCGGCGACAAGTTTTGCATGAATTACGAAAATTAAGCAATTCGAAAAGTTTCCCCAAATGGGATGAGGGGGTGAGGGGGCAACAACGACCGGAGACAGTGGAGCGAAGCGAGGGCGGAGCCTCGGCGAACCATCGGAAGCGATGTTCATTTGGCAGCCCCGAGGCGAGGAAGCGGAAGCGGGCCCAAGGAGCGGGAGGCGAGAACAAGAACGAGAGGGATAGGGAGGCGGAGACACGACTGATCTGAGTTTCGGTGGCTGCGGGCGGTTCATCAAGTCGTTGAGAATTCCCAAAAGACAAATGAAAACTTTCGGCCAAGAGCTGCGAGTTTTGGCGACTTATCGCCGAAGCATTTGTTTTATTCAAGGTTTTCACGGCTTCATCTCCGCGTATTCCTATTAGTTTGATATTACAATTTTAGTGATTTTTTTCCCCAGTTCATCCATCAATTAAATGAATTTGTCACATTCGAGAAATCGGTTAAGTCGGCTTTCGGCTCTCCCAGACCCGTGGCATCCGTCCGGGCGCTCGAGCTCAAGGTATTTTTCCGAATTTCGACAACTTGTCTTGTTCGCCCTTTCACTTCACTCTTGCCTCCCCGTCTCCTTTATTTCCCCTCCCTCTTCTCCCCCTTTTCCCTCCTCGTTCGCGCTCCCTCCCCGCGCCGTCTCGTGTCTGTCTCATTACGCTCTGGCCTTCGATTTAATCATCGCGAAAGTTTGTCATCGTCAGCGCCCGAGTGCTTCGCACGTCTAGAGGCAGGCAAGGGAATGTGAAAGCGAAAGCGATAGAGCTCTCGTTCCCTCCCACAGTCTGTCCATCTCCGTGTCTCGCTCTCCCTGATTGTCCCTCTCTCTCTATCTCTCTATCTGTCCCCCTCTTCCCTCACGCGACCCACTCGGTGATCATCGTGTGACAGCAACAGCAACAGCACTGACACTTATGCCGACGCCGACGCCGGCAATAATGACAACAACAGCAACAACTACAACTATCATAAGCGCGACCACAGCAGGAATGATAGGGACAACAACAACAAGCACAACAAGAAGGAGCAGAGGGAAAACCAAGTCCCGAAACTTTCCTCCACCTGGCATCGCAGACGCGACTCAGCCCAGGCCGAAGCCAGCTGGGCCTCGGAGCCTGCGACCCCCATTCGGGCAGGTGGCGGCGGCGACATGCGGCAGTAACTTGGCTCGAACGCGCCCTGGGTTGATGCAGAGTTCCATTGTCCGCGTAATTCTATCTCTCAATTTGGGGCGGCGAGTGCCAAATGTCGTGGTCGTGATCGTGGTCCTTCCTTGGTCCTGCCCCTCGACCCCCTCCCTCGCCATCTTGTGGCTTCTGGGAGGTTTCCGTGGCGGATTTTCGGGGGTGTCGATTTGTGAGTGGATTTTCGGAAGATTTTCGCGAGGTTTTCGGGTGGTTTTGGGCGGCCTCCGTTGACTGTCGGGAGGTCGAAATTTCCCCGGCACTCGGCGAAATCGAATGGTTGTCCTGTCGACCCCAAGGGCTTCAATTAAAATGTTGCCTCCAGGTTATCGGCACGCGGGAAGCCCCACAGCGCCTTCGCCGGCGGAGGAGTAGGGAGGGTCGGGGGTGGCAGCGGGATAATTACAGGGTCGATTGGTTTCGGCTCCGGCTGAGTGGCGAGCGGTGTCCATGAATTAAAGCGCGAAGTTTGAAAGTGTGGGAAATTGGAAATGAAACTAGAGGTGGGAAAATCGCCCATTGTGGCGAAGGGAGGGAAAATGAGAGGTAGTGAAAGAGAGTGAGTGAGAGAGAGAGAGCGGGAAGTCATGATAAAGTTTCGCAATTTTCCCCCAATTAGGTTTTAATTCGAATTAAAATTTCCACACTACATTACATGGAACGCATTAAAAGCGGCGTCGCCCGCCATGTGTGA
The DNA here is from genome assembly GCA_947389925.1 of Coelopa pilipes. Taxonomy (NCBI): domain Eukaryota; kingdom Metazoa; phylum Arthropoda; class Insecta; order Diptera; family Coelopidae; genus Coelopa; species Coelopa pilipes. Next base: position 7,970,790 of record OX376698.1, on the reverse strand, counting down.
CTAATTTCGGATGACATTTTGGTCAGGCAGACAGACAGACAGACAGACAACAACAACATCGACAATAACAACAACGTTGGTGAAAATATATTTCACGGCGCATTTATTTAAATCTTAGGTGACAACGAAATTTAATACACCCAAATATTCGAGTAGACGCCAGTAAATCCAACAACGAGCCAAATGACCCATTAATTCGGCTGCCAGGCGGCCATGTTGAGTCAGACAGACAGAGAGAGAGAGAGAGACAAACCACAGCGAGGAGGTCGGCGACGACAAATGGCCGCCGACGGTGTTGCCAGCAGGGGTTTTAATTAAAACAGAAGCGAGAACGACAGGTGACGAGGCGATGAGAGGGACGAGTGGGGAACGAGTGGGAAAAGGGAGCAGGGCGGAGGGAGGTGCGTGGAGTGTGGAAAATAGTAGCGTAATTTGATAAAAAATAGCAGTAGAATAATAGCGGAATCCCCGGTGACGCAGATGACGCCATCGCTCCACGGGACGAAGCCCTCGAAACGCATTCAAATCGGGTCGGAGCTGGAGGCAGGGAGCGAGGGAGTTTCAGCAAAATGACGTCGCCGCAGCCGCAGCGGGCGGCAACTCTGGCCGCCCAGACGCCGTGATCGGATGCGCTTCGCGCGTCTAAAATCGGTTTCAGATGATTTGCGGACGCCAATTATTTGCGCTCTATGACAGGCGCAGCGATAGCAAGGAGCGGAGCAACAACTACAACAACAACAACTACAACGACAACAGCTTCGGTCTCGAGGCATCAAAGGCTGCAACAACAGGCGGACTCAGTTGCCAAATTGGTTCGAAATTCAATGCCAATTTGATGTAACCGAGAGCTCGAAGGCCGCGAGGAGGGCGAGTGGGGGCGAGGGGAGAGGATTGCGGGGACCGACCTTGGCGGCAGAGGCAGAGAGAGAGAGAGAGAAAGATTGGTACAGCGAGAGTGCGAGCGAAACAGAGGGTCACTAGAGGAAGGAGAAGGAGAGAAAATGGTGGAAATTGCGATAAGATTTTGCAGAATAGATTAATAAATTAATAAAGGAAAAACAATCTAAAATAAACTATAAAATGTTCCAATGCACAAGAGAACAAAGCAAAGAAACACAAAGGCATTTCCAATAAAATCGTCAAAAAGTCTATTTGATAAATAAAATAAAAATTAATTGTAGGAATGTTTTATAGTAAAATATACCGAAATAGCCCAATTATTTTAACGGCAAAGGAAGTTATAAAAAATTTTAACTTCCAAACAAAAAAATACCAGAAATCAGGTGGATAATACATGGGCAAGTGAAAAAATAAAATATATACAGATAGAGATATTTACGTGTGTTTTTTTTTTGTATCTTCTTTTTTTCTGGTCCGAAAAAGTCGATGTCGAAGGCGGGTTCTGGGAAAACACAAACAAATAGAGCAAATTTTCGAAATTCCTGCAGGTGGAGATTTATTTCGCGGAAAGTTCGATCAATTAACGCTTTATTTATGAGCCGACAACTATTACAACAAACACGAGGCGCCCCCCACAACAAGAGCAACAGCAACAGCAACAGCAACGGCAACAACTAGAACAACAACAACAACGGGCTCCTCACGCAAGACAAACAAACTAACAATTAATTCGCACAAAAGAACATGAACAAACAGAGGGAAATCGCAAGGAAAACAACGAGCGAAATAAAGTTCTCGAAGTGAAACGACAACGAAATAAATTGCGAATTCGACATTAAAATCGCAAATTGTTTAAACAACGAGAAGCCGCGATTTTTTGTTGCTTTATTCGACTTTTCCCCCATTACTCAAGCTGTGGCTGTTGCTGTTGCTGTTGTTGCAACTCAGTACCAGAAGCAGCACCGGAGACCACAGGCTGCAGCCGCAGTCACAGCAGCAACAACAACTTCAACCACAGCAACATCGTTGACAACCCCCCGTCCGCCCCTCGCCCCGCCGCGTCGACCTTCGCCCTTCGTCGGTCGCCAACCCATTTATAATTCCGTCCCCAGCCCGTGATGAAGAAATCACGAGGAATTTCACAATAACGGCAGTCGATAAATAATGAGGCAAAATATGAAATGAACTTAAAAATAATACAAATTAAGATTTATGTCGGCCCCTGTCGCTCTCTCGTTGTTGCTGCCTCGTACTTGGCTCGATCCGCACTCGACGTTGGCATTCATTAAACTTAATGCTCATTTCGCTCCGGTGCGAAACTTTTGCTCCTGATTGATTGGATTCTCCGAGGATTTCCTCTGTTTCTCTCTCTCACGCAACCCCCCCCCCCCCTCACACGTCGTCGAATGCGGCTGGGGAGGAGGTTTTAATATGGCTGATGGAAGGAATTATTTTCACCACTTTGCATAAAATTTTGCATCCCATTTTTCGTTCCTTTTCTCCGCACCCGCTTTTCACTTGGTGCGACTTTCTCCTCCCTTTTAGCCCACCCATCTGCCACTCAGTATTAAGCGGATTGCAACATTAATCCAGCCAGGGAAAAGGTCCTCGTTCTTAAAGTCCTTATCAACATACTTTGACTTAAATATGGAAAATTCTGTCGTAAATGCATTCCTGTCGCTAAAAATCAATAATTAAACTGCCCATCTGGCCGCCGATCTCACCACCAACATGTCGTGCACCAGACGGACCAGCAGATAGACGACAAACAGACAGACGGGCGGACGGACGGCCATGCGACAACTGCATGGCGAAAATAGATAAATCAAAAAATTGCGACGACAGACGATGCAGATCATCGTGTGCTTTCAATGCAATTATCGGCGAAATTTACGCTGCTTTTATTTGTTTAATTGGAAGCGAATGTCGCGCTGCAGGCGCCTTGCCAGACAAATGTCGCCCGTGGACATATTGCTGAGTTTCATAATTCAATCTCTGGCCAAACGCAAAAGAAGTTTTGACTCTTGTTCTTCAGCGATTAATTTTATAAATTTCTACTGACCTCCTATCGATCGAATCTGTCCTAATCTCGCTTGATGATGTCGGCTTATGGGATTGGCTTCCGGCGGAAACGAGGTGTTTTTATTAACTTCCGCTTAATGAGTCTTCTGCAAGCACAGGGAAAAAACATTGTTATTAGTTTAATTTTTCATCGAATTAACTGAAGCGAGCCAAATTGAAATTAGCATCGAATATTTTGAACTCCACAGCCGGGGCGGCCGCTAAATGGGGAAATAAAATAAAAGCAAAATAAGGCGTCATGGCGAAATCTAATTAAGTGTTTACTGCGATTTATCGGTTTAATTCGGTGGAAACAATAATTATAATGAGCCCAAGGCCCAGGGGCGGGGACAGAGAGAAAGAGAGGGAGAGCGAAAAACGAGCGAGAGGGAATGCAGCGGAATGGGAAGGCAGGAGCCGCGGCGAACTTCCGACATTTCACCGGAAACGAGGTGTCGGAATTCGATTCCCTCAACGTGTTCGACGGCAAGAAACTCATTTGATGGTCGTTGTTGTTGTTGTTGTTGTTGTGCTGTCGAACTTTGCTGCATTGTCTATATTAGCCGCCGCGAAGATTGTTGTTGTTGCCGTCGCAGCCCCACGAAAGCCCGTCAATGATCCATCAGCCCACGAGCTTCGCGAGTTTTCGCCAAACCCGCGGTCGTGTCGTCGTCTCGCGTCTCCAGCAGTCCTCGGAACATGATCATCATCTCCTTGTCGTCGTGGGCTTGCCCGAGGTCGTGGCTGGAAGTTTTCACCCACATCCGAGATCGGGGAATTTTCGAAACATTTGAGACATGTTGTGCCGTGAAGTTTTGCTCCAATTTATTTTAATATGCATTTTGGTCACAATTTAAATTTGATTAAATCTTTTCACAACTCAATCCAAGTGAAAACCAAGTGTTTATATTTTTATTGCAAGTGGCGTGGAAATTCGGAGAGAGAAATTTTGAGCAAAATAAAATACGCGTATTTCTCCCCCATTAAACGGCAATTAAAAGTAATTGCTTTAAATTTTCTCCTCGGACGCGTCCCAATTGCGCCTGGCAAAAACACGAGCATTGCGTGGTGTAAAATTACAAATTTCAAAATTAATTGCCGACGAGCTCCCGTTGCCGGCCGCACCCGAGACGGAGTTTGGGGTTTCAGTGCCTGGACTGGACGCCATCTGAGCATTTAATGAACGGCCTGGCATGGTGCACTCAAATTCACATTCAAATCCTCTGCTCGTGGACGGACTCGGAAAATTTGAGCCCGGCGAAAGGTTTCCGGAGGCTCCAATAAATCTCAGCTCGGAGTCCTCGGAGTTGGGCCAGTTTTCAGTTTCCGGCTTTGTTCGCTCCAATCTGTCCAACTCTTGCTACCACGGGGAACTTGGGCGAAACTTCCTGAAAATTTCGCAGCGCTCTCTTCGCTCCTCTTTCACTTCTTTATCTTGTCCCCGTTTTCATGACGTCTCTTCTCCTCGCTCGCTCCCGCTCCTCTCAACACAAATAACGAGAGCTCATCTGTTTCTCCGGCCACCGCCGCGTGTGCGACGAATTCTAAGAGCGGCTACGGAAACCGAAATTCAGGGAACTTCGACACCAGCAGCACAGCAACAACAAAAGCCATCAGCATGACAACAACAACACAACACCAGCAGTAGCACAAACGACGACAGCAAAAAGTGGCCACCGCATGAGGTCAGCGAGGACGGAAAAGGATGCGGAAGTGCGGATGTGCGGTCGCGGCTGGTGGGTTGCGGCTCGCAATGAAGAGGAGGCGACACGAGCTGCGGGCCGGAAACCGCACCACGACGGCCGAATTTGCACCCGATCCACGGATAATGACCAGGAAGTGCGAGGAGGAAAATCACGTGTGAAAATTGAGACACGATGAGTGCGTTCGACAGAAAACCGGGCGGGGACTCGAAGCCGAATAGGAAAATTCGAAGAAATCAATTGCGAAATTAGGGGACAAGGCGAAAAAATGTCATGAAATCAAGCAACGGCCAGGATTGGCAAAAATTCAGCGAATTTTCGACTGCACTGCGGACGAGTCTTTCTTTCAGAATTTGCATACGCTTTGATCAAAAATGCAGAAGATGAAGAAGTTTCTGCCATTGTTGTTGCCTTCTTATTGCGAGGATGTTTTGAAAGATTTAAGGTTTCTGTGCTGTTGTTGCCTCTCTTAAATCTGTATTCAAAACACATTTGGAGATCGCTGCGAAAACTTTGCCGAAACTCGTTGCTCATTTTTCTCAAGTTCCTCGGCGACTCCCTCCCCCCCCATCGTCTTATCGGCCGCCGTGCCCACCACCCTCCCGTCGCAGGATTTTGTATGGGCGCATAAATTACAACTTCATCTGGGCTCCTCCGCCTGCCCCCCTCGTGCACGGTGTCCTTCGCTGTCATCTGCTACGACTCCCCTATTTATGTGTTCCGATTTCGTGGGTTTTCTTCTGTCCTCGCTTTGTTCTCGGGACCCAGATCTGGGGCTAAGCGAGGAACGATTGCGAGATGCGATTTTAATGGGCGTGGGCGGGTGGAGGCGGAGGCGGAGGACGACGGAGTTGTCTGAAAGTGGGGGGCGGAGCGAGCGTGAGGCGAGGCTGGGCTGACGGTTGGAGTTCGGAGCCCACTGCGGAGTTGAGGGCGAGCGGGCCAAAGTAAATCAGAGAGAGAGAGAGAGAGCAGAGTGGAGGGAGTTCGCCGACGAAAATGAAAATGCAGCCAGTCACAGGAAATTAATTTAGTCGCAGCAAAGCCGCGTGGTCCACATCGCTAACTGAATGCTGAACACCTGACTTTTATTTCTGTCAATTCTGTTTATACTGCAAAAATTGACAGATTTTATTACTAAAGTATTTTAAAGCTAAAATTTGAAGGAATTTGTCTCTTAAAAATCGAACTGCAGGATATAGAAAGGTTGAGAATAGTTTAATGATCTTTTATTTAATGAACTTCTGTTTAATGGTTTCAAATGATTTACTCCAACTTGATTTATTGGAATTTCGTAGAAACGGGAAGAAAATATATTTTTTTTCGACGTCAACCTTGAATACGTTGCTTGGTCTGTGGCTTTCAATGTTAGGTATACGCCCAGGAGCCTGTTTTGCGTTTCGTCTTGCGGAAGGAGTCGTGGGGCCGGGAATGTTTCGAAACCACGACGAAACCTCTCAGAATCTCAGACTAAATATTCCCTCATTTCCCAAATAAAATTTCATTCAAAATTTCATTTCAAAACATTTTTAGAGAAAAAGGAAAGAATTGCATAATGCTGAATGCAAGTGAAATATTAGAAATATAAAGTCAATCATGATTTTTTAACATTTTCTTTTGCAATATTGGGGAGTGATAAAATACCATAAAACATAAAGTGTTGAACTCATATTGTTCTAAACAAAATGGGAATATAATCTTTCTGGAACACTTTTAATAAAGAATTTTCAACTCAAGTAGGAATCACACGAGTATAAATTGAAAACTAAATAAAAGCAAGAACTGAAGCAAAGGGGACGAGGAATTTCTACTAAAGCTGAAAGGTGAAAGAATTTCTGAATAATTACATTGCTCGACACTGGCAGCTTCCGAATCGAGTTTAGTTGGCTGGATTCACTTGGACACTGTTTCGGAGGATTTCACTAAATTTTCGGGAATTTCACGAAATCACTTGCAAACCGTACTCGGAACTCGGCAGGAGCAGAAAAATCGACAGCACCGACTCAGACCGGAAACAACAGACAAAGCTGGTTGGACTTTCCTTTGCAACAAACTGTGGGCGAATTGATTCTGATTCAGAGGCGACCGATTTGGTGGGCTCGCTGTTCGGGAAGGTTTGCAACGCTTGGGAATCCTTTGCAGACTGCTTCGCTTGTTGTCGATGTCTGGGTTTTTACATCGGATTCTCGCCCTCGCAACTCACCACACTCGCAACTCACCGCACTCGCCACTCGCGGCAACTCACCACGGCCACATGGTGCCTGCCTGGCGTCAGGGCCTGGAGTGAATGCGCGTGGCGTAAGTTGTTGCCTTTGTTGTTGGAATCTCATTTGTTCGCCTCCTATGGTTCTTGTTGTTGGCGCCGCGCCTCGTGCTTGTTGTTGCTGCTGGGTTGTGCGAATTCCCTGGGACCGGGGCTCGAGTCATGAATGAAATCGAGTCGGGCTCGGCCGACCACACCGTTGAAATGTTGCCGTTGGGCGAGAGCAAATGTTGCCAGATGTTGCCAGAGTTTCTCGGATTCCTCGACTGAACTGTTTCCTCTCCCGCTGCGCTCGAGTTGCTCGACGAGTTCTCGCAACCAACCGGACTTTGTTTATTCAACACATTTATTTGGTTTTCATTTCGCTTTTATTGTTGTTTTATTGTTGTTGGCTGGGAAGTTCTTTTTTCAAAATAAATCTCTTTGAAATTGATTTAAAACACAACACAAGTCTTTATTGATCCTTTTCACGTTTATTCGTGAATTCGAAAATTTGTGTGCGAAAGCGCGAAAATCGCGAAAAATAATAAAAAAACGCATGCTATTTAATTTGGGAACGGAATTTCGGAATTTTAAGAACTCGATCTTAGAGTTTTTTCTCGGCCGAGCTCTTTGATCTCCGCCGAAGCCCTCGTGGCCGTCGCTCGTGGCCCGGACGGACCTGGGGCGGGATTCGGAGAGACGGCCAAAATTTTATTGACGAGTCCGAATGAGATGCGAATGGCGGCGAAGTAGATTTAATTGTTTTTAAATTGGTGCGTGGTGGGCCAACCAAGAACTGGAAAAAACAAAAATAAATCTTCAAGGAAAACAAGAACATGGACAAGAAGAACACCGCGGAGGACGCGGACGGAGCAGAGGCGAGGAAAGGGAAAGCTCGTGATTTATTATTCATCATTTCTGTGGCGAAATTCAGAATGAACTTGGGGGAAATCGAGATGTCGTAACTGGAGTCGAGGGCATGGCAAGGCCGTGAAATCTCGAAGTTTTCGCTTACGAAATTGATGGTGAAATTTTCCGAAGTTTTTCGGGCGAAGTCTTCTCGCTGAGGGCGATAAACACCTGATTCGGTATTTCGCCATCGACATCGCCATCGACATGTTGCGCGAATTTTATGGAAATGAGATGATTTTTTCTATTGAAGGAAGTGTTGCAACAACAACGCGATAATGAAACGCAGCAGCCGAGCTCGGAGTCGGCCCGGATTCGATTGACTTCGAGCGCTTGTCGCGGCCTTCCCCGTCACTCCCTCTCTCTCTCTGGTTTCTGCACACTCTCCGTCTCTATTTTTAGCTCTCTTTGCAGCTGCGCCAGCCAAGCAAAACAATAGCAATCGAGAGAGAGGACGAAACAAACTGTTGGACGTGTTGCGGCAACAGAGCAAATGGCAACAACAACAACAACAACAGCAATGGCATCTGCCACTGCTTCTTCCGCCTCCTCTCACGAAGGGGTGCTGGTCGAGGGAACAACAACAATAGCAATCAGACAATTCGCAACCAAGCACAAGGAGGCAGGCGAGGGGGGAAAACAATAAAAAACACGTTTAGAAATCCGCAGGATGCAAAAAAATAAAAAACAACATCAATGGGAGCAACAACAGAGAGAGCAACAACAATACCGAGGGCAACAACGTGGAAA
>OX376698.1:7618711-7962022 GCA_947389925.1 Coelopa pilipes | reverse complement strand
ACCCACACCAACGCAATTCCAGAGACAGCCGAACCCTCGTCAACCCTTTGGTGTTGTTGTTGTTATTGTTTTTGTTGTCACTGTGTTTTAAGCAATTGGATGCTTTGGCTGTTTGTTGTTTCATTCATTTTATTCTTACTTTCATTTGATTTCTATTTAATTTTTTTTTCCTATTTTTTGTTCCTTTATTTCCTATTTATTTTGTTATTTTCATTATATTATTATAAAAGTGTTCTTGTTATATTCATTTATAACTGTATTTATTAAAGCTTTTATTCAGGTGTCCAAGATTTTTTGTTTTCCATTCGGTTCAATTTAATCCCGATCCTTTGTTAGCATTTCCTGGAGTCCGAGTCGTAGAGAGGGACGGAGGGACCCAGAGAAGCCGATTCCACTCAGAAATCCGAAAACTTTTGCAAAGACAATCGAACGAGTCTCGATCTGAAGCCTTGGTCTTGGTCTCTTTGGTCCCGTTCTCCAGCCCTTTGGCCCAGGCCAGAAGCCCGAAGCTAAAATCCCAATCTCCAAGTGGAGTGCGAAAACAGAAAATCCCCCCAGAGCCACAGAGACGGAATGACAAGGGCTCGGCCTGTCTCTCGTGCCGATGCCGCCAATTGATTGTCGCTCATACGCCCCGCCCCTCGGCAGCTCAGTCGCTCAAATTGACAAATGGCGGTCGAGGGCTTTCGCAAATAATTACGTTAAAATCATCGCAAACCCGAAGTCCAAAAAAGAACTCGACGGACAGCGCGAAATGGGGTGGCAGAGAGGAAAGCCAGAAAAAAGCCAGAAAATCGTAGACAAATCGTGGTGGGGCCGACCGAAAGGGAGAGAGAGGGAGAGAGAGAGAGCTGGCCCTTGACAGAGGCCTTCGATAATCATTTCACACTTGACTTAATAACAACAACAACACCGGCATCGCAATGGCGAATAAAAACAGCAACCAGTACAACAACAACAGCAAGAACAACCGTTCGGAGCCCCCTTCGAAACACCAAGCAAAACCATCGGAATGTGCGGGCGACAGACTGAGAAAGGGAGAAGGAGAGGAGCAGTGGATGGAAGCAGAAGAAAAGAGAGGGCTTGAAAACGTCCGCACGTGAGGAGTGAGCGAGAAATTCAATTAATCTTGTTTCTTTGGTCTTCTCTGTGGCGAGGCTTCAGCGCGCGCCTCGTTAATCAGGAGGCATTTCTGGGCAGGCTGAGGCCGGGGAGAGCCGTGCGGTGGATGCGGTGCAGCCTGGGAGTCGGGTGGAGGGGGCGAATTTCTTGCGAATCGATTCGGGCCCAGATTGATGTGGTCTGGCGCTGATGAGGCACGAAGTCGTCCCTCGTCCTCGTCTGCGGTGCGAGCAAGAGAAAATTTCCGATTGAAATTTTGATGATTTTATTGATTTACTCTAATTGTTTATTTGGTTTTGTATATTTTAATCATTTTAATGTGTTAATTTACCTAATCTTTGTAATTGTTGTACTTTCACTATATATTTGGCTTATATACTTATTTCAGTAAATGACTTAATTTATAGCTTAGATAGAAAATCTGGCTTTATCAAATTTATTGTTTTTTAAATGGTTTCAGCTTTCTCCCTTCCTGTAAAATTCCTCTATGAATTCCTTTCATCTTCGGTTCCTCGATCGCTTAATTCACGCCTTCCTTTTTTCTTCCTCCCACACTCCATTGTAAATTTGCTCCGGCTCTAACTTCCCAACTCCTTTTATTGCCGTCTCTTTCTCTAAATGACCCACCCCAGCTGCTGCCCCTCCTCCTCCCCACCCGCAGACATCAATTTATTTCTCACTCGCTGTTAATAGTTGCGAATTAATTTTAGAACCCGTCTGTGCTGCGCCCAACGCCCAGCTCCAGCCGCAACGGGGCTGACCCCGATTGCAGAGAAACCCCTGGTCCTCCCACCTCCCCCTCATACACACACACACACACACACACACACATGCACAAGCCCGCCAGCGGGATCCCGATTGCCCTGCGGGAGACCTCGCAGCGAGTCCGTGGAATGAACCGACGGCCGACCACCCGGTGGACAGATGAGGCGACAGACAGATCGAGTCGACAGACAAACAGCGGAACCACGAGACGCACAGTGGAACAGAAGGCAGAGGAAGTCGCTTGGACACACAGATCGAGTGGACAGACAGGGTTACAGGGACTGGAAGCCCACGCACACACACAACAACAACAACAACAACAAATGCAATTAAAAGTGCTGCCCTCCACGACCGGAAGCCGAAGCCGCGAGCAGCTTTCATTAACCCCCCGCTAGAGGCGCCCGACCAACGCCCCCATCACTTGATCCACGCCGCCCTCCATTTCGCGCCCTCCGCCCAACGAGGCTTCCAGCGACTCTTTAGCGCAGCCGGTGTCGGAGGGAAAGGTGTGCAGGGAGAGACTGGGAGATGGCGAGAGCGAGATAGCGGAAGAGTGAGAGGGAGAGGCAGAAGAGGAGTCGAAAACCTGGTTGGGTCCAAATTTATTCCTCCTCATTTGGGTTTTATTAAACCCTTGCAACTACTTATGTATTGTTTTTTAAGTTTTGTAAAGAATTTTCGATTTCTATTATTTTCTTGAAATTAACTCCATGTTGCAGAGAATTTTCACACGGTTTTCTTTCTCTGAAAAATTTCGTCCCTATTGTTTCCCATGGCCCGTGGTTCCAACAGCGAAGGAAATTGGAATTGCATTTATCTGCACATCGATAGCCAGTACCACTACGACAACAACAACAACAACAGAACACCAAGAGTATACGAATATGATACAAGAACAGCAAGCAAATGCAATGATTTACGATAGCGACGACAGCAACACGAACTCGGACATAAAAGCGGAAATTTGATATTTGATGACATTGAACTGATAGTGATACGTAGAGAACTAAAAGGGGAGCGGAAACGTTTTCAAGGATCACATAATTTACATTAAAATCAAATAAACCTGTCGATATTTTTTAGATAGTAACATTTTTACAGCACTTTCAAGGATGTGAAAATTTTCCAATTACAAATTGCTAAATTTTTAAATAGTAGGTGGGAATACTTTTATTTCCCGCTAATTAGTTTAGCGTTTGTTTTTCATGTTCCAATTATTTTGTTCGCCCAGTGACCCTTGGGGACATTCGTCTGAGTCACGTAGTTTGGCCCCAATTTTGTGAACACTGATGAGCTTAGGGACAAATTAAGGGAATAGACAAAGGACAGGTTAGAGAAAAAATACATTATTTTAAACTTCATTTTGATTTTAATTTTGTTTACATAATAAATTTGTTTAATGAATATATCATGAATATGATTATCTACAACTCTAAAAATTCCTATAAACAACAACTAACCCACATCCTTATACAAACCTCAGAGCTACGAACGCCACAAAGGCCAAACTCTCCGTCACAGCTGATGCCGACAATCAGCTGTTCTCCGTTTCAAACGACGTGATATAATTTCAAAACCCGCTTTTCGTTGCTTTGCGAAAAAAACAACACCTAGCATCGTGAAGCAGTTTACGGAACAATGTTGCGAAGTATTCGGTCCATTAGTCAGTTAATTCCGTCGCGACTCAATACTTCAGCCGCCCAGGTCCTTGCGATCCGTTGCTATGCGACAAACCCCGCCGAAGTCAAGAACACCCTGGAGATCAACGGACATGTCTATGCGACGGACAACTGGACGAACGTGACGCCCAAGATATTGTCCTACTTGGGCGCTGAGAAGCACCTGCAGAAACACCACCCACTCTCGATAATCAGGCAGCGCATCGTCAACTATTTCTACGGAGCCTACAGGAACACGCGCGGCAACCCTCTGTTTTCTGTCTACGACAAGCTGAACCCCGTAGTCACGGTGCAGCAGAACTTCGACAATCTGCTCATACCCGCCGACCATGTGAGCCGGGCGAAATCCGACTGCTACTACATCAACCAGCATCATCTGCTACGCGCTCACACGACGGCCCACCAGGTGGACTTGATCTCCAGCGGTTTGGATAATTTTCTGGTGGTGGGCGAGGTGTATCGTCGCGACGAGATCGACAGCACGCACTATCCGGTGTTTCATCAGTTGGATGCGGTGCGTCTGGTCAACAAGGACAAGTTATTCGAGCGCAATCCCGGCTTGGAGATATTCGAGAGCAATTGGAATCCGGAGATGCAGAAAAAACAAGTGATACATTCATCATCCAAGTGTCTGGATCAAACGAAACAACCGTGCCACAGTCTGGAAGCAGTTAAATTGATGGAGCACGAGTTGAAGCAGGTGTTGTTGGGTTTGGCGAAAAATCTCTTTGGGGAGAAGATTAAATATCGCTGGGTCGACCAATATTTCCCTTTCACTCAACCATCGTGGGAGCTGGAAATCTTCTACAAAGACAATTGGCTCGAGGTTCTCGGTTGTGGCATCATGCGTCACGAGATTCTTCAGCAGGCTGGCGTCAACAACTCAATTGGCTACGCCTTCGGGTTGGGTTTGGAAAGACTGGCCATGGTCCTGTTCGACATACCCGATATTCGATTGTTTTGGTCCAACGACAGTGGCTTCCTGACGCAATTCAGCGAAGACAACTTGGAGAAGTTGGCGAAGTACAAACCAATCTCTAGCTACCCACAGTGCCGAAACGACTTGTCCTTCTGGTTGCCTTTGGGTGTAGATGTCGACATGGGTTTTGTGCCCAACGACTTTTATGATCTGGTGCGTTCCGTCGCTGGCGATATCGTGGAACAGGTACTCCGTTCTGTGCACAATTCAAAACGACATGTTTCCTTATGATGGACTTCATTCACAGATCAGTCTGGTGGACAAGTTCAAGCACCCGAAGACAGGCAAAAGCAGTGTCTGCTTCAGAATCGTCTACAGGCACATGGAGCGCACGCTGACGCAAGCCGAGGTCAACGAAATTCACAAAAAGATCGCGGACGCATGTGTGGACACATTCAAGGCGGAAATTCGATAGGGTTTATTTGTAAGTTTGAGAATTAAAGTCTTATATATAATTAAATATTGTTAATAGTCAAAAATCGGATATTAGTTCACATGTATTTCATTTTTAAAGGTGGAAAACTTACAATTTACATATTTGTATAATTAATCAGACGTGTGCGTTAAAATTGAAAAACAGAAATTAAATAGTTAGCAATTGATCAAATCCTAATATTTAACACAAGGCTCTTCAAAATTACTATACAATGAAAAACTATGTTTTTCACTCAGTTCATATTTTTACAAACAATAAAAATACTTACGAATATCAAATAATTCGTGGGTAAATAAAATTAATTTTTCATCAAACTAAACATGGTTTTTGGTAAATTCTGGGAAAAGTAAGAGGGAATATTGGTAAGGCTGCCAGAGCCTTCTTAACAACAACGAACAGTCTTCCATATTGAGCAAAGAAACAAATACTACAGTCAAGCAAGTGCAAATAAAATCCTTGAGTTCAGTTACACAACGTTTGGTGGTCAACAAGTCGTATCCAACGTAGCCTCACGTCCATGGGAGGTTGTTGCTGAAAACAGTCGTCCCCAGCACAAAGTACGAGCCAAACCAAGTCAATATCAAGCCCGCCTTCGACCGCAGTTTTATTTGGTCGAAAGTCTTTGGTAGATGATCGGCCGCGAACCAATAGACGCAGGGCGTGGAGCAGCACAGCAGACGCGTCGAGATCTGTATGTGCACGAAGAAGGTGCAAAACAACGTCAGGAAGAGGGAATGTACAACGAATGGAAACGATTTGTACTCGTCGATCAATTGTCTGACTGGATACTTCGGCAGTAACGAGCTGGAGAAGTGTTTCAGATACTTATAACAGTGGTAGAACAAGAACGATAGTATGGGGAAGGCGAGCAAGAAGTTCGGTAACTGCTTGATCTCGTAGTAGCGGAGGAATCCCACGTTCCAGTAATGCGACTGAATGTAGGAGTACGGGAAGGGGAACGTTTTGTCGCACCACGGAGAGTTGTGAGCCTGCCGATGGCCGGCCAGGACGTAATTACGTTCGCGTGCATAGCTCAGCACCTCGGGCGCATGCTCGACCGCGCGGTCTGGTTGGCAGAACTCTTGGAACGCGTAAAAATAGAAAAACGTCAACGGTATCAAGGAGCAGAAGAGGCAAATTAACAACTTCAAAATCACATAGAAATGTTGGCCCGGCCGAACAATCAATTTACGGAGGAAAAAGTAAATCGGAAATCCAGCGTTGACCAAACCATTCGAACGACTCACCACGGACAGGGCCAGGGCTGTTGTGGTCCGCACCAGGCGCATTTCACTTATGCACTCGAGCATCAGATGCAACGACAGCCAGCAGAAGAGCGCCTCCGAATAGGCGGCCGAGAAAAATATCGCTGCCGGATTGAAGCAGAACAACAGCGCGGCATTCCAGCTCTTGTTCAAATCGCCAAATATTCGCTGTGTCAACTCGTAAAGGCAGTTGGTCGCCTTGCAGAAGCAGTACAGATTAAGCGCCACGGCGACCAGCAGAGTCCAACTACGTAACGACAGTCCCAAGCCAATCCAGTGTAGCCCCTGGGCTGCGGTGCGCACCAACATCGGGTACAGCGGATAGAAGGCCAGCGTGTTCTCGTAGCTGTACGTGTGTTCCGCAATATGTAGGAAGTATTCACCGTCCCAGTGGCGCAGCCCGCCCAGACAAATGTTCACCGCCTTATCCAACAACGTCGGTGCCTCCAGCGAACTGTTATTGTTGCTGTTATCCACAGAACCCACCTCCGGGAGCTTGGTTGCTGCCATATTCATAGTTTCATCGTATTGGGGTTTCGGTGCTCGAAACACATCCGCCTGGTGATCGGGAATCAATGTATTACTCAGCAATTGCAGCGACAACACGATCACACGACTCGCTAGAGCTAGTTTAGTAACCTTTTCGCTCATCTTCTTTGCGATGATTACATCAGTGAGTCATGGAATTTGATTGTATTTGCGATTTGTCTGTATTTTTCTTTAATGAGCGTTTTATAGATGCTGCAAAGCGCAAAATAGATAAGAAAATTTCACTTTTAATCACTGAATATAAAAAGCATGTGGAAACATTTTTTGAATCACATTCTTTGACCTTTTTCTTTACTCCACTCACCCTCTTTATTTCCGCAAAGTCGTTCTCACTTTTCTGTGACCCTTCTCTTCACAACATTTTCAATTTTCTTCTAAAACTTTGTGTTTTTCAAAAGTTGCCAAATATTTTCTACTTCGCCTTGGCAAAAATTCAACCAACTTCCGTCCAACAACCGGCTTCCTTCACTGCATCAAATGACGTCTTCAGCTGCTACGTTTCCCTTCGTTGCATTCATCGTCAGCTGCCGAGTAGAATTGCTTGTTAGTCATCAGCTGTTCATAACTTCTGTAGACCTCAGCATTGTATAATACAGCAGCAAGATTCGAAACAATTGCCCACAATCTAGCATCAACATAAAAATAAAACATTTTCCTTTATTTAACTTATTTATTGTTATTGTGGTTCAGTCTCCCTGGGATGTTTATACATATATAGTTTGTTTCTTAGACTTTGAATAAAGAAGAAGAAATATTCCTTCAATAACTAAAACGCATATACTTCACACAAAAATAACACATTAATTGAGAAAATAAACATTCAAATTCACTTTTCAGTTTTTAAAATACTTTCCAAACATGTTCCAATTTTCAGATAAAATAGTGGTGAAATAGTAAAATAATGAAATATTGAATAGATATTCATAACTGAGGAAACATATGAGTGTAAAAAAAAGAAATTTTATAGAGAAATTATATCACCATCCCAAGCTTAAACTAATGGATAGCTGGAAGCGGTGGCGATACCGCACTGGTTCTCCTTATTACGTGCCATCTTGATATAACCCTTGTCGCCCCAGGTGGTACCCCAAGAGTTCTTGACCAACCAGTAGTCTTGTCCATTGCTGTCGGTACCATATCCAACAACCAACACACCATGATCCAATTGCTGGGCATCGCAGCTGGGCTCATCGTAGACACCCTCTGAATAGAATTGGAAGGATTCGTGTGAGGCATCGATTGCTACCGAAATGGGTCCAATAGTAGCGACTGCTTGCTTCATTTTAGTTTCATCACCCTCGGGAATATCGACGAAACCTTTGTCGGTGGCGCCAACATTGCTGCGATCAAAGTGACATGAGTCATCAATGCCTTCATAAGGATACGATTTTTCGGTGTCAATGCCACCGTTGTCCTTAATATAACGGAAGGCATTGTCCATGAGACCACCATTGCAGCCATTGTTGCCATATTTGCCGGAGCAATCGACCAAATTCTGTTCAGAGAGCGAGACAAGCACGCCAGTCTTACGGAAATGCTGTCCCTCGAGTGCGCCAGTACTAGAGAAGGACCAGCAGGAACCACAGTGACCTGCAGTGAACAGAATTTTATATTATATATCTTCCTGACTAACGTATGGAAGACAATCAAAGTACCTTGATCCTTAACAGCGGTGACAGCGCCCTTCGTTCTCCAGTCAACCGAAGAGGGCACATTCACATTAGCAGGTGGGATAAATGTCGCTCCGCTGTATTGCACGCTCGATCTGAGGAAGATATGTGAAACGAATATAGACTACCGAATTGTAAACCAATAGAATAATAGTACATACCTCATCATCTTCCTCAAGGTGTTGTTGTAACCATTCATTGTCTCCCTGAACTCGTGGTGCAGCATGTCGGCATATTTGTTCAAGCCGAGTTTGTAGGACACCGTGCCGGCAGCATACTTTTGATTATGTTTGGCAATCTTGTGTTTGTTCTCGTTGAAAATCTTCAGGCGGAAACGTTCCTCTGTGTCGTCAGCATAGTGCTTGCGATGTTCCAACTGAAATTCGAAAGAAATCAATCAAGTACTTTAGAAAATTTTAAATGGAAACATGGAACCCTTATTCCAGGAAAAATTCCAAATTCGATGAAAAGGTGAAACTTGATCCACACGATAAGAATTGCTGGTTACCTTTCTTATTTGTAAAATAAATTGCTTATACAGCTGATTAGTAAGCTTGAAATCCCACAATAAAAGCTCGTTCACTCAACATGCCTCCCTCCTCGCGATCCTATCTGTCCGTCAGCTGGCACTTCAATTGATTAAACGTTATGGACTCAGATGTATCCCCGACTCTTCAAGCTCTTAATTCATTTATAGGCACCCTTAACTCAATATGTCGTTGCCGCCACATGGCTGCAAGTGGCACCGATCCGATACAATTGAATTCGCAGTCCCAGACCCCAAAGTCGTGACCATAAATATTTGTCAAGCGATAGTCGGCCGCCAGTTGTTAATTGCCGCTGAGAGACATTCATGGGGCGGTCATCAATTGACATACATTTTAGGTGGATGTCTGGATGTTGTTTGCCTCCTCCCTCCACAACTCCCAGTAAATTGATTAAAATATTTTATAAAATACAATTCGATTATGTATTTTCTTTTGTTTTTTTTTTTTTTTTTTTTTTTGTTTGTTCAAAACTAAAATTGAGGTATTTATTGTTTTTCTCTAAAAACAAATAAATAAAACCTCTCAGACAGGTTGTGGGGAGTTGATTTGTTTATATGAAAATTTGTCGATTTGCATGTTTTTCTGAAAACGTTGAGTAATTTGAGTTTATGGCAAAAGTTCCCAACAATACCTTTATTGAATCTCCTATGTTCAGGGGCGTGATTTCGTTCTTGGACACGTTCGTATAAATTCGTTAAACTCCTACCTGCGGACTTTATCTCCCTACCTCTTCTAAGGAAAAAGGTTGCTGCTATGGGACAGATCTATTCATTTATGACTTGTTATCTAATGCGGAACACAAAGGTCAAAGTAATTGACGCCGACATTTGTGATCCATTTCGGTTACTGTAAAAACTAGTTGTTAATCTGCATTAAATTTTTACGGGTAAAAATTTCAATAAACATGTTCTGAGTAATGAGAGAAACGAAGATCTAAATAATACAACAACTATAGGTACATGACAAAAAGTATGGAATTTGTGGGAAAATAATGTGGGAAAATCCAGTGTACCGCCACTGGGTTCTTACGTTGTCAGAGTGTCATTGAGACAACCGATTTTTTTTTTTTTTTTTTTTCATGTTCTCGAACCAAACAGGGCGACCAAGTCAACGCAGGAGAGAGCACAACAGCGAGAGGCAGTAATAGCAGGAAAGAGGAGAGGAAAACTTTGGGGAACCATCGTCACAACGAGCAAAAGAAAATGTGAAAACAAAAAAGTGCTCTAAAAATAATATGCACAGACGTGGAGAAAGAAGAGTCAGTCAGTCAGTCGTCCGACGGACAGATAGCGAAACAAGTGCGGCTCCTCCAAGCGATTGCCATGCCAACTATCAGCATGGCGAGGAGCAAGCAATGTCAGGCGGCATCTCATGCAGAGAGTGAGTTCGAGGGGACGCAACATGAACTCCTACGACGGTGTACGTCCATAGGGTGAGACATGAGGTTGCCAGATCCTTGGCAATCACACAACAATCCACAAGAGGAGAAGAAAAATATATGTACATGTCAACCGTTGAAGCTCTGTTGACACGAAGTAACAAATAAGTTTACGAGAAATTCGAGAACATAATATTTTTAAATTTATCGAATATTCCCCATCCGGCTGGTAACGCCTTGCCCCCAAACACACCCCCAAAATAGTTTATGTAAGGGACCGTCCATGCAGCATATTTGACAATTCCGAAGAAATTTTCCTTAACAACAAATTAATTGAACCTTATTGATTTTTCCCGAAAGCTTCTATTAGGGAAAAATAAAATTAAGTTTTATGTAAAAAATTATTTTATTTTAATTCACTTTACTTCTTCATTTGTAACACAAATTTAATATACAAAAATTACACTAATCTGTAGTTTTATGCTTGTCGTAAGAATAATAATAGTTGAAGAAAACAAACGGAGTAGTGAAAAATTTAATGAATAAATGAAAATATGCTTTATATTATAATGTGGTTATTAGTTGGTTGCGTTGGTTCGTTAGTTGTTTGTTTCGTGTTTATACGTATGTATACTAGAAGTACCCTGTTTTGAAAGCGTGTTCCATTTGCATGGAAGGTTTTCTTGTTAAAGACTCCTCCTCTTCCTTTCTCCCTGGCTCCAACCGATGATGATGAAGTGACGGCCGGCAGGTGCAGAAAACCACTGAAATAATCAGGATTCCAATACGATGGCGATTGTGTAAGAACTGTGTAGTTGCACCTGTGTCAATGACCCCCAATGGCTTCAGTTTTGCGTTTCCCCCACCAACAACAAGAACCACAGCCACACTCTACAACGGCTCCAGTTCGATGGTGTTCGCCGTCGCTGTTCCGGAGGCCAGTGCATACTCCGCCGCAGAGTCGTTGGTGATACGTCTCCGACGGCGCATAATTATCGCAAACACGATGCCGTTAATGATGAAGAGCACAGCAATGATGATGGTGGGGATCACGATGTCGGTGACCAAATCTGCGGTTTCCTCATTTTTGCTCGACATTGCGACTGCTGTATTTTCCGATTTCAATTGTTTTTATTTCAATTATCGCTTCGTTTTTGATATGATTTTTATGTTTTTTCACACCTTCGGCAATGAAATATTCTTGTTCCGTGGTTCACAGACGCACACACACACGCACACACCGCACCACGCGTTCGCTTTCCTTTAATGTTCACTTTCGTCGTCGTTTTTTTCCAATTTTCGTACCGTCTTCGCGTAGCCCGCATCAACCAACCGTCCGTCATCGACGTCGATCCATTCGGCAATGCGGCGCGAATGTTTATACAAATTGTCTTCACTCACACGATAATAAAACTCACTGCTGCCGCTGCTTACTGTGCTGTTGCTCTGCTTCAACTACTGGTGCTTTTCGTTCTTTGATTTTGTCGCTTTTAGTTTCCTTCCTCTGTGGTTTTGTTGTTATTCCTTTTCATTATGTTGTTGTGTACGGTTTCTGATGTTTCTGTTGTTTTATCACTTCATTTGACTCTAATAGAGTGAATTTTCTTGTTTCGATTCACATTCACGTCATTGCCGGTCGTTCATTGTTGTTTGTATATTATCACCAAATATCTTTGCACTTGCCCAACATTCAGGAAACGATATTCTCGTGGGTAGATCTCTAAACGCGTTTGTGAAGGGGGGGTAGTGGCCAATGGAGGGGACGCAGAGTCGCAAAATACGGAGAGGTGGAAACAATCACTAACCTCAGAAGAAGTTATGAATTCATTCGGTCTTCTCTGAAACCCAAAATTCATCGAGAGCAAACGAGAACAGAGACAACACTATTTGTTTCGTTGTGCTTTTTGTTGTCCAAAATCAAATCAGCTGCGATGGAAGAAGAAAACAAATCGGGGCGAAAACGCGAAATATGTGTCAGTGCGGCCACACCATGGAAGCGTAGAGCGAATTCGACAGGAGCAAAATAAATGCGTGAAAGTTGAAGGATTTTCGTTTCAAGTGACTACTGTGAATGAGCCTATTGAAGATAATGCCTTTCAGTTCTCAGACAAAACGTTATAAACGAGAATTTCTAAGCTGAAAAGGTAAATCTGATCAGAAATGTCAGATAATTTCGAATTTGATTAGAGGTGATATGGTTTGTGTGCTTGAAATGTCTTGAAAAAAATATTAAATGCTATCTTATCACAATCCAAGAAGTCTTAAAAATCACAAAAACAATTTCCTTCTACAGTCATACTAAACATTCACCATGCTGCTACTCAAAGACTTGGTAAAATAAAAATAAAATATACAGTTAGTACTAAAATGTACTTTGTATTAAAAAGCAGATATAGAATCAAATTAAGTAATCGCTCGTATGAATATATACAACCCCTTCATCTTTTCAATGCCTATAAGTATGCCACAGTAAATTTCTAGAGAATTTGTTTCGACTTTTTAGGGAAACCCCAAACGAGGGATATATGACATATAAGCATTATATACACAGTTTTGTGGATGGAGCTCCATGTAATAAAAACGAGTTTAATTTCCAACCCAATTTGATAATCACTGATCGACAGAGCAAATTAAGTAAAAATTTAAATAAAATATGCCACCATTTGTTGATTGTGTTCAAGCTAAAAGCAGAAAACAGATAATGTGAACAGAAATAATGCAGAGTGAACTTTTGCAAAAAACAGCAAACATTTTACAAAAAATTGTTTTAATCATCAACGCAATTCAAAAAGGTTCAGATGATAAGGCGAGAGGGTGCAAGCGTGTGCGAGCCAGCGAATAGTAAGAGAAAGAGAGACACAAAGAAGGGAGAGTGATATGAAAAGAGTAATGACTCTCTCTGATAAGAATACATGATAATAGAATAACGATTAAAATGCACGACAAAAACAATTCACGTTGACCTAAAAGTCAGTCGCAAAACGCAAATACCGCTTTCGATAGATCGAATCGAGAGGAGAAATACTAATAATTTACAATTTGCGACCGATTAGAATCGCGTCATAAAGTATTGAATGGCACAAAAACCCTTTAAAATTTTAGAGGAGTTTAACAACATTCTGCTGAAATGAATGTTGTTATTTTTAAAGGCCCATTCTAATCTCAAGTCTTTGTTCATTCTGCATGATATTTATTTATATTAAAATGATACGTATATAAGCAAATATAAACGCGTAAATAAACAATTGAAATAATCAGACAAACGGAAACAAAGAGTAGAAAGTGGGTTGTGGGAAGCGTTGATGCATTTTTTGCATTGTCGTTTAGCTTTCAATTTCATGACAATATTATAAATAAATTCTGTATTTAATGAGATACGAAGCTTCATCCTAACCGATTTTGCATAAATATGATTAATTTATAAGAATAACAACAATCTCGATGACTAATTGTAGAACTTTATGTTGGCGTATTTTCATGATTCACAGAAGGAACAAAGTAGATAGAGTTTGCACTCGATAAACGATATTCCAAAACAAACTTTGTATTTATATAGCTATCCATTTCCACCAACATAATCACGCGAATGTGCAGTGACTCCATATTTGGTCTCTCGAGACCGAAAGCTTGATTGTCAGTCGGCAGTAACAACGAATTGTCTGTTCCTCTACTTCTAGGTCGTTCAGCAGTTTCATTTTGCACCCTATCAAGCCAACTTCCCCTGGCGATAATTGAGTCATGGGTAAGATTTCAGGAAATAAATCGGTTGTAATAGTACACTTGTGCGATTGTGCAATTGTATAAGGAACATACCTTGAATGCGTGCCATTCCTCCTTGATGACATCGCTGTAGGAGACGGCGCTGCTGGCAGCCACAAAACTCAAAACCAGAAGCAACAACGTGCAACGCATTTTGACTGTCTAAACGAGATCTGAAAAAAAAAAAAAAAAAAAAACATGGAAAGGAAAGAATTATAAAAGTGGAAAACTTTCAGTTTTGTTTACATTTCGTATACATATGAGAAAATGTTAATTGAAGACGACAGACAAGACCACGAGCGACCCTCAGCTCGCCATCAGCTGTTTCTCAATGATTTTTTTATGATACAAAACAACCTTGGTTAACTAGTATTATTGTTGCTGGTAAGCTTGCAAAAAGCTTACCAGACCAACCACAAAATCAAAATTATAATTAAAATTCTAAATGAAGCATGAATTTATTTACTACGTATTTGGAATTTCAAATGAATGAAATGATGAGTGGATGAATTGCGGGGACTATAAAAGTAATAACTAACGAATATGGAGTTCGCAATTGGAGGCGTCTCTCCTGGGTTTTGATTTAAACCAAACAAATAAACTAATACTCCCTTGCTAAATAATCTCTCAAAAATCAATTGGGACATACATCTGATGATAACTTATCGGACATTTTGTTTACCCACTTTTCAGAAAAAATACAAACAACAAATACTCTTTGTGAGCGCTAAACGCTGATAAAATTATTGAGCTTTTTTAATGGTTAGTGGTGAAATAGCAAGGTTCTGTTTTTGCCACCAATTTGTCTACCACTAAACACTCCGAAGAGAACATAAATAAACTGCGAAATTCAACAGGCGGGCACTCAAATGAAGAAAAGCGTTGGAAAACAATTCCTTGAGAAAAATTTAGGTTAAAAAGGCGAATGAAATTGAAATTCATTAGCAACATTTTTTTCCCGACACAACAACAAACAACAAAGAAAGCTGCGGAATGGAAAATAAAAATCATGTTTTCCTTTCATTTGCGGTTCAACGAAATAAGTACAGTTAACAGCTGATTTGACGAAGACGATTTCGGCATTTGAACGAGATGTCGCGCAAACCAACATTAACCGAACAAAGAAAACATGAAACGAAGAAAACCTGCTTTCTAGCAACAGTAACATAACATAAATAAAAGCATCTGTGAGAGAATAGAATAAAGCAGAACAATAGAGGAACTGAATGCAATGACGCAATTTGCAGCAGCTGACTGTATTTTCAGTAAAATTTTATTCAGAAATGTTTTCGCCAGTTTGCTTACCAACTTCCTACGGAAAAAAGCTCTTCAATATATGCTTTGTCACAGTTTCGTAGCTTTCTAAATTTCAATCTTACAATAGGACTTTTTCAATTCACTATTTTTTAATAATTAACCAAACTCGACAACACGACCAAACTGCTGTGGCTCTAGTTCGTAAATAAGTGTTGTTTCATCAACGAGCGCGAACGAAACCTTTCTTTTCTTCCGATTACGAACATTTCCTCTGTTTCTACAACGCTCTGTATGGTTGTTTCATACAGCAGCTCTCTCTTTCAGATTTCACACAATAGTAAAGCAATGCTTCTGCCACTTTGAATTACCAACCACGATTTTGACACATGTCATCACAGGGCGCAATAGAAATCCAAAAATATTTGGAGATATCATATCTGAGATGTAGATATATAACTTTAATGGATATTTTGTAGACAGACAAAACAAGTGCATTGGTATAAAATGATTATATATTAATTAATTATTGCTATATGGAACAGTCCAACACGCACTAGGCAAACTCCGTGGGCAATATGGCCGATTTGGCCAAGGGGGATTCAGTATTACGAGCGATACGAATGAAACCATCCTCGCCCCACTCCTTGCCAAACGAATTCTGGACCAGCCAATACGATTCGTTCGTTGTGCTATTTACTCCGTACCCAATTACGGTCATGTAATGAGAGCCCGAACTCGTCCTGGGCTGCGTGAAGATCCCGTCCCAGTAGTGCATGAACTCGAAGGACGTGGGATCGAATTCGATCACAACGGGATAATTGGCAGCCACGTAGGTCTTCATAGTGTCATCGTCGCCGTCCTCAATGCGAGCATACGCTGCTAAATTTGTTGCTGACGACTGGTTTGGCACACACATTCCCGGCTCTGCAGACGCATTGTTGTTATTATAGTTGCTCTCCAAATGCAGATCCATCCCGTACACCGCCAGGTAGTCGAATGCCTGCTGCGACACCTGCCCGGAGCAGGCTTTGGTGCCACCGGCGCAGTCAATCAAGTTCTGTGCCGAGAGGGGAGCGGGCTTAACGTTACCCATTTGGACACCCTGCAGTAGTTCCACCGCCGTGGCCGTCGCGTACGCCCAGCCGGAGCTGCAATTGAGGCCCTGGTTCTGGACATTCGGCACGAGGCCCAATTCCTCGATCGGATCGAAGGTGTCCGGGGTGGCCGTCGTCGGCGCTGTTGGCAAATCCGAGTCGTTCGACGTGGTCGGCTGCGTCGTCTGCGGGAAGAGGGCGTTGAAGTGGATCAGGCGCATGTCGGTGAACTGGTTGTGGCGCAGGCGGTACGAGTAAAGTCCTCGCTCGTACTGGGTATTGTGGTTGTCGATCAGGCGCTTGTTGTACGCGTAGTAGTAGCGGGCGTAGGACTCTGTGATGCCACTCGCCGTGGGATAGGCCTTGTTGAAATAACTCTGCAGAGAAACGATGCAAACTTTCACTTAGAAATGCGACAATTGCGAAGGAGAGAGATGGAGTCGCCCACCTTGTACGCGTCCCAATCAGCCTGAGAGACATAGACGGCATCGCCGAATTTCACCACACACATCAAGACGCCAAGCGTCAGCACTAGGCTCCAACGTTGACAGCACATCATGTTTATCGTCTCCCGTTCAAATTTCAGCCTGTGCAGAACTGTTTTCTAGACTTAACTAATTCTTTCCGACGTGGGCAACTCCTATTTATATGCCAATTTTTCTAAGTACTCTTCCTTTTTGTTTTGTTTTGTTCTTCTTTTGCTGTTGTTGTTTCGTTTTTGGGAGGAGCGAAATTTCCTAATACCATAAAAATCGTTAGTTCCATAATGAATCTAATCTATTTTAACATTGAAATCACTCGCACTTCCTCCATGTCTTCAGCGTCGTTTATTGCCCTACAATGTCTAGAATAAACACAATAAAAACATGAGACACTATTTGAGGAGCACCAGAAAGGTACACAGACAACAAGAATATCACAAATCTTGGCAAACAAGAACTTTCGCAAGAAGTACAGCCAGAGAAATTTTTTTAACAAGGTGTGATTTTCCTTCAAAAAAAAAAGAAATAAATAAAACAAATATAAAATACTACATATTTTTTGCGGACGTGTAACAAAACATTCTCTCTCACTCGTGGCACAATAGCCGTGATCAGACATTGTCCAGAGATCGGCGGACATCAGCTCCACCCAGCCATCCATCCACCCATCCAGCAATCCGTCCGCACCTCATGTCACACACATGCCGGCTAGATAGATAATTTTTATGATTTAGCTGTTAATTTAAAAGTTCTACTGACCTAGTTCAACACCCTGCCGCTTGCCAAATAGATGGAGAGGAGTGAAACAGAAGAAAGAGACGGTATATACGATTCTCGTTTCCATTCTCATATGAACCTGTGAACTATCGACAGTATTCGATTGTCGATCGGCGGTCATCAGCCACCCGGGAAAGACATTCCATTGGCGAAGTTGATCCCAGCCATCATGGCGTGTCTTGGAATTCATTAACGACCAGTCCAGAAGTCTCCAAACGGGTATTAACAGACTCGTAATCATTCACACAAGCCATTGATAATCTTTTGCGCCAAAAAAGAAACATAAAACGAAAACATTTTTGTCATCCACGGTTTTATCGGTTATTATTCAAATACGACTTGTGTCATCAGCTCATTATAATGTCGATGGACTGTGGGAACCAGGGCTGTCAGAATGATTTCATTCGAAGAGTTTAAAATCACCTTGAAGCCCCACATCGTTTTTTGAAAACAAAGATTCACTTACCAAAAAAACAGTTTTGGTTAAATTAAAAAAAAAAAATAAAAAGTTTTTTCTTTACTGAAAAGTGATACTATTACGGAATTTTTTATTTATTATTTTTATTTTTTTTATATTTGTTTTTTTTTTTTGCTAAAATACGTTATCAGAAATGAACCGGCCGCCCTGTTTGGAATGATGGACTCTAAAGATGCGTGCATGGCTCTAATTACGATCACCCTAGAGAGATGGTATTCACCATAATGCATTATAATTTCAGATGATTTCTAACGGCGGCAAAACTCGTTTCCGATTTATATTTTCCACTCTTGATGGTAATTGATTTACATCCACAGAGGAAGGAAGTTTGCAATTTTTATAAACTTTTCTCTTCATTTTCGAACATGAAAAATAATAATTGCTTATATAACGGATAAGTAAAAGTCGGGTCTTCAGCCAGGTCGTTATGCTCGGCACTCTACGACCGGCCGACACCGATATCTATAGAGAGATGCGTAATTTTTATTTGGACTATTTTTTTCTAATTAATTTAGTAAGGTTAAATTTAATTTCCTGTTGAAGATAATGGCTTGCGCTTACCTCTATTACAGAATTTCTTATCAGATCCTTTCAATTGTTTGATAATAAGATTGAATCAATTCAATCAATATAACAACCTTGTTCAAGCGGATAATTGTTTTTTAAAATAGCATATCCGGTCGACAGTATTCGAGACAACATTGTCCACCTACAGTGTACGACATAAGTTTACATGTAGGAACTAAAGAACACATTTTTGAAAAAAAAATAAAATAAAATATATTAAAATATATTAAATTATAAATTTTTTTTATATAATTCATTCTTTGTGTACAACTTTTCTTAGCTTCAAAAATCATTCGTCTAATTAATTTATTATTCTAAACTTATTTCGGTCGTTATGTAGAGTGTGAAAAATATGTGAATAGAAACTTCATGGCATTTATAGTAATCAAACAACAATAAAAAGTTGAGATGAGTCCAAATAAATCATTGAGAAATCAAACGAAGATTATTCGAAGAGAAAAACTAAAAAAGCAAAACCAAATGAAATCGAAAACATATTGAAAAAATTAAAAAAAAAGACAACAAAACACCTGACGATAGGAAATGATTAATTTTTGTGTTTCATTCATACGAAAAAAGTCCAAAAACAAAAGAAAGAATGGTATTCGAAATCCGAATCGATGAATTATTAACAACATTACGTATTTGGCGAAATTGCTTCGAAGAGGAAGAGATACGTAGAGTGAGATAGCGATACAATAGACCAACCCACAAGTTGAAAAATCGTTAACAATTTAAGCCAGCATCCGTGGAGAGGATGACCAAAAAGACGCCGCCGCCGCACTCGGTAGAAATCCATAGAAATTTACATTAATTAAAGCATTTAGGACCGAGCGCTCAGGCAAAGCCACAGATACGGATTTTGGTGCTGATGACGACGATCGTAATGTTGTTGATCTTGATATCGACGATGAGGATGCAGTTAATGATGACGCCAGAGTTGTTGATGATGATGAGGGTGATGACGAAGAAGAAGTTCGGCTCGAGGTGATTTTCTGTTTTGTGGTTTTGTCTCTCGACGAGTTGATTCAGAGTTTCTTATGGCCGAGGTGACGGGGACGACATGGGGCGTCATTGTTGTGGTCTCCTACGGTCTCCAGTGTTGTGTTGTCTCGGTTCGGCCAGACAGATCGGGTCGTGTCCGGTCGCTGGTTGTTGGGAAACTGTTATAAAATCATTTACACAAACGAAAATCGGTTTATTTCAGTTCGAGTCGTAGATGTAACGAAACATACGACGCTTGACGCGAGCCAAACTTCAGCAGGAAGAAAGCGGGAATCTTCACCATCCACCGATCAGTAGTTTTTACAATATATCACTGAATATTTTCATCATTTTTCAATAAATACAGAGAGGTGTGTATTGTGTAAAGATGGAAATTTAGTGATAAAAACCATAGTTAAAAGGGACATTTCCTTGGATTGGAGATTGCATTAAAAATTTCTCTGATATAACAAGCAAGAGAGGAAACTCTTGTGGGATGACAATATCAATAATAGTGCAAAATGAAAAAAAAAAAAAATAATAAAAAACACAAATTTCACAGAACTATTTCAAAAAAGGCTGAAAAATGGTGAATAAAAATATATCATGAGAAAAGGAAGAAATTTCCAGTATTCTAGGGTTTCTAAACTCGATATTAAGGAATTCGGAAACGAAATAAACCCGGAATGATCGGGTGTCAAACTGAATTGTGTATTTGTGAAAGTTAAATTTTCGTATTGAAAAGCTTAATCGATTGAAAATCGTGATATTTTAAATATACTACGCAAATTACAAATTTACTACGATCGTAGCAAAATTCGACACCATCAAATGATTGATATAAGAACAACTGGTTGTGGACATTTGTGGCGGAACAATAATAATTTATACTGAAAATGTATTCATAAGAGTTGAATAATCTTCGAATAAAACCCTGAAGGGACTGATCGTGTTTTAACCAAAATTGTAGTGGCGACCGCTGACAACTGCTATTTTTTGTTTATTGTCAATTTCCTATACCGATCGCGACAAATACAAATAGTCTCTATTTACATATATGTAAATTTTTCGAGATCGCGTGCAAAAGTTTTTTGTTTTCTAACTGGAACTGACGATGACAATGATAAATCATTGGGATGGAATTTTTTCCTAAAATTTAATAATATTTCCTCCCAAATACGAAAAAATCCCCTTCAAATGCCCAAACAAATATATGAAAGGAGAAAAAAGAGATGAAAACGTTACGATAATCTTTTGGGTTTCAAAACCGAATACCCAAAAGTGAAAGGAGTTTCAAAAAACTGCATTATATTAAAACAAAGACACAAATAAATACAACAGGAGGAAAAAACTAGAGACGAAGAAGATTAATTTGGCAACTGTTAATGAGAAATCATAGACCAAAGCCAGCGAAAACGGGTGAATTTCGGACAGAGTGCAAAGTGAAATCCGCTGAAGAGCCGCGCGTCATCGATAGGTTTCTGCATTTAATTGATTTACAAATTAATTACGAACTTCCTCCCCTCCCTCGTAGCTGGCGGTAAATGTTCATTTGTGTGTTGTTTGGTTATCATTTAATTTTTAACATCTTCGTGTTATGTCATTATTTCACACCCATTAAGGCGAGCCCATTATCTTAATAGCACCCCATCTCCTCTTCTTCTTACCCACACATATTTTCATGAGGACATGAAAACATTTAAAATAATCCATGAGTTACGTTTAGAAAAATAACCTTCATGGTGTCGGATATGTATTTCCGACGCATATAAAACATTTTTCGTCTAAAAACTAAAACAAATAAATCGTATTATTGGGAGAATGGGAGAGAAGTCTGAAAAAAACTTAAAAAACGCGGTAGTTCAGAAAACACAAGAAATATTTATACTACCAAATCTGTTTCTTTCATATCCATAAGTTCAACGAACTCTGGCAAAATTTAAGCGATTACAGGAAGTAATTTTTCTCTTCCAGGGAACATGCGTGAATTACTACTCCATCTGGCCGTGTTCAGCGCCTTGGCAGCACTGGCGACGGCGCAGCAGACCTTTCCCAAACTCTGCGACGTGCAGAACTTCGACGACTTCCTGCAGCAGACGGGCAAAACCTACACGGACCCGAAGGAGCGCGAGTTCCGCGAGTCGATCTTCATCGGCAAGAAGGCGCTCGTGGACGCGACCAACAAGGTGGCCGCCACGGGTGGGGGCTCCTTCCGCATGACCATCAACCCGCTGGCCGACATGACGCGCGCCGAGGTGGCCAAGATGACCGCCTCCAAGATCACCTTCAACGGCGAGTGAGTTCACGATCTTTGATATTAGATGTTTGCTTTACTCATGACTTATTTTCTTACCATTATATTTTTGATATATTTCCAACACAGGGAGCTCACGTCGCGCCACACGAACTTCGTGACGGCGCGCCAGAACGACAACTTGCCGGAGTCGTTCGACTGGCGCGAGAAAGGCGGCGTCACCCCGGCCGGGTTCCAGGGCTTCGACTGCGGCTCCTGCTGGTCGTTCGCGACGATCGGAGCCCTTGAGGGGCATCTGTTCCGGCGGACCGGGTTCCTGGTGCCGCTCTCCGAGCAGAACCTGGTCGACTGCGCCGAGGCCTACGGCAGCATGGGCTGCGACGGCGGCTTCCAGGAGTACGCGTTCGAGTACATCCGCGACCACGGCGTCTCGGTGGAGAGCAAGTACCCCTACACCCAGATGGAGGACGGCCAGTGCCGGCGCAACGAGACCGGCCGGGGCGTCCAGATCCGCGACTACGCCCGCATCAAGCCCGGCGACGAGGGCAAGATGAAGGAGGTGATCGCGACCCTCGGCCCACTCGCGTGCTCCATGAACGGCGCCCCGATCTCGTTCGAACAGTACATGGGCGGCATCTACGACGACGACGAGTGCAACCAGGACGACGTCAACCACTCGGTGGTCGTCGTCGGCTACGGCACGGAGAACGGCAAGGACTACTGGATCATCAAGAACTCGTACTCGGAGAACTGGGGCGAGAACGGCTTCATGCGGCTGCTCCGAAATCGGGACAGCTTCTGCGGCATCGCTAGCGAGTGCAGCTACCCGATCCTCTAGAAGGGCGCCATGGGTCACTAATTATTTCTATGTATGCTTAGTTGTAAAGTTTAATTGTACATCTTGTGATAGGTTGATCATTAATAAATTATTTGAGTTTCCCCAGTTTTTCAGTGTATACGAGAGTCACTTCGATAGAAACTGATATGTGTATAAGAATTTCATAAAAGAGAGATTGAAATAAAAAATGAACACTACTTGTTGTGGGTGTAATTTTCTTCATTATATTACCATAGGCAATATACTTGAAACTATAATATATTAGGAGTAGAAATTTCTTTAAAAAATGTTCGCACAAGGCCGAAATATTTCGGTTTGTTCTTGGGTCCACGCGAGCCATTCATCGCCCCGTAGAGCGATGGTAAACAACGATAACTTCCTGTATCAATTAATCAATAATGACATTCCCATGTCTTCCGATGGGCAGCGAACGAGGAGGAGAGCGGTAGTGTGGGACAGAGACAACCAACATGTGAAGGAGTGACGAAAAAGAATAAGTTCAAAAGCAATAATTAGATTAGTGTACACATTATCAGTTGGTAAAAAATCAGAATCAAACCACGAAGAAATTGATAAGGCAATGATTTTAATTTGATGCCAGGTGCCAGGTGCCATTGCCATTGCTCCTCCTACGAACCTATAAAAGCCCGGCCCAAAATTCGCAAAATGTTTTTGCTTATTCAACAAACACACATCTATTGGTGATTCGTGATGAAGAATAGCTCCCTAGTGGCTCTGTTGGCCATGGTGGCCTGTGCCAGCGCCTGCAGCAACGAAAGCTGGCAAGTGTTCAAAGTAGGCATTCACTCAGTGTAGTGTGGGGGTTGTGTGCGAGTGATCGATACGATACAGATAATTTTGGTCCTCTCCGTTTCTCCGTAGATGAAATACGGCAAATCGTATCCGACGCCCGAGGAGGAGTTGACACGTCGTCAGGTCTTCTGCGACAACCTGAAGGAGATGATCGAGCACAACGATCGGTTCCAGCGGGGCGAGGAATCGTACGAGAAGATCGTGAACCAGTTCAACGACTGGACGCACGACGAGTTCGTCAATTGGCTCCACGGCATACAGGAGCTGATACGGCCGGGCACCATAGGACTGCCCAAACCGATTATCATCGAAGTTCCACAGCCTCCGATCGCTGAGCCCTCGCCGGACGCCGTGACTGCAAACACCGAACCTTCGCCCGAAGGCAGTTCACAACTCTTGCCCGTGGATGCTCCAGTGGCACCTGTGCCGGCGGGCCTTGAAGTCAAAGAACCTCAACAGGAACCTAAACCTGAACATGAACCTGAACCTGAACCAGCAACTGAACCAGCAACTGAACCTGCAACTGAACCTGCAACTGAACCTGAACCCGAACCTACCAGGCCCACCCTGCCACAGAGACCAGGTTATTTTTACGCCCAACTAGAAAATCCCGCCTACTTAGAAGCAGAGATCGACAAACTCATCTCGAGTCTCAAAGGCCCCATTCAACAACACCCGGTGCCCGCGCCTTTCGAAGCTGGAAAACCCCAAGTTCAGCAGAGTCTGCCACAGCCGGCCCCTGTCAACACGAATCTTTTCCAGAGCCACGGATTTATTTCGAGCCAACCCTTCTTAAATCGATTCCCTTAGATATGCAGAAATAAAGTAATGCTATTCCCAAAAATCCACAAACTCTCGACCATTCCAAAGAGTTTAATTTAATAAAAAATAATTAAATAATAGCCATGTTTTATTGAAAACTTCATTTATTTCTCGTTCATTTATTTATGCAAATTCAACCAAATGAAATATAATTTCTATCGCAATAAATACTTTATGTTCAATGAGTTATGTATATAGAATTTTATATAGTTTTATATAATAATAATTAATAATAATAATTATAATTACAATAATCCATATGTTTAATTCATATATTGTAGGGTATTTTAAGTTTTTTTTCTTTTTTCCACAGAACGCACATTGACTACAATAATACACGAATATCTTTCTATATAACTTTTTACTCGAATAACAATGTATATTTTAAATAGATTTCTGTTCAATTAAGCATCTGTTTTTTTCAACCATTTTAATGCATTGCATTAAACGTTGAAGCAGATGAAGAAAATTAATAGAACTATTGATATATGCAATACATAAATAATAATACAACAAAATGTATAATATATGAAGTGCAATTAAAAATTTAACTTAACATTAATATAAACTCTACTATCGAAAACTCTCGAATATATTTCGAACTACATAGTTTGTAAATGATATTTCATAAATTCATATAATATTTTCTCTGTGTATATTATAATCTATTATATATACCTTTACTTTTGTATTGCTCTTATAATCATTTTAGCAAATATCAAGTGTTTATTTGTCTTCTTTTAATTTTTTAACATTTATATAATTTACCTTCTACGCAAAAATAAAACCTTTTTACACTCAATCAATTCAATGTATTTTAATGATTTTTATTGTACTTACAAACGGTATTTATCATTTGTTGTTTTTTTTGTTGTTTTTGTTTCGTTTTGTTATATTTTCAACAAGTTTTTTGCTTCCATTAACAATGTGTAATTTTATGTAATTGGTTTCATCAGTGGAATATCAGAGCATGCTTTTATGTATTTGTATTTTTGGTATGAAAATATGATTTCAGTATTTGGTAATATTAGTATTTTTTTACAGTGTAGTTTGCGTAACGTGAAACGTTTTATTGTAAAAGGTGGCATTTTTGTACTTTATGAAAATTATTTCGTTTGCTGCGTTGTTGTTGCTTTATTTGCATGCATGCATCTATGTATTTTGCTCATGATGCGGGATGCGAAAGGGAAGTTGGCGACACTAAAAAATGGGTCCCTTGGGAGGGTCAACCGTTCGACCTCCAACTCTCCAACTCGAAGCCCCTGTAGAAGTTTTTTACAAACGCATGTCGCTTGAATTACACGACAGTTGCATTACACGGTTCCGCTTTAATACGATTTTTCAGATTTAGTATAATTAATTTCAAATTTCCATAATATTTTCCCATATCCATCTTCCGTGTAAATCAGGGATTGATGTTAATGTATGCGTATGCATTTTCAATGTTCCAGTAAGATAGTGAAACATCCAAAGCTTAATGGGGAAAAGCTCTTTACAAGCCACATAAATATGAGAAGGTTTAGTGAACCCGACAAATTATGTCGAAATTTTAACGAAGTTTCTGTAACTATTTGCTGTTTTCTTCTTACATTGTTTATTTAGTTTTGGCAATTTATGGTAGCAACTGAAATGTCTGCTATTAATTCTATTTTTTATTATACTTATTGCATTTATTCTTCGCTAGTCATGTTTATTTCATTGTGCAGCGGTGTGAGTAAATTATTGCATTTGTTGGTGTTCTATTTGTTTTCATTTCTATCTTCTTCTTTTTGTAATATGAATTTTTTCAAAAAAATTATGCTGAAGCTTTTTGTTTGATCTCAATTTTTTACTACAAACATTTAAAACGTTCACATTTAGTTTAAGTTTTGTTTTAATACAATACTTTTAATGTTTAATAACATTAAATATATATCAATATGAGATCTGAGAGACTGAGTAAATGAATATTTAGTTACAAATATATATTTATATATATATAAGTATTTACGTTGATTGCAATATGCAATTCATTAAAAAGTTTTGCTTTTTGTCACTTTATATAGGTGAATATATAGCTATAAACACTAAATAATAATCAACAAAATACTCTATTAAACGATTTTAAACGTTTTAAAAATAATATACAAGTGAATACTTTCTAGGATAGCAGCACTAACATGTATTTTCACAAGGATACAGAGAAAATACCAATCAGCCAGTATGAGAAGAAATGGTGAACATAAAAAGTAAGCTGCTTTTTTGAATACTAAACGAATAGGATTGTGGGTTCGAGTAATACGAGAATAGGATACTTTAAATAAACGAATGATCATTCCCTATTTCACGATCGATCCAGAGCCTAAAACGACAATGACCTGAGGCAATTTAAATTGATTTCTCTGAATTACGTAAAACGCAATTATTTAATACTTTCTCGCGTATGGTCGTCAGACAGTGGCGTCTCTGTTATTAACATGGATGTTAGCATGCGAGTCCGTTGTGTCGACAACTTCCACGTTTCTCGACATTGCTGTTCTTCAGTTCTGTTGTCAACATTATCGAAAAAGTGTTACGTCTTTTCCTAACATAATGTTATGAACAGATGACAAATGAAGATAATAATTCGTATATTGTTATCAAGTTGTTGTTATTGTTACTTCTTAGTTTAATCAAAAGTATTTGATTTTAAAGCGACATAAATAATATTTGGCGTCTTTCTTGTAGTTATTGTTATTTCTCCTCTATTCTACTAGAAATTAATATTGCTACACATTCCTCCTTTTCGCTCTCTCTCTCTTGATACATTCATTAATTTAAGCTTCCAAATTGTTTAAGCTTTTATTTGTTATGTTATATTTTATCTTACTATTTTTTTTTAACGGTTGTTCTATTAAAAAATTGTTTAATTATGTATGTAGAGCATATTTGGTATACTTATCGAGTAAATACTGAATGTTATCTTGAAATTTCACGTATATAATTCAATTCTGTATATGTATTTTTCGGTGTGTTTTGTATTATGTTTTGTGGTTGTTTTGTTGTAATTTTTGCTAAGCTTTTATACCAATAGTTCTTATTTCTGCAAAAAAATTTAAAATCCCATTGGATTTTCCCCTCGTTTTTTCCTCTGCCGACTGTTAGCATACATTTTTATAAAATATATATAATATTTTGTTAATAGGTATTCTGTTGCTATTATTTTACATATGCTAGTGAAATGTAGGTTCCTAGTAGGTGGGTTGTTGGTACTCCATGCCCTGCTGCTCCATGCCTGCAAAGGGAAAGCGGATTCAGAGATGCCACCGAAGTCGGCTCCATCGAGTCTACTCACCCTGGTGCTGCTGGGACTGGGCCTGCTGGCCGCTGAACGGCGACGCGCTATACTGGTCGTTGTCGTTGTCCATCGAGTAGCTGGTGTAGGCCTGCTGGTGCACCACGTTCGCCGGATCCGTCTCGAACGCCGAGGTGAACTCGTCACCGGCGCCGATGAGGAACCGCTTGTAGGCCAGGAAGGCGCACAGGGCCTGTGGGGAGCCAAACGGAGAAGGAAAAATGTTAAACATTATATGTGACATCATAATCATCATGATCATCAGCATCGTACCCATGTGAAGATCGAGAAGAAGGAGAACACGATGGCCGCCTGCATGTTGCCGACCCCGATGCCGCCTGGTGGCATCGGTGCGGAGCTCCACTGGGACCACAGGTAGATGAACGACACGAAGTACATGAAGGTCCAGAAGGCTGCAATCAAACCATTACCATCACCTTATCGATCGATCGATCGCGGCACTAACCTGAGAAGCCCATGTCGGCCATGACGTAGCGCTTTCTGCTCTTCACCGACGACATCCGCTCGAACAGGAACTCGCCGACGATGAACGCCATCGAGGCGAGGAAGCCGAAGACGCCGATCGTATTACCGTACTTGCAGGCCATGGCGTCACCGTTGTAGAGACAGACGTCCTTGCCGTTCTCCTCCCGCCAGCCTTCCGAGGATATGCAGCCGAAAACGACTATCGAGAACAGCTGCGAAGCAATTAGACCAAAAAACTCGCACGTGAGTTGGACGAATGTACAGGCGCCAACCACATCCTTCCAAGAAGGTGCTTGACAGGAGTTTTTGAAGTTATGCAAATGTTAAAGCCGCCTTGGGGCCGCCTGTTGCAAGTGGGTGAAGTGGGTTTGCTGAGGGTTTCTTTTTGTTAAGGGTTTTTTTCTTGTTTACACGCTCCTCGAGAGCTGACTGGGTTCCATCCACTTGACCTTTCGCATATTTTAAAATTTAATACAGTCAAGAAAATCGCGTCATCAGGTGGAATCGCAAGTTGCAACAACGAGAATCGAAGAAATTCATAAGAGAAACTTTTATGTAATTCACACTTCCACGAGTGTTCTCTTTCTTTCTTGCTCTCTCTCTCTCTCTCACTCCGATGCCCAACCAATACGGAACTTAAATATTTATGTTTCTCCGTGTGCGCGCAAATATTTCGAGGTTAAATGTATATACCACAAACACAAATAAATACGCACTCATACTCCAACATACATGAGCACATTTTCCTACACGTATGTATGTAGGTGAGCATAGCTTAACGGTAGTATTGGAAAATGTTTTGTGTAAACATTGGAGAGCTTTTTTCTCTTTCTCATCCCGCCCTGTCTCATTCACCCACTCTCGTTCGCGGACTCTAGGACGCAGACAGACAGACACGGGAGCTGGAGGACAAAAAGTTGCCCTAGTTCGGAAAATAATAAGTTTGACACTTGCAGTAAAAGAGAGAGAGAGAGAGAAAGAAAAAAAAAAAGAAAACCGAAGAATCGGAAGAGCTTTTCCTTGTGTTTGTTTGACAGTTGGCGGTTGTACAACCGTAGTTACCGTTGTGGCTGAGAACTTGTGCATTTGCGTTTGTATACGTAAGAGTTGGCGAGTGCGAGAGGGAACAGGAAACGCAGACATTTTGTTGTGGACGTATGGAAAAAATGCTTCACAATGCGAAAAAAGCGATGACGAAGAAAAGTTCAAATTGAAAGATTGAGAGATTGACTTTTAATGATGGCTGTCATGATTGTCAAGTTAATGAAGATAGTCAAGAGAGATCATCAAGGAGACGAATGCCAATGAGTGATGACACCGATGACGACGACGACGAGTCGCGTGGATTCAACTACTATCATGCGACTATTCAATTAAGAACCATCAACAACTCTAATTGGTCATTATCTCATCCATTATCCATCACACCATCTTCATCATACTCTGCCCAAAAATCCCTCGATCCGTTCCATTCGCTGCCGTTCAGGAGGAGGCCTTCATATCAAGGAATCACCCTACAAGGCCGAGCACGTATGTATGGCAGTTCCCCAGTGTCCTCTGGTAGCAGAAACGATGGCCTACAACATAGCCGTATTGAATAGCCTTGTCTCAATAACCTTGACCAGCCAACCTGGCCAACCTATTTACCTCTGACGTGCAGAACACGAGCCATGTATTCTTATGGGACTCGAGATATCAGGGCCGCCGGTTCAGAATTTTTCTCTTTTCAATACAGTCAAAGTGAGCAGAGGATTGTGATAAGAATACTTTAGAAAAAA
Source organism: Coelopa pilipes (assembly GCA_947389925.1). Taxonomy (NCBI): domain Eukaryota; kingdom Metazoa; phylum Arthropoda; class Insecta; order Diptera; family Coelopidae; genus Coelopa; species Coelopa pilipes. The sequence goes on along the minus strand of OX376698.1, from coordinate 7,931,929 downwards.
GAAAGGGTTTTGTGGTCTTCAAAAAATATATAAAGTTTTTTTGGGGCAGAACGAACCTTTAGATTTTACTACGTTATTTTCCATAATCACTACGATTTTCTTTTCCCTGACCAAAAACTGTATTCAGATGGAACAAAGGACGTCTTGAGAATCGAGTGAGGAATAATGAGGAAAATTCCAACCAGTCGTGGTTGGAACTAGGGGGCAGAGCAAGTGCATCGGAGGGTTTGAAAGGGTTGGGTTGGGTTGGTAGGCGATTGGATTAGTTTGCCAAGTGGAAGGTCGGAGCCCACACAATAGGGTGGCAAACCATTGGAATGCAATGTACATGCCGATGCTTGTTCTTCCTCTGCTTTTTAATTTATTCTGATGCATTAAAACCAAGAGACAAAGAACGAGACAACGAAAGAACTTTGTTCACAATCAAACGATTTACTCGGGACGTTGAGTTGGGGAGTCGAGACTGGGTGTAGGAGATGGGGAACATAAATTGACAATTTTTATTGATTGCATTTCGTAATTGTATTTTCCCGTGCTTGAAAAGCATTTTTCGTGACAGTCTTTGGGGGAGAGCGACAAGGTAAGGGACCTCCAAGACCCTTTGAACCGACACCCCCCATTGTGGGAAACACACACACTCACACCCACCCCGTTAGGAATTCTTACCCAGCATAAGCCGCGTATGACAACTTGTGGTTTCATGGCGAATGACAGCGGATCAAAGGCTCCGCCAGCCTTGCCACCGCCGTAGGCTCCTCCAGCGTTCATATTGAGAATTTGGTTCAAAATATCCATCTTGAGTTTTGGCTGTAGGGCTTCCTTTTCGAGATGTTGTTGCTACTGTTGGGATTATTCTACTTCCTGTTGTTCGATATTCTTAGCACTTTTTCTTAGCACTTTATCGAATTTATTTCTTTTTTGTTTTTTCAATATAATTTTGTATTATTCATTTCTCGTTTAAATTTAGAGTTTAGAGAATTGCAAATCTTGTCATCAGATCACCCTCTAAAAATTAAGAAAAGACACCTGCAAATTATTACAAAACCTCTGAGGTCTCGGGAAATCTTCTCACGTAGTCGCGAGTTTTATCGTAATAGTGAGGAAAACGAAAATTATTGAACAATGAATATTTTCAAAGCATTCCGATTGTGATTGTAATATTTGTTAAATTTTTTTTTTAAATTATTTTCTTGTATTTGTTTTATTTGATTTTTTCTCCTTCAGGACACTTTCCTTTAATTGTGTGTGTATACGTTTAAGTGGGGAAAATTAAATTCGCGACTAACGCGTCTCGCAACAAATCACAACTCGAACTGATGGCTCAGTGAAAGCTTTTTTCCCAATAACTTTGTGAAAGTGAACGCCGTCCAGTGACGAGGGTGGTTTTGCAGACGTCGTTGGAGGCAACCGGCCGCTGTAGTGTCCGTCCAAGGGCTTCTGTAAGGGCTGCTGCTGAAGCCCCCCAAAGAAAAGCATAACCTTCGTATTCAGGCTTGAGAGTAGATGGAGCTTTCATACTGAAGTCGTCGCAGCTTTGCAGGGAGAAGTCTACGTTCGAAAATCGAAAGCACTTTCAGAATACAATTTTTTAGGTAAATAAAACTGAATATTTTTAAAAAGTTGCACCTTTTTTATATTTTTGGTTTCAAAAACGTTTACGCTTAAATGCATACAAAATTTATATCGATTCTTCTGCTTATTCTAATAAAGGCTACGTTTGTAATAAGGAAACGGTTGTTGTTTCACACATAAATGCAATCCTGGTATGCAGGGCCAACTGAAGCATTCAGCTCCTTGGGACCAAGCTCGCTGCTATGGCGTTCAGTTTAATTGTTCTTGAACTGAGCTGGACGCTTCTCAACGAAGGCAGTCATACCTTCCTTGCGGTCGTCCTGTAAAAGTTCAATAGGATATTTTTTAATTTACATCTCCTCGACCAGAACACATTAACAACTTACGGTTGAGAAGGTGGCATGGAAAGTTCTCCTCTCGAACTTAAGACCCTCCTGCAAGGTGGTCTCGTACGCAGTGTTCACAGCCTCCTTGCACAGCTGTACAATGAGTCCAGAGTGTGAGCCGATCTTTTCGCCCAATTTCACGGCCTCGCTGACCAGCTTATCGGCCGGAATGACTTTGCTAACGAGACCCATCTTTTCGGCCTCCTCGGCGTTGATCATGTTACCGGTAAGGCAGATTTCCATAGCCTTCGATTTGCCAACAACACGAGTCAAGCGCTGGGTGCCACCAGCTCCAGGAATGGTGCCCAAAGCAATCTCGGGCTGACCGAACTTGGCCTTATCGCCAGCATAGATGATGTCACACATCATGGCTAATTCACAGCCACCGCCGAGGGCATAACCATTCACAGCAGCAATAATGGGTTTCTGGCAACGAGCCACACGAGTCCAGTCGTTCAGGAAGTTGCCCATAATGCACTGGGAGTAGGTGTTGGGCTGCATCTCCTTGATGTCGGCGCCAGCGGCGAAAGCCTTCTCGCTACCAGTGATGACAATGGCAGCAATGCTGTTGTCCTTCTCGTAGTTGTCCAATGCACTGCTCAGCTCGGACATCAGTCCGTTGCACAGAGCGTTCAAAGCCTTGGGGCGATTCAAAGTAATGACGGCAACATTTTTCTTCTCACCAGTCACCTCAGTCTTGATGAATTCCAAGTTGGCAGCTGAAAACACATTTTGCACATTAATGAATAATTTAATTCTCTCTTATATCGTCTGCATCTGAATTCGCCCGAAAACAAACTTGTGATAAGCGGCGAACATTACGTAATGCATAGTTCTATAGTCACCCAGCATAAATTCGCTGTGTACCACCAAACCTAAATCTGGTATTCCCCTCTCCTCCCTCTTACAGAACACAAATGCAACCGGCTTTTCTTCATCCCCCAATGCAACATCAAGAAACTTGTTGCGCCGCTTATCTCCGGTCATACACCGGTGTATCCAGTACTCCGCCTTCCAAACGTGTTCCAAAGTTCAATTCTTTAAGACCTACACTTAGGTTAGGGTACGAACCTGCGGAGTAGAATCTAGGAGCCAATTGTGGGTTCCTAGCTGCCACTTGGATCATGTTTTGGGCACGTCCAGCCAAAATCTTTGCAAAGCTTGCCATTTTTTGTTGTTTTATTGGTTGCTTCTACTTTGTTCTATAAAATATAGGAGATGTTTATTACTTAACAGGCCCGTATTTGCCGCAAAGTACTCACGCCACGAACTTTGGAGAAGGAATGTGGAACAGGCTCCAAAACGAAAGATTTGTCTCTCGGTTAAGCGATAGGTTGTATAATCATACGTTGGAGGTGGTAATTGGTGCTGCTGTATGTTGAAAGAGTTCGACAGGTGATCTGCAACTATCTCTTTCACGTTTATGTGAGTAGTGGGGGTTTTACAGAATAGTAAATAAATGAAAAACAATTGTAGTGACATTTGGTCATTCACAATAACTGATTATTTTATCTCCTAATAATATAAAAATCAATTGTCAACGTTAATGTGTCTTTGCCATTTTTGAAAAGTACAAATTTTGTCGTATTTAAGAAGATTTAAAATTTGTTGTCATATATAAATAGTTACTTTTCAGTATCATATTTTCTCTGTAATTCACAGTTCTGATAGTCTGGCAACATTAAGAGAGCATACATCGAATGTCGGCGAATACTGACAGCGCCGCGCTCGCACTAACACACTTCGCGGTTCGAGACTCGAATCCATTTTTCTCTACAATTTTTTTCTCACGCCAAAAATTCTGTTGGTCACCATCGCTCGCTTCTAAGCACGCTCTGCACGCCGATTAGAAAATATATTTGTTCGATTTCCGTAAATTTTCCACCCAAGCTACAAACACAATATGGGCGTTCAAGTCGTGCCAATTTCCCCCGGAGACGGTGAGTAGAAAACCTTAAAGGTGATAAAATTATCATTTTTATGCTAACATATTAACTACTTGCCGACGCGCAAACAGGAAGCACATTCCCCAAGAAAGGTCAACTTGTCTCTGTGCACTACACCGGCACTCTGGATGATGGCACCAAGTTTGACTCGTCGCGCGACCGCAACAAGCCCTTCAAGTTTACCATTGGACGCGGCGATGTGATCCGCGGCTGGGACGAGGGAGTTGCCCAGATGTCAGTGGGACAACGTGCCAAGCTAATCTGCTCACCGGACTACGCCTACGGCAGCCGTGGTCACCCAGGAGTCATCCCACCAAATGCCACACTCACCTTCGATGTCGAATTGCTCAAGGTCGAATAAACCCGAACTCAGATCAGTCAGAAGCAGTCACAGCAGACCTTTATTCCAAATATGAAAATAACCAAACTTGGCCCTAACAAATATTAAGCTATAAAGAATTTGAACCCGTAACAGAATCAACACATTCTTAAATGCCTAAAACAATTAAATTCAACATTCATTCACCGGCAATCGCCGATTGTGGAAAGAGAAAAGTACCAAACTGCAAGCATTTGACTATGAAATGAAATATTTATAAAAATCTTTTTAAACTGTAAATTTTTCCTAATTTTATTATATTAATTCTTAACTTTATATATATATATATGAATTGAAATTTCTTATCTTTTTGCAATATCCAAATAAATCTAGAAAAACATCAGAAGTAACCAAAAATCAAAGTTAATTGGTTTGGGTATAATGTAGAGTGCACGAGGTGTCTCACTGTATTCCAATTATTAAGATAGTACAAATTTTTAGGATAGACAATTTGCTTCCGTGTAAGAGTTAAAATTGCTCTGCGTTTCCTGTTCAGAGGTCTGGCAGCACCTTGTCAGATTATTCTCTCGAGCTCTCTTCTCGCATGCAAACAAAATTCTGAGCTGTCAAACAAAATGCAAACTGTCAGAAGGAAAATCGCTGCATCGGAAAAAGTTAATTGAGAGTGAAAATTCTTTCAGAATTAATCAAAATAATAAAATATTCAGTGAAAAGGTCAGAATTAGTGGTTTGAAGTGCAGAGGGACTGGCGGTCATCAGAGGAGTCTACGGATCGTAGGCCCCAATAAGAGGTTCGTAGTGAGTCTGCAAGTGCTGTGGCAAAGATTCAGGGTCATCGTCGTGCAGCAGTATCAAGGATAATGGAGTGCACAGCAAAGGACATGGCATGCGCCAGTCCGAGGTCGCCCACGAGCAACATGGCTGTGAATATCAATGAGCTGCCCGACGAAATTATCGAGTTCATTCTGACGTATTTGCCGCCATACCGCGATCTGGAGGAGTGCAGCCAGGTGTGCAAACGTTGGAATGAGATAGTGAAAAGTGAGTACGATTTGTGTATGTGATTCTGGTGTATGCATTTAACCAGTGTTAATGCTACTATTTTAGATCTGATTCGGCGTTCGAAAATGAACTTGCAGAAGGGACTCGTGGACTTCCGATTGCGTTGGGAGGTATTCACGCAACAGACAGCAACTGCTATGGCTGAAGCAGCTGCATCCAATGGCTCTCCACACGGTTCTTTCCCTTCGTCCGGTTCATTTTATTCACCGTCCTCCTCCTCAAACGCGTCCACCTCCAATAGCTTGGTGCAATCCACTCCCATCATAGCTGGACGGTTCTCGCACTCCGCTGTCATTCATGAGAACTCCATGTACATCTTCGGCGGAGGGTCCTCCTCTGATACCACCTTCAACGATCTCTGGCGTTTTGACCTTTCCGAGATGCGATGGGAACGTCCACTGTCCATGGGCTCGTACCCTTCACCCAAAGGCAGCGCCTCCATGGTGTATTGGAACGAGCAATTGGTGCTATTTGGTGGCTGGCGCTATCCATCTTTGCATCCACCATATCAACCATGGTGTTTGTTCGATGAACTCCACTACTACGATCTGGCCTCGAATCGTTGGACGGTGCGGACTTCATTTCCCAGTCCTCCGCCGATGGCGGGGCACTCAGCAAGTGTGCATCGTAATCGTATGGTTGTTTTCGGTGGCTACCAAATAGCAGAAGGTGTCAACAATAATTCCAATGAGACCTGGTGTCTAGATCTTGTGGAATACAAATGGACGATGCCACGAATAGCGGGAAACACGAAGCCGCCACCTCGATACGGTCAATTTCAAATTGAGCTGGATGACGATCATCTTCTGATTGTTGGCGGCTGTGGAGGTCCGAACAGCATATATACAGACGCTTGGCTCTTGGACATGTCCAAGGAGGTCTGGGCCTGGCGATCTATTCCGGTGCGCAACAAGAAGTTCGGAGCCTCCCATATGTGGTGCAATCCAGCCTGCAAGGTCGACTCTAAGCTGGTGGTGCTTGGTCCAACGCCGAATCTGCCGCAAGACTTCCAAATGATGAAGCACACGCGTGTGCCAGTAGGCGGTGGCATGCCTGCGCCTCGTTTAGGAGCAGCCATGGGTGCCCCGAATAACTTGAACCCCCTAGAGAGGCCCCAAAGGCCTGCAGCGCTTGCAGGCGCCGGTGCGGCTCTCCACCCTCCGCTCAATCACAACCGCTTAGACAATTTCCGCATGGGAGGTGGTCATGGAGGTCTACATGCTCAAGGTCCCGATGAGCAATATTTTGCTAATCGACGTGCGATCCTGAATCAGCATCAAAATAATTTTAATAATAATCTTTATAACAACAATCACCTGCAACCTCGGGTTGGCAGGTTGAGTGAGTTACATGCGCCTCCCGCACCAGCTCCACCACCAGCGGCAGCGCCAGCAGCAGCCGTTCCCGAGGAACGTAATCAGAACAGAGGTTCAGCATCGCCCCGTCTGAACGGAGTGGCGCGCAACGACAATGAAGCAGCACCGCCATCTGCTGCAGGTAACAACTTGAACGACATCGAAGCGGCAAATCGACTGCAGAGAAACTTGGCGTTGCGATGTAGGGACAACGAGCCATTACTGCCCAAGCGTTTCGACGAGCTATACGAGGTAATTTCAAAATATTCTCATTGATAAATGTAGTTTATTTGTTTTGTGTAATTTTATAAGGACCCATTTCGCATGGCTGCTTTCAATGTGCAAAGTCGTCCACGAAGCGTGTCTAAGGATCACAATGAGCGCATTCGACGCATGGAGGAGAAGATGTTGGCCATTCGGAATTCACGCAGAAACGCTTTGGCGGAGCAGAAAATCAAGGAGCCATCTCCGAAACGAGTCAAACGAAATGTTCTCTCATTGTTCGTCTGTGATCTGTCTGCGGCATTGGCGACCGACGATCCCCACCTGCATTGGGTGGAGTACAAGAACTATGGCATCATACCGGGTGCACCGGAGCGGTTGATCTTGTCGTCGATGGTGGCGGGACACGGCGAGCTAATACTCTTCGGAGGGGTGCACAAGGAGACGCTTTCCGAGATAACACATCAGGTTTCTAATTCTGTCCATTTCTTAAGCGCACCCCGTGACATTGTTTAAGCACGACTTACATCTTCGTGCGACGTTATGCGGTTTCCGCACCCATATATTTTGAGTTATTGTAAAGTTAATAAACTGGGTGGCGACGACACCCATTTCAGTCTTGCGATAAACTAAACTATGTGATTAAGTGATAAAAGTTGTAGATTTGTATGATTTAGTTCGTAAATCTCCGACTAATTTAGTGACTGTTAAGCGTGAGCAACTTCCTCTTATTAAATTAAGTGAGCGAAGGCAGCGATGCGCGGATATGACGATGGTATATAAGATATATAGTTCTTTACATTGAGTGTTGACAAAGTAGCTGCTATTCTTCCTTAACAAACAATTATTGCTATTCGCCGATTGAATGATATTCCTTAAAATAATAATATTCGTATTAGATGTGAAGTGAAAACGAGTTAATTTTACTATCGCTTATATTATTTAAGTAGTGAAAATGCCATTCACGCTAAGTTAATTAACGATTGAAATTAAAGATTTTATAAAAATATTGTTATTTTCGTTTTGTAAGTCGAAACAAAGTATTTGGATATTATGATAATTTTACATATTTAGTTACAAATGGTACCGAGTTTGAATTACCATCTCGAATCTATAGATGTGTAAAATTGGGCGCTTAAATAAATATACATAAAAATTTTGAATCTGTGTATTTCTCCAGGTGGCATCTCTTGAAAGACAACAAACGTCATTTAGAATTGAACAAAGATTTGTCAACAAATTAGGAGCCTTGAAAATTTGAAACTTATTTTAAATATTTAGTGGAAGAAGAATAATGAAAACTCCGACGCAGAAACGCAAAACACAGAGCGAAATGCAAATCGCACGGAGCAGATTGCGCGGAGCCCTCAACGATACAATGCACGACTCAGAAGATGAGGACAACGACGACTTCAGTGCAGACGACTCCAAGGGCGAGGAGTCCCAGCAAACGAGTCACTCGCTGCGCGGCCGTCCTACGAAGCTAAGACGGGACTCTGGAAGCCTGATTCAGTCTCCACGAAGTTCACGCCAATCCAGCCTCTCGCCGTCGAAGAAGCTAACACCAGGCAAGCGACGCAAGCGGGAGGAACAGCTGGCCTTGCAGCAATTGCAACGGATTCAGGCGGAGAGCTTTGTGATGAAGTTGTTCGACCGTAGCCTGGACCTCTCGAAATACACGGAGTGCACAGAGCTGTACCCGATCTGCCGTGCCTGGATGGCCAACCAACCGCGAAACCCCAGCATCCAGTGCTGCCGCAACAAACGCTCTCCTTCGCCAGTGGAGAGGGAAAGCAACGGTGTTGAATTGCTGACGAAACTGAAGCGAGGGGAAATACGCGAGATCACTGCAATGCCCGCACCCGAGGAAACTGATCTCTCAAAGATTCCTGTTGCGGAGCTGGAGGAGAGCATTGAAATAGAAGCGGCCAGGAAGCTCACGAATGCCAGCAAGGAGGAACTGCTGGCGAGTCATTTGTCTAAGTGGAAGCGCATCAAGACGAACTGGGTGAAGCATACAAAGCGTTATCAGCAACGCTACGAACTGAATCACATGATCATCCAAGAGTTATTTAAACCCTGAGTTTGGTGCGATGACGCCTGGCTTAATGTAGACTAGTTTTAGTTTTATCCTAGCTTTACTTTTCTTGAATATAAAATTCTTTGTAATATCTACTACATATTTCTATACTACTTTTATTTCTGAACTTCGCCTGTAAAATAAGACAGCAAAACTAGATGTGGCAATGCTACATCAGCTGAAAATGTGGCAAAAGAAACTGTCAAATAATGGGCTCTATCGTTCTTTCTCACTCTCTGCAGATTTGTTGTTTTGTTTTGTTTCATTCGGTTTCGGTGCTTCGATGAATTCAGTTCGTTGGTCCGTTCGGTCGTTACTCGTTCTACAGGCCTCCATTTTCCAATTTTTTCTTACAGTATTTAGTGGAAAACCCTGTGGAAACTCACCGAAGTGTATGGAGTGAAGTGACGTGAAATGGGAACACATGTTGAGAGAGTCCTTGTACAATAAACGAGTGTATTAGAAGTGTGTTAATTGTGCAGTGACGAAAATAGAAGAGTCCGTGATATAAATAAATACTCAAAATTATTTAGAAATGCATGTTTTTCTTTCGCTGTAGAGTGCATTCAGCTTCCTATTTTTTGGAATTACGCACACAAATTGAGTATTGCGTCGTTCGGTGATTCTTTTCCAAAAGTGAAATTTCAATAACTTTAAAGAAGAAACAATAAATCTTCCAATACATGACAGATTTGTTGTTGGAAATTTGCAGATTTACAGTAAGTTTTTTTGGATTGTTTTTTTTTATTAGTTTGTTGATGCCCCTTTGCATTAACTCATACTTTTCCTATTGCTTCAGTTTTCTCGTCTAACGTTCATTTTATTGTGCTCTCAAATTCGTTGCACTCTGCCTTGCCTGTGGCTTCTGGTTCTTTGTTGTTGTTTTGGTTTGGTTTTCCACGTTCCCTTTGCTCTGACCAAAATGTAAATAAAATGATGAGAAAGAGAGAGAGAGAGAGCAAGGCAAACAGCAGAGAAAACAACGCAAAATATGTGTCTCCTGTCAGGGATGGTTCGGAAAAGGTAACTAACTAACTGTACCAACAGGTTTCGAGTCTTCATCCATCCAATGGCGACGTGGTGCTTTTCATGTTGTGGTTGGTTTCAGGAATCTTTGAAACCATTAAATATTTAAATGGGTCATTGCTCTGGTGCTTTTGCTTTTGAAGCAACCAATGTCTCCGCCTCGATGATTTTCTACCACGCGAAAAGACAAGGAACTGCGTGATATCGCAAACTGTTCAAAGAATAAACATTGTCCCTTTTAAAAATAACTCGCAATAAATATTCGATGGACTTGAAATCGAGTGAAGTCTTCTTTGTTGCTCTGAACAAAAGACTAACTGTCCTTGTCTGTTTCTTGAAATAACTCCAACACGCAGTGGATGTCATCATGTTCCTGGGCACAGACAGCTCGCGATCCAATCTGTCTTTCAATCGTACGGGGAGAGGGCGAGACGTTGCCATTAGCTCCTTCTCTTTGTAGCCGTACCTACACCGATTAGGATCTCTGTGATAAAATAAGTAAATCAATCCGATGGAAGACATTTCGCGAAATCCACGATTAGATTACACATAAGAACCAGGACATTGAGCGATAAACACTGGCCATGTGCTGCAGGTCTGGCACTCGGCCACAAGTCGGCGATTGCTAGAGCCCTGTGGGTAGTGAGAGCGAACCGAGAGAGAACCACTCAGTGGCCCGATTAACTACATAGTTGTCTCTCTCCACTATTTTAAAATAATATACTATTTATAAACATCCCGACGACAACAACGAAGGCAACGAGTTTCTTCTCTTTCCTTTGTTGCCGTCGTGTGTCTTTATCATAATCATGAAACCCGTAAGCCATGTGAGGGAGCGATATTGGTGACAGAGAGGGAGTGAGATAGTGGGGAGAAAAGAGCAGGAAAGACGGCGAGACCAATATTAAATAAATATTGATAAGAAATACCCACGAGTCTTCGTCTCCGTTCCCTTCCACGCCATTTATCGTCTTTTAGTGGCCCATGCCCTGCGTCGCACCACGTCTTTTAGTCGCATTTGGTCGATCGCCGCGAGAAGTTCGGACGCCCGAGGCAGGACGTTGACCATTCGTGGGTCGTTACAATTGCCGCGTGACGACACCCAGATCGTACCGCGTCCACCTTACTGTCAATTGGACGCAGATGTAAACATTGTAAATTGAATTGGCAAACAATCGATTTGTTGCCGATCACCGCAGCAGTTCCGAAGGTAACGATCGCTTGGTTGCCGTTCCTTTTTAGTGGTTTTTATCAGCCTAGAGACTGTCGGGCGGTCGATCGGTCGCAGATATATTCTTAATGATAATATATAAATAGTTCTCGTGGCGCGATATCGCACGGCGCTCGCTCAGCTGTTGCTGGGGTCGCTGAACTTGGGGTGTTGTTTAGTAACATTCATGTGTTTTCACAATTTGTTTGTTTTCAAAACAAAAAATTGCGTAGGCGTCGCTTAGCCGTTGGTGGCCCGGTACCACTGTTGGATCCGGTACACCCGGCATTTCCTTTTCCGATTTACACCTTTGACTCTCGCTTTCTAAACCGCTTCGATCTCGCTCACCGTGATCAACCTTTGTCTCCGCTTTGTTTCCGCTCGTCGCAATTGCTTCGTCGATTTTCGTTGGTTTCCATTTCTAACCATTTGCTGTCTACGAACTAAAGGTTGTCGGTGGTTGAGTCGTCTGCGCGCTGTGTCGACGTTTCCGGAGTGTGCGGTGCGGGTGGGTCCGGGTTCGCGCCCCACCTCGGTTCGCAGTTTATATATATTTATCTCTTTCTTTTCTTTGTTCTTTGTACAGCTTAAGAGCTCTGGCATTTCGTGTCGTTGTCGACTTGTCTGGAGTCAATAAATATAACGAGCTGTTAAATTAAAACGATCAGTCTTAGGCTTGTAGATTTGGAGCGGAAGCGATCGCTTTCAAATCTAAACTCCCTAAGTTACAAATGTTTCGTCGTATTCCTTTATGTTTTAGATTCTACAGAAGAGGCCACCGTCCTGGTGATGTGTTTTATAACTTCCTGCGAAGCCTCACTCCTCATATTCCGGAAATGAATCCTTCTTCTTGGTGACATTGAACTGCTACCATCACGATCACTTCGTTTGTCGGTGTTTCTCTGGGTTTGCCTGGTTTTCTCTCTCTCTGAACGCCCCAACTGAAATAAAATTCAAATTTCTCCAAGTGGAAATACAATAAAATATCCAAATGGCGGCGCGGCTTCTTTTTAATTCTGGACACGTGCGCTTGCGTCCCACCTCTGCGAACAGAGCCAAAGCTGCGTGTTTTGCTTTGAAAATAAGGTTAGCTGAGAGCTAAATCAAGTCCAGCAGGCAAATTCTTTCTCTAATCGCTTGCTGTTCCAGTTGAAATACCGCTCTAAGTAGCATAAACTATTAGATGTTCATTATTATTTTGTCTTCTGCTTCTCGTTTCTCACTCGTCCCAGATCGTTGTCGTAATTATTACCATTTCGTTTTCAATTATTTTTCATTTCGTTTTTAGTTCATTTTCATTTCGTTTTCATTTCATTTTCATTCCGTTATCATTTGTGTGCGTCTATTGTTTTCCGTCCAAGGTGGTCCGTCGAATGCAATCGGTTATGACGTAATTTTCTTCGACTTCGGTTTCGCAGTTGTTTACTTTCTGTTCCTTGTGGAGAACCGGTTTTCGCTTCGTTTTAGCTTTACTCGTTACTCGGTTATGATTCTCAATGAAGTTCTTCAGTGGCGTAGCATGAAATTTCACTCGTTTCCTGATATGCGTTTGTATAGTTGTTTTTCAAATGAACGCCTTATTGACCATGACTTGTCACTTCCAGACTATTTTTGGAGAATTCCCTCTGGAACCTGTTGAGACGTTCAACATCCATATTATGTTGCGAGAAAACACCGGTGATGAAAAGCAGGCCTACTGTTGAGTACATCACCGCGCCCTTGACACAGTTTTGCCGTGAGTTACAGAGTTATTTTCGACAAATTTGGTCAGCGCAAATGAATGAATGAATTCGATTGGCGTTGCTTTGCTGTGAACTGTGTCCGCGAGTGTTTTTTATGTTGTGTTGCTTTATTTCCTTTTGCTTCTCTTTATTATGTTTCGTTTTGTTTACAATCCATTATCGACGTCTACTGATGGCATGAGGCGATGAAGCGCTTACAGAAGCGCTTATCCATGCGTGCCTTGTTCAATTTGCGGCCCATTGTCTGTGCATCGGAAATTAATTATCTGTCGGATTTGCGTATCAATTCTAAAAGCGATTAAATGCGTATTTCAAACGCTCCCGAGCGAAGTTGTCCACGATTGTCCGGCGTTCTTCGCAAAATTATGCGAGTGATGTCATCCTTGAGGAACTTGGAGGAGTGATGTCTTCATGGGGAAGACAGTTGGCAGAATTACGAATTAATGACTGAAATATATGACTGACGGTCCATCGATAGCGGCTGCACCTTCCACCGTCCAAAGGCCACCGGAAGGGGGTTAAATGCGGGGGACGAATGGATTGCATCCCACTCGTACGCGGGCCAAGTGGGCGGACGGCACAGGGCCTGGATTTCGTGTTAGGTCTATGGCGTCGAAGGGCTCCTCAGCTATCGAGTTACGTCGCTCAGATTTCGTTACCCAACACACCGCACTGCAGAGAAATCGTTTGAAACAGACGTCTTTACAATTTAACAACTTTCTTCTGTGCTGCAGCTTTTCTTGTTACCTTTCATGTGGTTTTACGATCTCCCTTCGTTAGCTATGCGTATTGAATTGAATGCGGAGGTGGTTCCAGGTTACAGACGGATCTGCGAACGAAACGAGATTTCCTGATGTTGTGATGGGTTTTCATGAGGGGAGTGTGGGGAATGTATTTACATGATGAGGTCAACGGAACGCACCTTGTTTACTTCAGGAGGCGTCGGTGTCGGCGTCGGCGTCGAAATGTTTGGTCTTCATCCCCTCCACCGGGCAACTTCGAAACTTCCGTTCTAACAAAATCTCACTCATGTTTGCCTTCGTGGACTTGTGCTAGACCCATGCTACTACTGTGTCTCAATCATGACCCAATTGGAGCTCCTCGCAAACTGGGTCACGGAACTGCTCCGTTGATGTCGTCATTGCATTTGGCACGCGACGAACGCAGCGGTTGTGTTGCTCCTCCTCTACGCCCCATTCCCGACACGATTCCCTCGCCATCGAATCGATAAAAACACCAAACACAAAATAAAAACAATCCGACGAGATAGTGAATTATAAACCCGAAAGTCGCCTCGTGTCGAGAACAGAAACATTGTATATCTGCGTCTCGATCGCGAGATGAATGTTTCTATTTTTGATCATGTGGAAATGACGATGCTATTACAGGCCACCTATTTCCTAAATGACTTAAAACCAAAAAAACTACGTTCATTAAATCACAAGCTTTCGAATACTGAGAGCTCGTGTTTTAGTGGAGGGGGAGGAGGAGAAGGCGTGCTAGGAAGGCTGAAATTGCAGCGTCGAATCCAAGTGTGGTTCGCGCCTTTTGCTCTTAGCACTTTGGCAGCATTGGCCGTGAAGCAGTTTCCCGCCGGTGTGGTTGCACTTTGTGCAGGTGGGGGCGAGTGACGTCACCCCAACGACATTGGCAACATTTACTGAGTTCCAATTTTGACACGATTCCGATTGGCTTATCGTTACTTAGTTGCCTCAGCAACCCACACCGTTCCCCTTTCTACAACTTCCATATTTTCCAATCAAACAATTCTGATTCAATCATGTTTTTTTGTATTTAAATATTTAACTGTATAAACTGCTGATTAGATTTTTCTTATCAGATCGCTATTAGTTGTTGTAGTAGCCGTTTTTCCCTCAGTCTCTGTCTCTTTCTCTCTCTCAGACTCTCTATAATAAGATTATTTTGTGAATTCTTTTATTTGCAGTTTTGACAAAGTAGACAAGAAAGAAAAATACAAAAATATACTCAGTGAGCGCTGAAGCAGCGGAAGCACATTCAGACTTCGTTCTCGTTCAGAGTATCCCGCATTCCCCAGGTGCCAGCACCATGGGCCAGTTGGTGGTCAAGTTGGCCGAACCGCTCCAGCACTGCAGCGGCAGCGTCGCCGACTTGCTCGGCGGCAGACGCAAGCGGAAGCGCAGTCTGGACTCGCATTCCTCCGCCGATGAGCAGAAGAACAACGAGCTACAGTCGCCCAAGAAGTAAGTACAAGTTCTTCACCCTAGTCGTATCTCGGTGTTGCCGGTACTCAGGGCCCTGAATTTTCGTACGCAGAAAGAAGCTGCTGACGACGACGCAGTACATCTACCAGGCGCTCTTCAAGGAGCAGAAGAACTCGGACATCGCCGTGATGGCCCTCGGCAAGGTGTGGAACCTGCACAAGGTCTACCTCTGTCAGAGTCCCTACTTCTACAGTATGTTCAACGGTTCCTGGAAGGAGTCGTGCCAGGACTTCGTGCACATCAAGATCCTGGACGACCGGATAACGCTCGAAGGTAAGCCTCAGCCTCCGTTCGATTGTGATTGAAAAGGGATTCATGTGAGTTTGTCTGACTCTTGCAGCTCTCGATGCCGTCTTCGGCTCCATGTATTCGGACGAGATCGAAATCGACCCGAAGGCTGTGATCTCAGTGCTGGCCACGGCGACGCTCTTCCAGCTGGACGGCATCATTGACAAGTGCGCGGAGGTCATGATCGAGACCATCAACGCGGAGGTGCGTTCCAAGTGCAATCCCTTCGCTGCATCCCCTCCCTAATGCTTTGTCTTGTTTTGCCTCCGCAGACCTCCATCGACTACTACGAGGCCTCCTGCCAGTACGGAACGATGAACGTGAAGAAGGCCACCTTCGAGTGGCTGGAGACGAACCTGCTGTGCATTTACACCAAATACCTGAAGCTGCTGCGCCACATCAGCGTCGAGCTGATGACCGCCCTGATCTCTAGTCCCGACCTGTACGTGATGCAGACCGAGTTCTCGCTCTACACGCTGCTGCGCACTTGGATCTACCTGCGCCTGCATCCCGGCTACGACCTCGATAACTCGAACCACTCGCAGCTGCTGCAGAAGACCAGCGGTGAGGGCGATTCGGGCTCGGATGTGATCCAGGCGTACTTCGCCCACCGCACCGAGAAGCGATCCTTCCTGGCCACCCCCGAGGGCCAGCAGTATGTGAAGCCCTTCCATGCGCTGCGCACCCAGTACCTCACTAACCACTACATGGACCTGAAGATCGTGCTCGCCGACAACATCATTCCCAAGGAGTGGCTCCACAGTCACGTCCTCGGTCACTGGAACGCGATACTCAAGGTCGATCACCTGCCGGAGGAGGGGTGAGTAACAGAGAGAGAGAGATAGTGGAAGAGAAAAAAAGTGGTTTTTGGAGAACCAGAATTTTGCCTTTTTACAATTTTATCCCGCCGTTTGTTTTTATATAGTTTTGTAGTTGAAGTTCCTAAATTGGTTTTACAATTTTCGTTTTACAAATAAAAAGCTCACTTCGGGTTACGTCGGAGAGCACGAAATTTCCGTTTTAATTTTCTTTGGCTTTTTGTTTTATAAACTTCTGCTGTTCCAAAGTCGTTTTTGTTTTTTTTTTTTTTTTCTGAGTTTTGAATAATGAACCGTGTCAGTTGCTAATTTCTGGCTTCCGTTTTCTAGGCCACAGAACCTGGACGCCGACGTGTTTTTCCAAAACTGCATGCGCTGCGGTCGCATCCTCCTGGAGCCCGGCTACCAGAAGTGGCGCTGGACCGGCTTCAACTTCGGCCTAGATCTCATACTCATTGCCGATTCCCGCGTACTCAGCATCCGCCGTCATCATCGCAACGAGCACGAGCGACTGCTCAGTCTGCAGACCAAGCGTCAGTTCATGATCAGGTATTTTCCCTCATGGCCCCCACCAATATCGTGTATTTCATCATCTTCTTCTCATCTCCGCAGGGCTTCGGTCACTTCAATAAACTCCCAGCGTCAACCCACCTTCACGCAGAAATCTGAAATCACCTCGCTGTGCCTTGAGAAGAACGAGGAGGTGACGCTGATGATCATGGACACGAAGCTGGTGCATCCGCTTCTGATATCGGTTAACCTGCTCGTCGTGCCGCCCGCCAGTCAGTCGTTCAAGGACAACATCCTGTCAAACGAGGAAGCCAACGCCACAATTCCCATCTCGGAGATCGGAGCCACATGCGAGCGTCCGTCCACACCCACGAATGCCGACGACTCGGCGGTGTGCGTCGTGCCGCCGTCGCCGCCCAATGCGTTGCTGATGGCGGTGTCGCTGCCTCCATCGCATCGTTCGTCCTCCAGCACTTCGACCTTGTCAGCCGCCTCCTCGTTGGGGTCGACGGCGTCGACATCATCGGCTGCGTCTTCCACGGACTATCTGTAAAGTAGCAGATAGTCCCGCTATCTCTGTATATAATCCAGTGCATAGATATCTGTTATGTAGAAACTCGAAACTATTCTCACGGCACATCCGGTCCACTCCAATCGAAAAGGAAGAGGACTTCTTGCGAAAATCCATGCACACTTCGCACAAAATCATCCATTCTCCACTTCAGGTGTAAAATTTGTAGTTAATATTTTGAAATTTTATGTATATATTGATTTTCTACCATTTTAATAACTTAAGTATCCCCTTACTAAATCTATGTTTTATTTAAATTTACCTTCCTTTACTTTAAAATAAAGAATACGCTGTTATTCTGATCGTAGCTATGTATATTAACCGATAAAATTGTGAATTAACCTTAGGATTTACGTCCAAGTCCTGAGTTCGTGTACCTTAAATATTTAAGACTCTTTTACTCAATCGGAGCTCGATAAATGCCATTCAGAGCATACTTTCACCGGGATCAAAGATGTTCGTGCACTTTGTGGTGCTTTCGTTAGTCTTGGGTTTCGTTACTCTAGTTGTGTAGTCGCTCAAACTTAATTAGTCTTAAGTGATGAATCAATCAATGAATGAAAAAAAAAAGCCATTATTATTTTTACGTACTTGAAATGTATTACTAATAACTTTGCTGTATTATTAATAAAATCAAAGTACTTCGCTCTTTTGTATTTTTACAAATACTAAACATTAAACACACGTATTTCATTTCTGAACATGATGGCCGGAGAGACTAAAACATTCGGACTAGCACATGCTCTTTAGCACCTTCCGCTTCCAGAGCTGCATCTGCTTCACGGCTATCGACAGTTGGACCAGGTCGCACTTATCCTCGCGCTCGAGCGACTTGCGCAGGTGTCGCATGACTCGGTTCAGCCGCCGGTCCCGGGACTTGTAGATGTAGCCCGCGTTTCGCGCTGCCTCGATGTAGAAGTACTTGTCGTTGAGTGGCATCTTTGACCAGACTTGGCCGGCCTCGCAGGCCGTGATCCAGGCCGGCGACTTGGAGCACGAGCGGTGCTGCTGCCGGTAGGTGCTGAGGAAGTGCATGAACGCGTTGCGACTCCGTGTGATCGCGGCAATGTGGGACGTTGGAACCAGAGATTTTTTCATTGCGAATTTTTGATAAAATTTTAAACAAAATCAGTTTTTTTGTATTTTGTTTAATTTTTTTCTGACTTTAAAATGAATGTTTATATATATATTTTGAAATTTATGTTATTTAAAATATTCGTTTAACAAATTGGAATATTACATATTATATTGTATATATATATAAATAAGGAGTAGGAATACTTGGTGGATTGTGCTAATGATACGTTCGATTGTGGGAGACGTGGGGTGGAGGTTACGTTAGTAATTAATTGATTGTGAGTCTGTGATGCTGTTAATACTTAAGATCCATCAATGTGTTAGTGTAGAAAATAGGAAATGCGATTTTGAACCGAGTATGGAAGTGAGACGATACAATAGACATTTCAACAACCAACAAGCTTACATAATTAATTAACTTATTAACATTATAATAACAAACCATTATTGTTATAATTTAGAAGAAATTCTTGAATAGCATATTAGTGTACATTTCTCATTGTACTCTTAGTAATAGAACAGTTCAGGAAAGTTCGCTTCATACACTGGCTTTTGCAGAGGCGCTCCACCGGCAGCCGCTTGGCTCTGCTGAGTTTTAATATCACTTTGACTGATCTGACGCTCGATGGCCAGCGAGTTGAAAAGGTCGTTCAGTCGGTTCTGAATCACATCGTGCTAAAAGATCGAATTTCTTCGATGATGTAAAGTTTACATTTATATTTCAGGAGACTCCCTTACCTTGGGTTCGGTACGACGCACCAGTTCCTCAAAGTTTCCCTCGCGGAAGGTGCGAACGATCTGCATTTGCTTCTCGCGCTGTTCACGTTTGATCATTTCGGTGGGTTCGGCCAGAGCGCGCTTCATAGCATCGAAGTTATACTCGGGTGCCAGAATTTTCTACAAAAAATAAGATTGAATGAATGCATTTTTCAAGGAATTTCATAAATATCGATTTACCTTTGCCATGCCAGGAGAGCTGGTAATACTGTCTGCATCCGCGTTATACGCCGTTAGGTCCGCCGAGCTATTGCGTTGCGTCATTTGATTGCTAACAGATTCGACCCACGAGTGCCTGTGGGCTGGATTGTCCATTTGATTCAGAGCATAGGGAACACCTGTCTGCAGTCGATTGAAATCCATGCCAGCATTTTGAAGATTTTCGGCCAATGCCATTTTATCAATGGACAAATGTGGAAGATTCATATTCATCTTAGTTTTAGTCTTCTTGGGATCAAGCAGCGGGGGCAAGAAGTAGGGCGCCTCTTCCTTGCGTGAGTCGATGATTTTCTGCGTGTATTCCATCAGATTGTTGATGCCCGTCACGCGAGAGATCAGAGCTAGCAACGAGATGGCAATACACTGCAAATTGCACTTATGCACAATTTCGATTTCGTCCGAGGTGAGTGCGACCTGTTGGACGCTGAAAGGAAATATTAGAACTTGAGTATTTTGAAAGCATTTATGGCACAGGTCGGCCGCACGTACCCCAATATGAACAATAAGAATTCCTGCACCGTCTCACTGCAGGCCATCTCCACAATGAGTAGAGCTGCAGTGTTGTAACTGGAAGCCAAAGACTCTACTTTGTCCGAGAGAGCCATACTGTCGATGAGTGCTTGCATGATATTCGCTCCGTACTTATGCGTGAATATGATGTCCGAACGAGAGGGTGGCTCCTGCGACAAAGCAGGATAAGGCTTTACGCTGACCGAAGAGAGCACCTTTTCATTTTGGTGGCGATCGAGAAGCGCCTGGAAGATATTCATCACAATGACACGCGTCGGGTCGTGCGGGGCTCGAGCCATTTTAAGGAGAGGTTGTAGGAAAGATGCCGGGAAGGCCTTTTCGAAGGAGACGGTGCTGTACTGCGTGCCGACCTTGAGCAGTGACTTAAGCAGAATGTTCTGCAACATCTGATCGCCCTTGCTCTTCTTGGTAAGATCGGGCACGGTGTTCATGATGAAGAGCATTATTTCGATTTTCTGATAGTCAGGGTGATGGTTGGCAAATTCGCCCAGAGCGTTGATAAGAGCCTCCTGATACTGCGACTCCTCAGGCGTGATATCGCTGGTCGTGCTGACACTAGTGCGCAGGTGAGTCAATAAGTTATTTATGATGTCCAGAGCAGAGGGGCCCACGCTCTCGCCCGCTGCAATAGCTATGATCTTGGACAACACCACGGCAAGGGAAGTGCGTGTCTTCGGCGAAGACTTGAAATTATTGTCCAAGTGCTGCATTAGAGTCTCAACCACAGTGTAGGAGTATTGCGGTTGAATGGAAATCATCACAATGCGGAAGGTGTGTATAGCGAAAGTGTTTGGAACCCACAGCTCATGGCGGTCTAGGTGACTACAATAGAGTAGGATTATGTTAATCAATGCTATAATTTTTCAGACAAACACTTACGTCAGCAATGGTTTCAAAACACTACGAATGTGACCAAAAGAGGCTCTTCCCACTAGTTCTCGTAACACCTCCTCGGCCAGCACAGGTGGTGTTACATTCGTAGCATCCTCGACAGGGGTCAGATCTCCGGACTTGGGAAAGGTAAAAATGAAATATTGAAATTAATTAATTATGTTAAGAACAAAGTACAATATACGTTTCTTATAAAAAATAAATTTACCCGCAGTAAATTTTTCTTCAGAAAAAGAACGTTTAGTGAAAACTTGTTAAAAAGTAAACGATAAATAATTCCGAAAGTATAATTAAATAAAAATCTCTTATCAGCTTCATATCAAAACTTACTTGCATATTGAACAACAAGGAAGGCACAATCTTCTCCATATGCTGTTTCTCCCATATATTTTCTACTAGATCGTCCGAAACAGTCTTGCGGATGACACCCTGGAGACCCTTGATTCCCGCTAGACGGATGCTGTCACGCAGCTCGATATTGTCATGGTTGCCGTGGCACATGGAGGAGAATTTAGATATGAAAAAGTCATAGCGTCGATGATATGAAGGCGTGTCTTCGTTGATATTGGCGAATTTAACGAACTGCAAAGAAAGCAATCTAATTAGGACCCATTGAGGAGAAGACATATGTTCGATATCAATACCGAATTCGTTGCCATAATTTGCAGGTTGGGATTCGAGTCCTCCAGCAGTTTTTGCACCATGCGCAGAAACGACTCAACGAACAGATTCAAGGTGGTTTGAGCGTGACACGCCTGCAGCAGTAAATCCATTGCCTCCATGGCAATTTCAACCAACCTGCGAAACCAAACAAAACACATGCATATGAGTCATTCTTATTCATATGTGTTGGTAATGCATCAGCAGCCTCCCCACACACCACGGGGCGAATTACTCACTTGTAACGTTTGCGATTAATGTCCTTCGTCGCCTTTTGGTACAAATACTCTCCGATCCGGTCGAGCTTATCTGGCGAACTCAACGAGTAGAAGGTCAACTTCTCCATGTTCGACTTGACAAGGCCGTCCTCGGGATTCTCGGGAAAGATGTTGTCCACGAGGCGCTTGTAGCGCGGACGGAGTGCTGAGCAACACCCACAGCAACCTGGAAGACACAAGCACATGCATAGTGTGTGAAAAGGACTCTTCGACGGCGTCACAACGAGGCGCATGCAACGATAGCTGAACATGTTCCGCAACAAAACATTTCACATCGCACAAACCGCACGAAATCGGTGTGAGGCCGATCACAATTGACCCTTGGTCAGGTATCACTGGACTGCACTGGTGTCTAAAGGCCCACCAGCGAGACACGACTAGAGCCGGAATGTATGTGTATGGAATGTTGTAATCTAATCGCGTGGCAAATGTTTAGTTAATATATAATCATGGTGCTTTCCTTGATCAACGACAACGCCACTTTCCGACCCCCAGAGAATAGCGAGCGACCATCGTGCGTTCACCATCAATTTTCGAATAATTGCTTTCGTTTTGCTCTAGCTTACCAGACATATTCGCTGCGATGTTCTCCTTTATGTCGTGTTTAATTACCCCGAAGATAAGCGAACTTTTGTAGACTGTCGAATTACTTAATAAAATTAAAATTCGTCAGCCAACGACGACCACAGCACAGAAAAGCGATGACAATGACATCAAACCAACAACAACTGCTTGACAGTCAACAAAAACTGACAACTGTCAGCTGTGTGTGTTGTTTAAGAGAGGGAGAAGATAACAAATGTGAGAGAAATGAGAAAACGACCACCGGTTGAGTGCTGCCAAATCACTTGGTTTTAATGGCGGTTGAAACTTCGAGACTCGGTCGGTTTTACAGAACTTTTCGAATTTTATGGATATGTTGAAAATAAATATTGTTTTGCGATATAAAAGAATACTATGGCTGTACAATTGCAGATCCGTAGATCCGTGTGTGTAAACTTGTATTCAATTGTTAAGTTTTAATACTGAAAAGTGCATCTCGAAATGAACTTTCTCAAGATGGGATCAGAAACTAACCTAACTAATGGGATCAACAGCTATATTAAGGTAAGTGCCCTTCAAATCATTTCCAAGATCCTTTGAACTCAACACACATCGTCCCTTTAATTGTACATGTAAAAGCTGCGTATGCCCATTTTCCATGAATAGATTGTTTATTTTCGGCGTCCGAGAAAATCGATACGGGCCGCTAATTCGACAAATCACCTCTGGAGGATTATTTCCGCTCCGACACTTGTCAACCAGTGGGGATGACACAATTCACACTTAAGTCCGTGTTCGCAAGAGTTGAGGACTCTGAAACCTACAGCTCGTTCCCTTTTCCGACTGATGCCAAGGCGCTCGAGGTCGGCGACGTTTTGACGCTGCTTCCGACAGTACTTTTGGCGATGAGGAGTCATTCAGTGTCCAAAGAAGGAAACATGCGTCTGAGTTGGCGATTGTGTCACGTTTTTATGGCTCAGAGGAAAGGGAAAGGGCGGTTTTGAATTATTCAGAGGTCGAATCGTTCAATCGACTGTGGGGACGAGACTCAATACAAAGTTTATAAGGACATAAACTTTTGCGTTTGCGTTTGCGTTTCTATCCTTGAAAATTTGTGACTTATTTTATTATATTGTTTTGAAGTGCTGATGGCCGAGAGACGCATGACTCATGAGCGCTGGGTTAAGGCGAAGGGAGACACCGTTGATACTAAAAGCCTCAATTATAAACATGGAAACTGTGCCAAGAGTTGAGCGGAGGACAAATCGATACGAACAACGACAAATGGGAAAACATAAACTAATGGAAACTGGCGATAATTAGCAGCTGCTCAGGGTCCTAGCAATGTATTATTGGTTGACAATTGCTGCTTGCACGATGCTTGTTGCATCTTCCCTCGAGAGACGACTGCGCTTCCTCCCACCGTCGACTATGATGGGCCTCACCCCTTATTCTCGGAAGGCGCTGCGCTTAGCTGCGACTCGTGTGGCGGCTGCCCGGCGGCCATTAGAATAAATTTGCATTGGCGGAATCGTAGAATGTAATCGAACGACAACAAAGTGTGGGCTCGACTGGGTTTGAGATTTCGGTTTCGGGCTGCCAGCTGGTCTCGCTGTCGGTCCGTCTGTCTGTCCGTTGGTCGCTCGGTCGCTCGGACGGTCGCCTGGTTGGTCATAAGGAAAGACCTCCCTCATAAGCCGTTTCTTGTCGACGTGGTTGTTGTAATGCTTTCATCATGTTTTCTTTTATTCTTCTCTGTATTTAGTTTAATGACTGTAATTATTACTCTGAGCTTGTATGGCGCTCGTTTAGGTCGAGGTAGCGTTAGTTGTTGTTTTTGTTGTTGTCTTGTCGTTAGTTGAAATGTCGAAAGATGCGAGCGACGGATGTCTCGGTGTTCAATTTGGTATTCGTATTCGTTTCTTCTTCCTTGCCCTTTCTCATTCTTTTGGGGCCATTTACGAAAATCACTCTGTTTACGTGGAATTATTTTCTTTATTATTCATTGGCATTGATTGGGAAATTGTTTAATTCGGGGGAATTCAGTTCAGTTCAGTTCGGTTCGTTCATCATCCCAACTCTAAGTTCACCACTGCGTTGAAACTTTTATTAGGGCCTGGGAACCTCCGGAAAGGTGACTTTCAAACTTACAAATAGAGAGCGTTTTCTAGAAAAGTAATGCTGAAAAAAATAAATAAACAAAGACTTACACGTGGGATCCGTGCACTTTTGCACGAAGGTGTCGAAGAATTCAGGCAGCTCCACAGGTTCGAAGCAGCAGCGAATGAGCGCCATCTCGCCCACTTGGCAGCACTTGGCCTCACCCACCCACACCGACAGACAGGCTGAATACACACACTTAGCCACACACACTCTCCTGAGCTGCTCTATGAACGTGCACGTGCACGTGCACGGTGCTGCCTCCAACACCTTCTGGTGCGAATTAATAATGGAGCAGAGAACGGAATCCTTCCTTCCTTCCTGCTGCCTGATGGGCGACGACCTTGAACTAGTTCCACATCCGACGAGCGCCGACGGAGGGCGAGGGCGAGAGCAGGATGCACGACGTAGGACAGACGCAGGATGCTCAGGACAAGGGCACTTGCATTGCGCACAACAACAACAACAACAATAAGGAACGACTGGGCTCCGAGCAGCTGATGATTTTTGTTGTTCTTGGCGATGGTGTTGTTGATGCTGCTGTTGACAATGAAATTTGATGTTGCTGCTATTGTTGTTGCTCTTACGAAAATAGCATCGTTCGCTGGTGTTGCACGAATTTGCCTTTGTTGTTGTTGTTGGTCTTATTGTTTGCTGTTGTCGATTGTTGTCGCTGTTCTCTGGTTCGCTTCTGATATTGTGGTTTTTGTTGTTGTCGTGTTCACATCTGATGCTGTGATTGTTTGTTGTTCTTTGTTTGTCGCTGCTGTCAGTTGTTGTTATTTTTGTTCTTGTTGCACTTGCTGCAGTCCATACCGAGCGGCTCGCCTTGCACTGGTCGGGCTCGCAGGCAGCGCAAGTTGTCAGTCCGTCTGGCTTTTGCCGTCGATAGATAATGTGCGAAATGCCCTCGACAATACTTTTGACACTTTCCCTCCCTTGTCTCGAGCTTTCGTCGTCGAGGCCGGACCGAGGAGGCGACCGAACCTCGAGTTCGCAGGCTGTTGATTTGATTTGCCTTCACTTCTCGCCCTCTCGGGGTGAAAAGGGCTTAGGACGCGATTTTTCGCACATTCGCAGTGCTCGCTTTAGTCTGTCGCATTTTCACACAATTTTCCCCACTTTCACGCTTTTCACTTCTCTCCAGCACTTTTTCTTCCGCCAGCTCTTTTTCTGCTATCAGCTATTTTTCCTCCACGAGCCTTTTCTTGCAAGCTGAAGCCTCAAAAGTCCCGCACGTTGCCGCGAATTTACATAATATCGCGACTATCTTCCAATCAAGCGAAGTTCACGACTATTTCGCTAATTCTCCGTCGAACTGCGGCTCGCTACCAGGGAGCTCGAGCTAAAACCAATCTTGGATAACCTCAAGTTCACCCGACTTGGGACTGGCTGCCACACGTATCAATGCTCAAACCCCTCTGCCAGGCCCTTCGAAGACGACTCGACTCGGGTAGTCGCGTCTCGGGTCGCCAGAAACAACTGAACGAGACCTTCGAAGGTTTCTCTGGTGGTCGGCCGTGTCTCCGAAAGCTCTGGCGGACACCTTCGAAAGCTTCCCTTTTCATCAATGAAACCGTTGTCTGTTTACAACGGACGGGGTGGTTTTCGTTCCTCTCTCTCTCTCTCTCTCTCCGTCGCTTTCTCTCTTCCCCATCAAGCCACAGTCTTTCCCACAACGAGAGCTTTCGTTGATGGGGGATGAAAAATTATTCATTTCACACTTATTAGTGGGTTTGATATGAAACAAATATTTTTTAACTCGTTGTCAATCGGATGAATTGAAGGTGCAACACACCATCAAATTCTCCATCGGATTTTTCACTTTTCTCTGCGTCATTCGGCGTCCATTGTCGGAGTCAAGACTTGATAACAAAATAGAATTCCCTTCAGTTTCAAATGCAATTAAGTCGAGGTGCTTCGACGAAGTGCGAGGAAAGCACAAAGTTCCGACCTGGTGATGTCGCCAGATGGAGCCCCAGACGGAAGTGATGAGCACCAGATATGGGAAGCTTTTCAGGATTTCAAATGATTGACGACTGCCTGGGGATATCAAAAAATATCGAAATCTGGACTGGACACCCCAAGGAAGCCGAAACGAGGTCCCTTCAAATCGATTTCGAGTTCGAGTCCGGGTTTTCGAAACATGGAGTTGAAAACGCGTTCCCGGTTTTCGTGGCGAGATCTTGTCGTCGTTCCCCAAAAGCGGCTCCACGGCTTCCCAGCGACTGCTTTGGCGTGACTCATTCTGGCTCCCAGCCTAGTTCGTTCCCTCTCCCGCTCTCTCGCCCCCCGTGTTTTACATAACAGCCTCCGTCCGCGGGCCATGCTGTGCTTGTCTTTTGTCCAAAAATAAATGCGGTCTATTGGAATCGCATGAAAGCAGCAGCTACTAAAAGAAGTAACGAGAAGTAAAACGAGTTCCGAGCGGGAGGAGGTGGAGGAGGCGGAGGGGCGCAAACGGCTCCTTAAACGAGTCACCGAGATTCGAGATTCGCGATTCATGCCAGATCCGGGCGAGATCGGCTCCAAAGGAGCCCCGAACTGGGGGCTCCCGAGTGGCAGCCCATGAATGAATGGATGAATGAGCAGGCCCACGGATTTCTCCACTCGACTTCCCGTCCTCCTCGTCGCCCTAGTCGTCGCCATAGTCGTCGCCGTTGTTGTTGTTGTTGGCGCTTAGCTGATACCATTGGGACCCAGGAACAGCCACAACAACAACAAGCAAGCGACATTAGAAACGAACCAACGAACGTTGGCCAAACTGGCTCCGGTCGCAACATAGCAGAAAATCAAATAAACCAGAGTCCCACACTCCGGGCCAGAACGAGACCGATCGAGGGGTAGCGTCGAGGAAGCCGAGGAGCGGTCGGGAGGCCCAGGATCCTGTCGGTTAGTCGGCGGGAGACGAGGACGCGGACGAGGAGGAGGAGAACGAAGAGGACGAGGAGTGAGTTGTCAAAGAGAGTAAGGTAATTACGCGTTTTGCCTCGATACCGATCGTAAATTTGTTGCGAACCAGCTTCCAGCAGTCGCCCGCGGGACGAGGCAGCGACGGGTGGGGCGAGGGAGGTGGCAGTGGACGATGGTGGAGGAGAGGTGAAGGAGGGTGGCGGAGCCTTCGGTGAGAACCGTTGCGGGAACGACTCGCGCTTTTCACACCCAGGTGGCCGAGCTCCGAAAATTGAAATCACTCCGCAATGAGCTCGTGGGGATCGCCTTCGTTTTCCGCAAATACGTCGTCGCCAATCTGTTGCCCAGCACCTTCGGTCCGTCCTTCTACCCTTGCTCGTCCCTCTGCATGTCTTCCACCTCCAGGAAATTCGCTCTTTCGCCCAACCGCCAGCCCTGTGTGCTGGGCCCTGCATTTTCTCCGTTTTTGCATAATAAATAATAAATTCTTCATTCCATTTGCACTGGGCTTTGCGTAATTGACGGCTCCGTGCACGCCACTGCCGTGCAGGCCAGTGGCGTGTCTCGCATCGCTTTGTGTGCGGTTGTTATGCAAATTAATGATCGATAAATAATTATTAGCCAGCGTTCGAGCATTGCATAAGAAGTGCACGAAAGTGATTCCGAGAGAGAGGTGGGAGTGGGGCGAGCGACCAGCGCGGGTTCCTGGAAGAGGTGGTGGCCCGATTTCTGGCGGCCACGGCATGCCATCCCCATTGGTCACCAGCACCCTCGGAGTGGAGCAGGCGAATGTGAATGTGAAAATCCTCAAAACAACCGGGCGACGCCGCCGCCACTGCCTGTGTCGGCCATGAATGGATCCGGCTATCAATGAAAGCATCCAGTTGGTGTTCGGAATCGGCCGCTGCAGCTTCATGAATGAGCTGCGACGGAGCGACGGACAGAGGACAGAGAGGGGGAGTGAGAGGGAGACGGGGCGAGTGGGAGCCCCGTGGATTCGACTTCATTTCAGATACAAATCTAATGCCGCGCTCTTTCTGTTTTCCAGCTGCGATGCCGCCGATCTCGGCTCGGCTCAGTTCGGTTCGGTTCGGTTCGGTTCTGAGGCCGCGTCCTGGGCGTCGGACGCCTCTGCCAGCCGCGCCCCTCACACGCCGCCCGCCGCCCCTGGAGGAGCCAGAAATATTTGCGCGATCCCCAACGGTAGTTGTTGTAGTTTTCGCCACACTTTGCGACGCCGACTCGTTTCCTCCGATCGATGATTGCCATCGCGCCCGATGCAATTTTCGCATTGGCAACGGTCCGCGTGCTCGCCCGGGCACATGGACGGCGTCCCCGGTCCAGGAGGACCCCCACGAGAATTGGATCGCTTCGGCCGGGACCCCTTCGACCCCCGACCCCCTCGTTCCGGCTGCAACCGGTGGTCGTGGCGAGCGCCTAATCGCCTACTTTTGCAAATTGTGATTTGTTCTCTGCAGTCGGCCCGCGATGCTGCGAGAACCGCGAACGTTTCCGGATTTCCACGGGTTTCTGCTGGATGTTTTTTTTGTTGCTTCTTTGCTATTTTGTCTCCGAACTGGTTCTCGCTCGGCTGTCGACCGCCAGCTGCTGCCGCCGCCGCTGCTGCTGCCCACTTGATTGCCACGGATCGTATCGCGAGTAACGTGATCATTTCACGCTCTTAGTTAATAAATTGTTTTCGCGCAGCTCCAGCTTGAGTCTCTGTCTGAATCTGAGTCTCAGACTCGGCCTCAACCTGAGCCTCAGCCTCAGAGCTCCGGCGTCTGGGCCGCGGTCTGACTCTCCGTTCTGCTTGAATTAGCGAAATATTTGCGAAATTTATTGAATGTGGAAATTCTTCTCATTGTTAATTGTGGGCCAAGCGGGGCGTTCGGTTCGGTCCTGGACGGGTCCCGCACCGGGTTCAGGTTGTGCGCCAACGCCAAGGGACTGGGAACGGGTTGGGAGAGCGGGAAGTGGGATCCCAGGGTAGAGATGGAGGAATTTATGGTAATTCGATCGCAATTGTCGATCGCGAAGAAAGGAAGGAAGCGACTCGAATCGCTGCGAAGGCATTTCTTAGACCGACGGATTTCTTGATAAATTCGCCATTTCCGCGTGTTTTTTGCTTCTTCTGCTCCTTCCATCTCGTCTGAAGCTGAAGCTACGAGCGAACCATGGTGAGGACCGAAAGCCATGGAACCGAGTTCGCACCTCAAGAAACCAAAACAAAGACAACAAGCGACGGCGACGACCGACGACCGACGACCGATGACGATTGGCGATTGTCGATTGGGAAGTGGGGATGAGGATTGAAAAGAAACAAATCAATTATAAACCAGATCCGCTACAAGATCTAAAAATACCCGAAGCTCCGACGTCTCCCATTCAGCCGGTAATCACTTCATTTGCGAGACATTAGAGGGGCATTAATGGGGGCCTGCCTGGGCCAGAAGCCCAGCGACGACGGACGGTGGCGGATGCGGGCACGGCGAGAATATTAATTAAGATTTAGTCGGAGCTCCCGAGTTCCTACCGAAACCAAGCAACCAACCAACCTGCCAACGACGGCGACGGCTTCGTGAATCTGTTGTCAACAGCAGCAACGGCAAGCGCGAACAATCGATCCATCGATCTGTAGCCTAATCAATCAAAGACTAACCTTTTCGTCTCGGGCCTGCCGCCAACCCCAGCCCCAGCCACAACCCCATCGACCCGCCAGAACCGAGTGATGAACGGAGAAGACATTGTTTTGCGATCGCCTCGAAAGCTTTTGAAGCCGCTTGGAAAAACACTTCAACTTCGTGTTCGAATTCAATGAAGCAAATAGTTAAAAAAGCACGAATAATCGATGCGTTTAAGTCTGCCCTTTGGGCATCCATCTCCTCGCTGTTGTGTCGTATTTAAACACTCCGACAATTAATCAAAAAATCAGGGGCGCAGAGGGTCGGCGAGACCTTTGCGAGGAACCATTTGTTGTTGTTCTTGTTGTTGGTATTTCTATTGTTGTTCACAGCGTTTAACGATGGCGACAGCGACAGCGACATGGACTCGACATCGATGTCGATAAAGTTGTCAAATTGAACTGTCACCTTGACACTTGTTCGCACCGCTCTGAAGTGGGCTTCGTTTGGGGTTTTCTTTTTTATTAATAGACAACAACAACGACAACGACAACAACGAACAACCAAAAGATCCGACAGCACAACAACAACAACGACAACGACAACAACGAACAACCAAAAGATCCTCCATCAAAAGTCCGACGATGACACGAAGTCATCGAAGTGATCGCGATCGAGAGGATGAAAATAAAAAACGCAGCCCTCGAGAATCGAGCGGGAATCGAATCGACCCCATCTTCGAGATCGAGATTCGAGTTCGCTGGTCGTTTTCGAAAATCAACGAGCATCGACGTGGCTAACGGTTATTTCGCTCTCTGGCTGCCTTCGTCTTTGTCGAGTTTCTGTTCTTCCCATATGGTTCTGGGTCTCGGTGTTGGTTTTGTTCTTGGTGTTGGTTTTGTTCTTGGTGTTTGTTTTGTTCTTGGTGTTGGTCTTGGTCTTGTTCCCGTGATCGACCGCCGTTGTGCTGAGGCGGGTGTCAGAATTAGGACAGAGTTCTGGCAGCCAGTTGGCCGGCTCTCGGTCTTACATGTGTGGCCAATTATGGAGCGCGCTGTGCGGGAGACGAGCTCGCAAATTGCGGAGGCAGCAGCAGCCGAGCAAAGTTTTTATCCTACGTCTTCCACGAACTTGACGACTGGGTGTGGGAGAAGAAAGCTGTCGAGTCGTGGAGAGGAGGCGAAGAGGGCAGAGTCTTGGAATTTATTACGAGCGATTTTGTAGTCGATGACGACGTCGAATATAAAGCACCAGCACTAGCACTAGCACCACCACCACCTCCCGATCTCGGTGAAACCTTACGAAATTTATGATCTCCGTTCCGAAATATGCTAATTCTGTGTCAAATTTTAGGCGATGGATGACGATCTGGAGGCAGAAGAATTGAAATGTCAACAACGGGCGATTCGCATCAACAGACGCGAGAACGCGATCATCTCGAGACGCCGACGAGGTTCGAAGAACTCAAACTGAGCATCCACTTTAATTGCCCTGAATCGGAGACACCATTGGGAAGCCCTTCTCCACCCACCCTTGGGAAAACACTTGCAGGCGCGCCGAACTTTGACACGATCCTCGTTCCCGATCCCGCTGGCGGCGGCCGAACGGCTTCGGGGGCTCGCGACTAATTTGCATGCAAATTGCACGGAGCTCCTCGGCTTTGATTCGATCGAACACGTTGTCGTCGTCGTTGTTGTCTTTGTCGTTGTCTTCGTCGCCGATTTTATCGCCCCACGACTGACGAAAGAACGAGCGGACGAACGAGCGAATGACAAGGCGACAATGAACGTTGGCTTTCGTGCCTTCGGGAGTTTGGGCGAGGGGCCAACGACGGCCCCGTGCCCTCGGCAAAGACTCCCAAACAACTACTTTATTCCTTGAAAACAAAAACAAACAAAAAAAATGACTGAATAATAAAAAAGCGAATTTATGTTTTTATCGTGATTGGCGATAATTTCTTTCCTCCCGTCAAAAATGAACATCAAGCTGGTTGTTGTTCTCGGGGTCAGCTGGTGGGAGCTGCTTGTGAAATGCAAAAACATCAAAGCAGCAGCAACAACAACAATGGGGGAGAAAACAATTTAAGCTCCATTCCTGGGCGGGGGCGCGTGCCGGAGGGGGCTCGCAAATGATCCCGAGTGCGAGGCTCCGCACTTGAAGCCACGTCGCGGGATCCGATCCATTCATCAATCATCGCAGAAATCGATACTCATTTCGTGGCGACCGTGTGTTTGTGTCAGCGTGTATGTGTGCGTGTGTGTGTGCAGATATTTATCGCCTTTTGATGGCCGAGCACGAGGAATTCAATTTGTTCTGAGGGCTTCTTTTTATCGCCGTGAGACGGGTTTTCGGTGTTTGGTGTCCGTGGCCGAGTCTCGCCATCGCCATCGCGCTCGCGCTCCCGCTCGCCCCCGCACCGAGCCATCACCTCGTCCTCCTACTCCTCTCTCACCTCACTTACATCGCTGCGCCCTTTTTGACATTTTATTACCGACTCCCATTTTTCGACCGCTTTTTGCCGAGCCGCGATCGAGTGGCGGCAACGCCAAGTGAGCGGAATTTTAATTGCGAATTCACAATTGTCGGCCGTGGTTGTCGTCACCGCCGTCGCCATCGCCATCGCCGTCATAATCGCCAGCAAATCCACAACAGGTCAACATCTTCGGCAATAGCAATGACAACAACAAAAAGCACAAATAACACCAACAACAATAGCACCAAGAAAAATAAAAATATATCGACAACAACAACGTCGCGTCATGTGCATGCTTAATCGAATGAGCGCGCCCCAAAAACAAGTATTGTGAAAAGCCCAAAATAAATAAACAAGTGTTGCCAACTGCGCCCGCTCAGGCCCATCAAAGACGCATTTGCGGATCAGGCCGAAGCCGCAGCCGCAGCCGCCGAAGTCGCAGCCGAAGCCGAAGCAGGAAGCCGAGTCATCGCGGGCTTCTTCTTCTTTTTCTTCTCCCTCCCATCGACCGTCGGCCACACTGCAAATAAGGTCATGCGAACTTTTACTACTTTTTGTACATACAACAAAAACAAAAAAAAAAAAAAAAACGACGTCGTCTGCTCTGTCTCTCGGATTGGAGCGAATCGAGTTTTTTTTACTCGTTTTATTCGTGTTTTTGTTGGTTCGGTTTCTTTTGGTCATTGGCGGGAAATTCGAATTTCGTGCATAAATTAATTAACTTTTGATAGTCCCGTCTCTCGTCGCGGATGTGACGTCAATGGCAGGAGGAAGTTGTAAGCGAGTCTTGTTGGCGGCTCGTGAGTCCCGATTCGGAGCGAGCCGATCGATCTCCGGGCGCCGTCGTCGTCGCCGACGTCGTTTTTTCGAAGCCGTCTGTTTTTAATTTTGTCCCGGGGACCGTCGAAAATTGCCCTGAAATTCGTAATTTTCTGATAAGATCGAGGGCCGGGTCCGCGAACGACTTTATCAGGAGCCGTTAATGACCGGCGAGAAGGGGCGGAGGAGAAAGAGGAGAATGAGAGGAAGAAGGTAGGAGGAGGAGGAGGAGAGAAAACTAGTTGCGCTGGTGGGCCGCTAATCGACAATGCAAATGACAAAGGAACTGTTAACAGGCGACAACCAATTAATAATAACCACGAGCGTGATTGCGTTGAAAGAAACAAACAACAACAATAACAACAATGTCACAGCAACAACAGCATCAATAACAAAGGCAGCGGTGACCATAAAATCACAGCTAGAGCAGCAACAGCGATCGACAGTCGCTGCATTCGAAATGCGAGATCGCAATCGGCGCCGATTTCCGGTTTCTCTCGTCTCGTCGACCGCTTTGATCGATGGGGTCGGAATTTGGTATTGAATTGGCTGGCTTGGCTTGGCTTGGGTTACGTCGAAGCTGGCCCAAAGCTCGAAAGTGGATGCACGCGTCGTCCGTCCGTCCGTCCGTCCGGCCGTCCGTCCGTCCATCGGTCCGGTCCATTTCGCCGCGAACTGGAAGCGGTTCGCCCTGAAATTCTCGGCCGGCGCACCGCGAAAAGTCGCTCGATTTCGATGCGCCATTTTATTAAATTAATAGTGCTGCGGTCATTTGGCTCATTTGTTGTCGTTTCTTTTCCTCAAAACTAATAAAATAACTAATGGCTCCGGGCAGCGCGAGCGGGCGGACGGTCGGGCGGATCGAGGCGTTTAAACTAATTGAATCGAAATCAAATAACTTGTTCTATTTGTTATCGTTGTTGTTGCCCGAAGCCTTTGCCTTTGTCCGAGCCACTAATTTTTGCGCAGTTGTCTCGTGTGCGAATCAATTTGTCATTGAGACTTGAGGTGGAAAAGGTAAGGTTCACGAGTGTTTTCGAAACCTTTGCAATGTTGTCGCCTAGGTCTGTGCTGTTGGTCCGCTTTTATTGTTGTTGTTCGTCTCGTTGTTGTTGCCATTACTGTTGACCGCCGCGAATTCTAATCAAGAGACGTGTTTTCCATTTCAATTAACACTCGACACTCGCCACTCCCCCAACTCCCCACTCACCTCTCACCACACCTCTGTCACCCAATCTCGCCACCCTCTCTGCGGTGGCTCATCTCGATTTTCCATCGCTCGATCGATCGATTGATGGATCTGTCCATTCAATGAATCGCCCAACGAACTTTCATTCATCGGCGCGGTTTCAGAATCGAAGTCGCCTCGTGGTGAACCGCAGTCGCCTCGTGGTGAGAAGCTCCAGTGTCAACACCTGCTGGCCACTTGTTCCCGGAATGGCTGCTCTCGTTGTTGTTGTTGTTCCGCTTGTTGTTGATCGCCTTCAACTGCAGTCGGGCGTAGGTGCCGTGACGTCGTCGTTGTCGTCGTCGTCGTTGTTGTTGTTGCTTGTGAGTCGCCACCACGAAGTCGTGCGATCGGGGAATTCACCACTCGCTCGCTCGCTCTCAATTGACCCATCAAAAGAGAGCAGAGTTCTCCGCAGAGAGCAGCGAGAGAGCGAGAACGGGAGTAGGAGAGTGAGAACGATAGTGAGAGAGCGAAGTTGCAGAGAGGCCTTCAGCTGATTTCTCGGATTTCCTTCTCATTTCTCCACGTTGACCTCCCCTCCAGCCCACGGCGAAATTCGGTCTCGGCTTTGCGAAAACGAAACTTCTCCCGGCTTCGAGGTTTCGCAAGCGATCGAAACAAGTTCACCTTTGAACGTGGTCGAGGTGGTCGATGAGGGGGGAGGTGGGAGGCGGGAGAGGGTTAGCGATATTCACCACATCAGCAGCAGCGGCAGCGATAACAACAACAACAACAACAACGACATTGCGAAGTTAGAAATGCGAGGAATGCATGGGCGAGCTGGTTTCTCTTGTTTACCAAAAACCAATCAGCAACAACACCAACAAACCCAAAAACAATAATAACAACAACGAGAACAGAAACCAATCAGCAACAACAACAACAAAAACAAAAATAACGACCAGAACAGAAACCAATCGCAACAACAACAACAAGAACAGCGACGAGCTCAAGCTCAACCCCTCCGCTCGATACGACTCGACTCGACTCGACTCCACACGACACGACTCGATACCTGTTCGCAAGCCGGCTCGACCCCGCTCGGTTCGGGTCGGCTCGGCGGAGCGGCGAAGAGCAGGCGAGAGAGCGACGCGAATCCCCCAGGGAAACCTGTTGCAGAGAGCGAACTTAATCGAGAGGGCGAGCGAGAGACAGAGAGAGAGCGAGCGAGCACTCGCTGGAAGCGGAGCGAGTGCGGGTGCGGGAGCGGGAGCGAGATGACGAGTGAAGCAAGTGCGCTCGCCGGGGAGCCCGACGACGACGACGACGACGGCAACGGCGACGGATTCGACTAGACGGCGCAGTCGCAGTTCAGACGTGATCGCGATCGCACGTCGAGGTTGGTGCCGCGAGTGTTTGGCCAAGGGTTCTTCTCCCCACTCATATTCGACAAACGACAAAAACACTAATAGGAAAAAACAAAAACATAAAAAATACCCACAACGATCACAAAAACCACTCGTCCGCAGAGCGAACAAAAGCATTTGCAACTTGAAAACAAGTTGTGAAAAGTACTCGGGAAAGGCGCAAAAGCACAACACACGAATTGTGCCGAAATACCAAACGAAACGTGCCGCAGACTCTTGCACAATCGCCACCGAGCCGCCTGTCCGCTGTCGCTGCACGGCCTCCGCCCCCCGCGCCTCCGCGAGCCCCCGGCGACTCGGCCCCAACTGGTCTGGCTCGCGCATCTTCGCCACTGCAACTGCATCGGCATCTGCATCTCGGCCGTCGTCAGCAGCCGCGAAAGCTCTCGCCAGATCCGGCCGACCCAACGACCGAAAGCTCTGCCTACTCGGGCTCCCCCGCCGCCGCGCCGCCGCCGCGCCGCCGCCTCGGCCCCCCGAAACCCGTCGCCCTGGTCTGCTGGCCCAGTCCGTGTGCCCGACCGATTGCCACGCCCCGCAGCCCCCGCCCGTGCTCGCGCCGTGTTGCGTCACGTTTTTCGCACGGCGATTCGCAGTAATCCCAACAACAACAACAACAACAACTTGGAGAACCACCCAATAACTCAATGACGACCACAACAACAAGCACAACAATCGCTTAACGATCGATCGACAGCATTCATTCGATAATTCGCCCACAATTTGCTCGCAAGTGTTTGCTGAAAACAACAAAAACGATACCACTAATACAACAACAACAACAACAACAACATTACGATGAAAACAACAACAACAACAACTATTATAAATATTAATTCGCTTAAAGTGCAATCGATACGCGACTTATAAAAATCTCCCTGTTCCGGGCGACTCCACGACTTCACCTCGATCCGTCCATTCGTGTTTTTTTCTGGCACCCCGCGAAACCCTCTCGAACAACAACAACAGCAACAACAACATTTGTATAAACAGCATTTTTAACCACATCTGTGTAAACGACAATTTGAACAAGAATTGTAACAACGACAATTGTAACGACAACAATTTTAGAAACCGCAATTGTAACGACAACATTTGCAAAGACAGCACTTGCAAGAAACACCCGGATCAAGTCCAGGATCAGGACCTGAACAAACGGTGAGTTTGAATTTTTCCGTCACCCTGTTTTTCACTAATTTCTTTGATCTCCTCATTAATGACTAATTTTCGACGGCTCATCCCACGGGAGCTTCGAGTTCGGGGCGATTGTTAACTTCAAACTCACACCTTGGTGCCTCCAGTTTTGAACTCTTGTTTTCTGAACTTCTGCCGTTGTAACTCACATGTAAAGTAACAAAATTATTAACTATTAATATGTAAAAAGCACTCCTTTAACCCTTTCTAACCCGGGAAATCGTCTGCAACTTCTTGAGCCTGAGGCTCGGGCTCCGACCGTTGATTTTGGAGTTTTTGCACCTCGCTCGAGACCGAGATTTTGGTCGCGATCGAAGGTTTCGATTTTGGCAACAATCGATAATTACGGCGGTCGATAATTACAACAATAATTCTGCAACAACAACAACAACAACAAGTCTGTACAACGAGAACACGACGAACTCACTCGATAATTATTCAATGTCAAAGCACACGCGGTGCAATAAACTTTTTCCCTCGTTTCCAGATCGTTTCCACTTTTATCATTCGCTTTAATTTGTGCTCGCTGTTTTTTGTCATGTTTTATTTTATTTGGATTTATTTATTTAGGTCTTATTTTCGCACTTTTATTTCTGTGGCTCGCGGCTGGCGCTCGGACCTGGCGCTCTGGCCTGGTGCGTCGCTGTAAAGTTTGTTGTTGTCTCTGCAACTTGTTGTTGTCCACCACGATGTCAATTTGTTGTTGTCTGTTTAATTCGTTGTTTTTTGTTATAGTCGCTGTTGTTGTTGTTGTCCCAAAACCCCAAAACAATTAATGTTAATTGCGCCTTGCCTGGTCAAAAGTCCAGGCCCAGACGTCGCATCCCGTCTCATTTCGTCTCGCAGCGATCTGCGGTCGCTTCACGCGGCTCCCCCGACCATCGACACCCGACCCCCAACCCCTGCCCCCTGGGGCGCGCTCGACGCGGTTGAAGGGCACGCGCCGCTCGACTTTGATTCCGATTTGATTTCGATTTGTTGTCGAGTTCGTTTTTCACATTCACACATTAATTTGCGAAAATACCACAGGGCCAAATCAGAGCGATACCTGCAGAGAGAGAGAGGTCGATGGAGCGGCTCGGTCAGGTCGGTGGAAGGGTGGGTGGTCGGTGGTAATGGAGAAAACCAAACGGTCCACTTTGGCCTCACGACAACCCACGCCCCACCCACCTCGGTGGCCCGCTTCGGGTGAACCGAGAGGTGCCCAGGGGTGTCCGAGGGCTGCCCAGAGCCCGGCGACTCCCGGACTCTCCACGACGACCTCCTCCTGCACCACAATCGCTCCTGGCTCTCGGCATAGTCTTCCATTAACCCCGATCCGACTCCCGACTGAAATGAGGCAACGACCATCGTCTCGTCTCGCCCCATCGCATCCCATCCCCACGAGCCCCAGCCGCCGCTGATTGCGGGGTTCGATCGCGGTCCTGGTTCCCTCGCCCCTGCCCTCGATAGACTCGTTTCGAGGACGTGACTCGCGATGATGACTTAATTCGGAGCCCGAGTCCCCGACTTCTGTGCGTGACGACCTGACGATTGAGGGCGAGGTGAAGGAGGAGCCTGGGAAAGTCCGAATGGCCGACCGACCGACCGACCGGTGGCGTCTCGAGCAGTTCCAAGTTGTTGAATTTGCGAACCTGGTTGGGGGAATTAATTAAAATATCAGGCCGACAGTCTTTGTGCGGTCCGAGCCGTGATTAATTATGCGAAAATCGCCAAATAATTCTCCAGATGAAGTGATAAAAATTTAACGAACCGAACCGAACGGAACTGAACGCAGTCAGCAACAACAACAAACGACCTTCAACTTATTCGCTGACTAGAACTATTTTTCAGCCCCTTCACCTGGCACCTGTCGGAGCTCTCGGGGCACATGGGGGGCACTCGGAGCCCCCCGCCCCGCCTGGACGAGGCCCGATTTGCATGTTGCCATATTTTCTGGCCCATTTGCAAAGCTTTCGATCGTTTCGCGAGCTTGTTTGGCTGCTTTCGACTCGTTCGAGTCGTGCTTTGTTATTTTTTATATTTTTTTTGCACCTGCTCACGAAGCTGTTGTGGATTTAAATGAATTCGAAGTTCTACATTCCATTTCTAATTATTAATGTATAATTCCTAATTCTTAATTCCGAATTTTATGCCTCGAACTTCTTCGGTCGACTCGATTCGCTTCGTTTCGGGCCGACTGATTTCGCTGAAGTCGATTTAATTCTCCATTAATTCTGGACTCTTCGCCATAAACTAGTTTCGGCCGCTTGGCTCACGCACCTTTTTTAGACCATCGCCATCGTCGATCGATCGATCGATCGATCGAGTCGGCCTTAGATGGAGGCGGTCGATTGAAAGCGAAGGCGAAGGGCCGACGACGTTGCCCTGACGTCATTTCCTGACCCAATTTGGAGGGTGCTGTTGGTGGAGCTGGAGGTGGCGACGGATCCGGAGGCGGAGGTGATCGATTCATTTAAGGGCTTCCTTCCGGCCGGCTCAAGGTTGTCGGGCGTCGCCCTTCAGAACCAACTGCAACCGATTCGGGCCACGACCTCCAGCTGACCAACTGAAGAGTCGAAATCGCTGCTCGACAAAAATCCCTCTGTCTGTTTCTACTACGTAAATTCGAAAATCAAACACTTGGCAACCCACTTGGCCAAACAATTTCTCCCCAAAGCGCGACAAATCAATTTCGGTCAAATTTCGTTTGTTGTTGCCGTTGGACAGCAGCAGCAGAGACAGCGGAAAAAAACAATGCCATCCACCACTAACATGGTCAACAACAAACGCCTTTCAGCCAACCTTTCGACAGCCAGTCATATTTCAATGTTTTGTCTGGCCTCGCTTGGCTTTGTCTTCAAACTTCTTTTCCCCCTCCTTCTGTCCTTCTTTCTCCACGTCCATCTGTCCTTCTTTCCCTACCACCATTGGTCTCTCCTTCCCTGTTCTCTTTGACTTCTGACCACCCTCCATCCGCCGGTCGATCATGCACGACTTCATTAAGCAGACGAGGCAAACAGCAGAAGCCAGCAGCACATTGGATAACAACAACTTTCTATTGATTGGCTCCAATGGGGCTTCTGGCCGTCCTCCGTCAGGCTGGCCGTCTTTGACCATTTGTCTGCCCTGCTTCTGACCCATCCAAGTCATTGCGTGGTGGTGGCGTGTTGGACGTTGTCGGAACGTCCCGCAGACGTCGTGGCGTGGCGAAGGCGTTTCATGCAAATGCTCGTCGCCCGCTTCCAGAAGCCTCCTCGCGGCCCTCGCCGTCCCCCCATCTTCCCCTCTGGCGCGGCGCTCTTTGAGGCCCGTCGCAGGAAGCCGGCAATCGGCTCTAATTGGGCTCTTAATTTCGATAATTTCCCCCGCATCTGGGTGGATCCCTGGAAGGTCTTCAGTGGTCTCCACCGAGATTTTCCATCCAACGGTGTCTCGCCGTGGCGGAGGCTGAGGCGGAGGCTGAGGCGGAGGCTGAGGCTGGGGAATTTGGGTCGAAAACCGAAAGTTTCTGAATCGAGCTTCGAGATCCAGAGCCGCGATCTGGGCCCGCTTTGAATTAAAAGCCGGCCACTAAAACGCGATCGATCGATCGATCGGCCGAGATCGCGATCGTTTGTGGTTTTCACCCGGTTCTGGCGATCCCTCGACTTGTGTCTCTTGGCCACAATGGCACGCGAACAAAGGGCACGACGTGTGATTTATTCGACTTTCGATTTTGTCTCCGGACGTCGCAGTCGAGCGGCCGGCGGTGGCCGCCTTTCGATTTTCTTCTTCGGGGAAATTTGGCTTCTTCTTCTTCTTCTTCTTCATCTTTGGGATCACTCGATCTGGAGCACGATTTCGAGAGCCCGATCTCGGCCACAGCACGGTCTTGGGAAGCGCTCAAGTGGTTTCCGGATCCGGCCCCGGCCGAAGACAATTTTCTCGGCGACTCCAGCCGTTGGCCGGACTTTCGCGCTGTCCCCTCGCCCTCCTCCCACCCCCCCACTGTCTTCTCTTTGGCGGCCACTTTCGCCGAGTCCCAGCGCCATCGCCATCGCCATCGCCCGCCCCCCGTCGGCCTGGCCGATGGCTGCGACCGACCACATGTCGCTCGCCTGTCAGCGAGTGCGCAAATATTTAAAAAATAATTCATTTCATTGTCTTGAGCGTTGTTAACGACGTCGGCGTCGACGTCGACTTTGAGCTCGTGGAGTGGAGCGAAATTTCAAATGGCCCGACAACCCGCCCCCGACCGCGGACGCCCCCTGCTCCAGACGTCGACAACAACAGCAACAACATCGACAACAACAACAACATCGTCGTCTTCAACCTTAGCGAGTGATCGCTCGATCGCCTGACGGTCAAGCGGAGGGCGAGAGGACGGAGAAGTCGCCAGGCGTAGGGCTTTCTTGTTGTTGTTGCTATTGTTTCTAATGCGAACGATAAATTTTCTTGTTCTTCTTGTTGTTGTTCTTCTGTTGTTATCGTTGTTGTTGCTTGCTGGGTTTTGCCCGGCCAGGTGATCAAGTGCGAAGTCGACGCCTGGAATGGAATGCGGCGATCCTAGTTTTTCGCTTTGAAATCACAATTATGGCTGTCGCGGTGTGTGGTTATTGTTGTTGTTGTTGTAAATTCAGAATTCCCAAAAACAAAAACCAAAAGAAAATAAGAAGACGACAACAATGAGCGAACGAGAGATAAATGAATTGAAATGAAATGAAATAAGTTAAAACCGAATCCGTGTATTTTTCAAACACCGTCAAAGCCCCAGACGCCGCGACAGATTCCGAGAAAAACTCCGAACAATGGGATGGGGGGAGAGAGAGAGAGAGAGAGAGAGAGAGACGGAGAAGGGCAGAGCGCGGTGGAGAGCGAGGGGACGAGGAATCGAAATTCATTTTCGAAAAATGCCGCGATTATCTTCGCGCAGTCACGTTTGGCTTAGCGCGGCGCGGCGCGGCTCTGGCTCTGGCCCGTTCTGGCTTTTCGATAATTTTGTGATTTTTTAGGCCATTAGAGATTCTCGTGCGAATTTTCGACACCTCGCCGCGGCCCCGCCAACGGCCGTCGTCCGTCGACCGTCGTCGCCACATTCGCGAGGGCCTTCAACGCGTCACAAGGCGATGATGAGTGGTCGGTGTTGTTGTTGTTGTTGTTCTTGTTCTTGTTGTTGTTGTTGGTGTGAGTTTCTTGTTGTTGTTGCGTGTGTTGTTGTCGTTGGTTGTTGGTGGTTGTTGGTGTTGTTGTTTTGGGCATCTGTGCGGCGTTTGAAGCTGGGATTTCGCAGATCCCTAAAAATAATCAGGGATCGAGGGATCGAGGGATCCACGACGTCTTCTCGTCTCTCTGCCCCCTCTCTCTGTGAGGGGCGGTTTTCAGAGCGAGCGGGAGGGGGAAATATTTAGAGTGGGAGAGAAAATCTCGCTTCCACTCTCTGCCTCCTCCTCCGCCTTTGCCGGTCTGGCTTTGTTTGCCGGAAGAGACCGAGAGGCCGCCAAAATCATAATCGTGTTAATGATCGGACGAGAACTGGGTTTATGAGTTACAAAAACAACAACAACAACAACAGCGACGGCAACAACAAGCGTTAATACCCACCGTCCAACAACAATAGAGCCATCGATAACGAGCGAACGACCGAGCGACCGAGCGACGACAAACAAATGAAATGAATAAATGGCTAAATAAAAATGTAAATATTTTAAGAGCAAACAAATCACCTGAGCCGAAGAAGAAGAAGAGGAAGAAGAGGAAGACGACGAGTGAGCGCAGCCAACGAAAACGGTTCATGACATCATGACGACACCGTGCGGTGTGGCAACGCCGCGAAGGTGCTGCCACTTGGAACAATTAAAGTTACAACGGGTAAAAGCGAAATCAAAACCGCGGCTGAGGTCGCGACAAATGCCCAAATAAGGCATGAGGCGGAAACGAGTAAAATAAAATCGAGGCAGCATTGACAAAAATAACAACAACAACAACACCACGTATCGACGCATCCTCGCGGTCGTGGCCCCGACGTTCGAACCCGGTCTCGGTCTCGGTCTCGAGCTCGGGCTCGGGCTCGCCCCGTTCCCTTGGCCTTGAGAGCCAGGAGCACGAGCTGCAGGTCGAGGACTCCGGGAGCGGCCGTCGACAGCAGGCCGGAGCACGGGCCAGGGCAGGGCAGGGCCAGGGGCAGGGGCAGCGAGGACGACGAGGCAGGGCGTCAAAAAAATGCCCGAACACGGGATGCACCTCATTAAAATGTCGCCGACATGCTCCGCGGAGTTTGCCGAAAACGCGCGATGCCAATCAGCGGGCTCGAACGGACGGACGGACGGACGGAGGAAGTCGGCGCGCGGAGAAAAAACCAATTTAAAATTTAAAATTTCAAAACTTCGCATTGTTCGCCGTCGCCTAAAGTGGTTCTTAACCTCTGTTTGGAGGTTGTCTGGGGATCCGAACCGACCTGCTCGATCCGCCTCGATCCGCCTCGATCGGTCGTCGTTCGGCGATCGATGTTTTTGGCGACATTTTGATATGGTGTTGTTGTGATTGCCGTTGTTGTTGTTGTCATTGTCGGGCCAGCGATCGTTGGAATTTTTTGGTGTTTTTATTTTTTTTGATATTTTCTTTCAATTTAGTCATTTTGTACTTATTTTGTTCTTTTTCGTTATTTTTTGTTTTTTCTTTATAATTTTGGTTATTTTATTATTTTTTGTTTCTTGGTAATTTTTTGTTATTTTTGTTCCCCCGCTCTCGTCCTACGGCCATGTTTGGCGCCCCAGGGCGCGACGATCACGAGCTTGTTCTGTGATCGCTGCTGTTGCTCGGCAGCAGCTCGCGCAGGGCCGCGGCCAGGACGCAAACGAGCTCCAATTAGGGCCGGGAGGAGCGGCCTGGAAGATCCCTGAAGACCTTTTGAAGATCCCTCCCACATCCCTTGATTGACGTCCGCTCAGGGGGCGCCAGGCGCGGGATCGAGGACGAGATCGAAACGAACGACTCGGACTCGGACTCGAACTCGCGGTCGCCGCCAGTGCTGCTGCTGCTGCTCTGTAATTAAAAGCAGGCGAGACGCGGCGTCGAGCGCCGGCACCTAAGCCGCAGGATTACGAG
This sequence comes from Coelopa pilipes, assembly GCA_947389925.1. NCBI lineage: Eukaryota > Metazoa > Arthropoda > Insecta > Diptera > Coelopidae > Coelopa > Coelopa pilipes. The sequence continues at coordinate 7,887,736 of OX376698.1, read as the reverse complement.
CCAAAGCCGCTCTTTCGCATTCATCGCCTTATCGCATCAATCTCAACCCAATTCCGGCCGAATTCGGGCCACACGAACGCCCACCGCTCGACGGCGGACGACCTGCGGATCCAACGGTCCATGAGGTCCGATCGATCGATCGATCGCTCGATCGGCTTTCGATGAAGTCATTAAATTGATAAATTGGCAAAATTAGGAGTCATCGGAGCTGATGCTGGAGCGAGCCAGAAGCCAACACAGGCCACAGACGACGACAACGACGCCGACGGCGAGGAGGAGGGCGCAGAGAAATTCTAATTCTAATTAAAATTCGAACTCGTCGGCGAATTTCCAAGAACCGGGCCCAGCACGAACGAGGCGAACCCAGAGGCCCAGAAATCCAGAGTCGGGTCCGCACTTCCGACCGCGGCCCTTCTCGGCTGCTTCTATTTGTTTTCGCGCGAATTTAAACCAAATCAAAGCAAACGAAAGCAAATCACATGAAATCAATGCGAATCGAAGTCGATTTGAATTTTCTGATTTTTTCCTCGGCCCCGCCGGCCTGTGCTCGGCCCCCTCCCCAGGGCGCAATCGCACGGATTTGCGAAATTCGCAGCCGCCAAATATTTTATCGACGTTCTACATCGGCCCGATCGCGGGGTGGGCATCGGCGACAGACGTCGCTCGAAGTGTGTCAATCGCGAAGCTGAGGCTGAGGCAGAGGCTGAGGCTTTCGCATGATGTCATCAGCGGCTGTCGACGTCGTTGTCGTTGTCGTTGTCGTTGTCGTCGTCGTGTTGGCGTCGTCGTCGTGGCCGCCGCCTGCGATTTGTTGACTTTTCTGATCGCTTTCTTGACGCTTTTGTGACTTCTGTCGATCTTGTTGCTGGTGCTTTACTGTTTGTAGTTGTTGTTGTTATTCTTCTCGTTGTTGTTCCTGCTGTTCTTATTGTTGTCGTTGTACTGTCGCTGGGTCGGCAGCGAAACCCGTACAAATTGCATTGACGTGAGTATTGATTGATCTCTTGCCGGGCGTTCGCTTCTTAAGTCTTTTGTTCGCAGCGCAAACTCTGAGTTGGAGTTGGAGTTGAAATTTAAGGCGAAAATTCGCAATGAGAAACGGGGCACGTGGGCAGGGGGTCGCGGAGGTGTTGTTGCATTCCCTCACAAATTAGTCGCTGGCAGGGACCTCTCAGGGCTCAGGGGCCAGGCGAGACCCAGCAGCCCAGCCCAGGCCAGCTCAGCTCAGCTCAGTTCAGGGCTCAGCAACAGCAGAGGGACTTCGTAGTTATGCCTGCTCCTTCTTCAGAGGGCCAACAGCCACACAAAAACAACAACAAAAAAAAAAAAAAACAAAAAAAAATAAAAAAACAAAAACACTAGAAAAACCTCAACAACAACAAGAAGAGAGCAAATTAAAATCGGTTCGCGGCCGACACCAGCGGTTGGCGAGGAGTCAATCGAGTGGCATCGGCCGCGATCGACTTGAATCGATTCGAATCGAAACGAGACGAGATGAAACGAGACGAAATGAGACGAATCGACTCCAATTGCACGGGGTCGAATCGGGTTGGGGCGCAGAAATAAATTACGAGGGATTCGTATTGAAATTTGATAAGGAATCGCGTTTAAACAGATGCAACTGCGGATACCGCGCCGCAACGAGGCGCACTGCGCAATTGCACCACCACCAACAACAACAATTGTAACAACAACAACAACAACAACAACAACTCGCCCAACCACCACTCGCAGCACTCGGCGGAAAAATAACAAATACTCAGAGCTCTTCAATAAATAAAAGCATCGCTTAAGTGCGCTTGGGTCCGTCCGGCCAAGCGTGTGTCTGCCTGTGTGTGCGCGAGTGTGTGTGTGCGAGTGCTCCGGGTGTTGCCACATCGGAGCCATTGATGCGTGGCTGCCTGGCTGGCGATTCACATGTGAAGCTGTCGGCCGGGCGCCGTCGTCCGAGCCCGCGATCGATCCGCAAATAAACGGCCAGACGTGCCGCGATCGCGATCGGGGGTGGCGGCGAGGCGGCGGCGGAGGGGGCGGGGTCGGGTGCCGGGTTGGAGATGCTGGTGTAAAAATAGGACTCGCCTCGCCCTCTTCGACGACGACGACGACGACGACTCGGTCGGTCTCAGTCGGTCACAGGCGGTCGCTCAATCGGCCGGCGCTGTTGCCAGGTGGCCGCCACCCGTGGTTGCCACCAGTTAACGAGCGACTCGGACTCGGACTCGCATTCGCTAAAATTCGTGAAATTCTCCATCCCTCATTCCGTCATTCCCTCAATTCCTCGATTTTCCCCGAGTCGTGCGCAGTTTTCGCTGGAAGCCCTCGAAGTCTCGAAGTCTTTGCGGCCACCCCTCGCTTTCTCTCTCTCTGGCGGGTCTTGCGAGGATTCTGGGGGTTCGCTGCGGGCCGCCCCCTCCTCACCCACTCCCCCTTCCCCCGGGCAGTTGTTAAGTGCCGTCGCAGCTCGGTCGATCTGATGTGAAAATTGCTCGCTCCTCCACTCGGCCGTAGCCAGGGGAAACGAACAAAAGGCCCAACAAATTTTATGGTTATTACGCCTTAATAATGTATGTTTACAAACAAACTACCCGGGCTCCTGCTCGACCCCCCCCCCCGCTCCTTGGCCTCCCCCTCTCCGTCCTCCATCGGCCGCACTCGTCTGGGCCCAGCCATCGACGGCTGCGTCATCGCATCGACAGCAGCGGCGTCCAGTCGGCGTCGGCGATGACGAAGGCCGCGGTGATGATGACGATGATGATGAGGCGGAGGAGGACGACCAGGAGGCGGTTGAGGAGGAGGGTGGCGGGCGATCGCGCCGGGCACGCATGTGCGCCGCCTGCAACCTTCAAATTATAGGTTCTGCTTCCCTTTTATTGGCAGCTCGGAGCTGTTTCGTTCGCGCTTTTTCGCGTCGGGCGGCGGCGACTCGTGCTCTTTTTATTGCCGACTTCTATTTTCGCCGCCGCTCGCTTGGTCGGTCGCTTGGTCAGTCAGTCAGTGAGCAAAGTCGGGCCGAGTCAGCGTCGCGATTGGTTTCGCTTTCCGGTCGCCTCCTCCACCAACAACGACTCCGACGACGCCGACGACGGGCGGTCGGTCGGTCGGTCGGTCGGTCGGTCGGTCGGTGGGGCGTCTGCGAGAGTTGGGTGGGTGTCGTGGCGGCCAGGGTTGCCACCTGTGGGCGAACCGCAGTCGATTCGCGGTTCGATTTCGTTCTCGTTCTCGTTCTGGTTCTCGTTGTCTGACGGCCTGCGCCCCACGCGCCGCCGGCCGTCGGAGCCAATATGTGGGATTTTTATTGGCGTTGTTGTTGTTGTTTTCGTTTATTGCAATTGTTGTTGTTGTTTTGTTGTTGTTGCTGGCCATGGCTGTTCTTTTAAGGCTGCCCTTTGAATGCGCCTTTGGTTTTTCTCTGTGTCGTGTGATAAATTTTTATTCCGGCTGCCTGGCTGTGGTTGCAATAATTGTTGTTGTCGTCGTGGTTGTTGTTATTTTTATGATTCTTGCTGTTGCTGCTGCCCGCTCTCAAATGACCACTGGGGGGGTCTTCGAGGGTTCTCCTCGTTTTTCCCGCTGCCGTCGCTGCTGCTGCGATTTTCTCGCTTTCCCCCGCACGTTCTCGCTCTGTCCCCTCGCCTGCTACCTATGGTTGTTGTTCTTGCTGTTGCCATGTTGCTGGTCAATATGCTGGTGGTGTTGTTCGTGTTGTTGGTGTTGTTGGTGTTGTTGTTGGTGGCCCGAGCGTGTGCCGCCCGAGGAGTTTACATTGTTTAAGTAGACTTAATAGCATTCGAAATATGAATATTATCGCGTTTGTTTAATCTCAATCATGTTTCCAGCCGACGAGAGCCGGCCTGCTTGTTCTCGTTACCCCGCGCACCCCCCCCCCCCCTCTCTACCGCGTTGGCGTTGTTGTTGCATGGGATTTGATGGGGAAATTTTATCATTTCTTTTCGACCGAGGCGGCGGCGGCGGCGATTTTTAGCCATTTAAGGGCGCGGACCCCACTCCACATACGCAGCGGCGGTCCCGAGCCCCTCGCCCCCTCGTCTGGGGCGGAAAGTGGGCGAATCCGCCCGGCAGCGCTGCAGGAAAGGGAGTGCTCGGCGTGGTCGTTGATCGCCGGGCGGACGGAGTCGGACTCGGAGTCCAAGCGAAGACGCGCGCGACGATCGACCGAACGGAGCTCGCTGGGTGGGGTCTCGGCGCGGTTTCTCTGATTAACTAATTATTTGGCGAGCGTGTCGAAGGCGCTTCCGAAAAATCAAACCCCGCTCTCCCCCCTCTCTCTCCCGCTCTCTCTCTGCCGCCTGCCCGCCAGACTTTGCGGCGCATGACAAAATGCGGCCGCGTCGGTTTTGGCCACGGTGACGGCGACGGCGACGGCGGTGCCTTAAACGTGAAACGCGAACGTCGACGATGACGGCGACAACAACAACAGCGATTACAACAACAACTATCGGTCTCAACAGCGCCATCCAGGGCAGAGCCAACGGCATCACTCGATAAGCCGATAATCACTCGAAAGAAGCGAAAATGGACGAATCGAATCGAATGGGATCGATCGAAGGGGATCGAGTGGAGTCGAATCGAACGAGTGGAGTCGAGTTGAGCCCAGTCGAGTTGAGTGGAGTCGAGTTGAGTCGAGTTGCGTCGAGTTGAATCGAGTTGAATCGAGTTGAGTCTCGAGTTGAGTCTCGAGTTGAGTCGAGTTGAGTCGAGTTGAGTCGAGTTGCGTCGATTTGAGTCGAGTTGATTCGCATCGAGTTGAGTCGAATTGAGCCGAGTCGAGTTGAGTCGAATTGAGCCGAGTCGAGTTGAGTCGAATTGAGTCGAGTCGAGTCGAGTTGCGTCGAGTCGAGTTGAGTCGGGCTCAAGCCCTGGCGTCCGAGCCCCGGGAGCTGCAGCTGGACCTGGAGCTGGAGCTGGAGCTGGAGGGACGAGTGCGTTTCCAGACGCAATTCGGTCGATTGCAAATTTCGCACTTTGATCGCGGGTCGGGGACGGCGGGTGTTGGGTTTTTTTTTTCGCCACGCAGGTCGTTTTGGGAACGACGTGCGCGTGACGAGCTCGTGACGTGATCGCAGGCGTCCACTGCATTCCGGCAGCACCAACGACGACGACCCTTTGTCGCGATCTTCACGAGCGACGTCGGCGACGATCGGCCGGGTCGTCGAGGCCTAAAATCGCCGATGCTGTTGTTGTTGCGATGAGGTTGTTGTTGTTGGCTTGGCCCGATGTTGGGAGCGATCACAGGTTGGGGCTGCTGCTGTTGTTGTTGTTATCCTTGTTGTTGTTGTTGTTGTTGTTGTTGTTGTTCTGCTTGTCGTTATTCGGTCAACTTCCGTAGAAGGCGTCGGCGCTCGATTTGGTCATCTCTGCCGAGCCGAGCCTCGAGTCCGAGTCCGAGTCCCAGTCGCGGCGAGGCCAGAGACGTCGAAGCATCGCCCAGAGGCGAAGAGTTCAGGAATTCCAAATACTGAGGTTTTTTATTTCATTTTATTTTACTTTTACTTTTACTTTTGATTTTTTTTATTTTGCATTATTTTATTTTTTGTTACTTTATTTTGTTTCATTCTGTTTTATGTAAGTTTGTTCCATTTTTTCAATTTTTTTTTATTTCATTTTATTTCACGTTCTTTGATTTAATTTCAATCATTTCATTTAATTCCATTTTGTTTGGTTTTATTTAACTTTAATTAATTTTATTTCAATTGAATTGAATTTAATTTTATTTTATTTCATTTTCTTTTATTTTCTTTTGTTTACTTTATTTCACTTCATTTTATTATATTTCCCTTATTGTATTTTATTTTCCTATTTTCCTTTATTTTGTTTCATTTTATTTTTGGTAAGTTTATGGCATTTTATATATTTTTTTATTTTTATTTTATTTTTTTTTTGATTTTTTAAAATATATTCAATTTTGTATCATTATTTATTCTTTAATTTCGTTTCATTTTTGTTAATTTAATTCATTTCGTTTTATTTCAATTTATTTCATTTTGTTTCATTTTATTCCATTTTTGTTAATGTTATTTATGTTTTTTTTTGAACTTTTTTTCATATTATTTTATTTGTTTAATTTTACTTTTTCATTATATTTCTCTATATATTTTTTTTTGAATTTTGTGTTCTGCGTCCACGACTCGCTGCATCGCGAATATTGTGAAAATTCACCGAAAATAAAAAACTCTGGACGGTCTCCGGTCTCGACCGCCTTCTCCTCCCTCCCTCTCTCTCCCCTCGGCATTCGCCGTTCTGCGACGAACTCCATTAATTTCCTCATTCCGCGAGCATTCGCATTGCACGTGGGCCCCTCGACCCCCGCCTCCCCCGCCTCCCCCGCCTGCCAATTCTGCCGGCCTGCCTGCCTTCGCACCATCGATCGTATCGTAAATTATCGCATTTAAATAAATTTGAGAATCAATACGTTTTTATTCGCCAGTTTTTTCGATTCCTTTTTATCGCTGCTGCTGCCGTCGTCGTCCGTCGTTAGTGGTCGATGGCGCTGTCGTCATTGGCGTCGTCGTCTTTGGTGGTGTTGTCGTTATTGGTGTTGTTGTAGTTGTTCTCTCTTTGTTGTTGTTGTTGTTGTCGTCATCGTCATCGTCTTTGTTGCTTTTGTTGGCTGTGATTCAAATGCGAGTCGCTCCAACATCAGCGCCTTTTATAGCAACAACAATGTCAACCGTCAACACCAATAGCAACAACAACAGTAGGAATAAAAACAACAACTACTACATCACTAAGGCAACAACAACAGCAACAGCACTAACAACATCATCATCATCATCGTGACTCGCCGCCACCACGAAGCCCTGATGCGCTGGTGTCCAATGGAAATTCATGTAGTTTTAATTCGTGGACGCAGTTGCCGTTGTTGTTGTTGGTGGTATTTTTGTTGCTGTTGTTGTTGTTGTTGTTGTTGCATTTGGAGGCATTTCGCATTCGCCGAAAATGTCTTTCTTCCTTTTCAATTAACACTTGGTGCTCGTCGTCCTCCTCGATGGTCGCCGGTTGTCGGTCGTCGGTTGTCGTCGCTGCTGGCGTGGATGTGCTTAAGCGATTGCTGGTTGTTTTTGTTTTTGTTGTTGTTATTACCACTGATTGTTGTTGCTGTTGCCGCCGTCGTGGCCTCTCGTTATTTATTGCATTTATTAGGGTGTTTATGGAAGTGCTCGACGCATGCGAATCGCTCGCGTCGCTGCGTCAAGGCGAGCCGCGTCGTGGCCCGTCGAGAGGGGGCTGATGAGGGCCGCTGGTGGGTCGAGGGGCCCCTGCTCGCCGGTGGGTTCGTGGCCCGTGGACCGAGGGAGGGGCCGCTGTTTGAAGTCGTTTGGAAAATTCGGCAGTCAAGACAAAGCGAGCGACTGGCGATCGAGCGACCGGCGACACGCAGAGCCGCGGAATGCAGTGGACTCGGTTGCTCGTGCCGTGTCGTCTCGACCCGTCCACTTTGTTGATGGTCCTGGCCTGCCTCCGCCTCCACCTTCTCCTGCCTCAGAAATTCCGCCATCTCGAACCCCCGAAATCTCGAAATCCCGAGACCGCGAGACCTACGATCGTTTCGTTGCTTCGGCTGCCCTGGTCACCGCGTAGGGCGAGCGACGGAGCTCGAAAATCAATTGTTCGGTCTCCCGGCTCCCCGCAGTCGGTCGCCATCAATCACTGAGTGGCGAAGTCGAAAGACTTGGGCCGCGTTGCGATGCGGGTCGGAGGTCGGCGGGACTCCGGCCAATCTAATTGCGACGTGTCGCAGTCGAAGTCGTCGGAGTCGAAGTCGAAGTTGTCAAAATCTGCTGTTGTTGGAGTCATCGCCATCAAAGAGGTTGTTGTTGTCGTCTCTTCATCAAAGTCGTCGCCGTCGTCGTCGTCGTCGTCGTCTTCCTCCCATCCGTCAATGTGAGCGCGAATAAAACGTTGCTCAACCTGTGCAGCTGCAGACAAGTGCTCGACGGCTGCCCCCTCGCCCTCGCCCTCGCTGTCGTCCTGCGACCCGGGAGGTAGGAAGAAGAAGAAGTTAAACACATCGGACGCTATCGGTCAGCGGGCATCGGTGGCTGCAACTCCCACAACGGCCGCAATGGCAACAGTAAAACCAACAGCCACAGCAATGGCAAAACCCACAACGCAGGGCAGGACGAGGCACGGGAGAAGGAGGGGGGTGGGGGCGAGGGGTCGGGAAGGGACGAGAGAGGTCGCTGGGAGGACGACCGATGTTGGTTGTCGAGCCGGCAGCGACTCCTGGCCGGCAACGAAACAAGGTTAAGAGTTCAACGAGTTGCTCGCTTAAGTCTTTCGTTTCATTTCGTTTCGATTCGATTCATTTGCGAACCAACAGTTTACTGAAGCAGCCCCGCAGCAACAACAAATGAGTGTCGAAAATAAAAGCAACAACAGCAACAAATACTCCAGTTGAACAACAACAATTTTAATTTGAAAATCATGTAATTTTGTCGAAAACCAAAGTCGAAGTCGAAGTCGTATTTGAAGAAACAAATCGAGGCGGAAAAAGGAAAGCTCTGGAGAGCGCAAGAAGCAATAAATAAGGGTCCGTTGTTGCTGTCGTTGCTGTTGATGTTGTTGTTTTATGGTTTTATTGTCTTTGTTGTTGCTGCAACGGCCGGTCGGTCGCTTCTGCGGTGCGGCTGCGGCTGCCGCTGACAACATGATGATGATGGCAGCGATGGGCCGAAGCAGCGACAGCGACTGATGCAACCGCGACCACAACCGACACACGCTTCGGCAACAGCAACAGCAACAGCAACGGCAGCGGAGGCTGGGCTGAGCAACAAAGCAGGAGCAGCGCCGGCAGATGCTCGAGGGAGCCGCGCGTTTTCCGACTTTTCACGGCGCGGGTCAGAGGTCGGGTGCGGGCGACGGCGGTGGCGGCGGCGGCGGCGGCGAGGCCGAGCGAGCCTCGGACGGCATCGCATGGTGAAGCGTCATTAACGACGTCTTCCTTCGGTCCGGCCGCCTGTCGATCGCCCGTCATCGCAGACCCGCCGTCACTCTTGAGCTGTGGCTGTCATGGCAATTGTTGTAGTTGTTGTTGTTGTTGTTGTGGTTGCTGTTCCTCTTCCTCTGCTGCTGTTGCTCTTTTAATCATCGACTCGTAATCATAATTGGATTATGGCCGTTGTCTTTTTGCTCCTTTCCATTTATTATTTTTGCATTTCGCCGTCCCCAGTCGCAGGCGCAGGCGCAGGCGCAGGGCAGTCGATCTCCATGGGAATCATCCTGGCAGCGCCTCCAGGTCAGCGGCTGTGGGAAACTGGAGTAGTAGAGGGGTCTCGATCGCTCCGATCGATTCTATTTCTGGGGCTGGCGCTGGCGACGGCTTCGTCGGCCCGGTTCCCATTCGCCAAGACGTTCCTGCATTTTTCAAGACTCCCCCCAATTGCTCAAGCTTTTCGTCGTTTCCTCGTTCCTCAAGACTCCCGCCATCCCCTCAATGTTCCCAATATTCTCCCAACACTCCCCGCTCACCATCGAGTGCCTTCGCTTGCCAATAAAAGTGTTGTCCGAGCTGTTGTCGTTGCTGCTGTTGGGCGCTTTGCCAGCTTCATTTGCATACATGTTGCGGCTCTTCGGCGAAAGGTCGATTTCGGTCGTCGTCGTCGTCGTCTTTCGTTCGTCCACGTGCGGCTTCCGCGCTCGTCGTCCTCGGCGCTGTCCGTCTGTCCGTCCGGCTAATTGAAATCCCGTGTCTGGGCTCAGTCGATCGATCGGTGATTGATGGTCAAATGCTTCTAGGTGGCGTTGACGAGGGCGACCCCGCCCTCCTGCACTCGCCTCGCGGCCCTTGCCACGCCTCCGCCTCCGGGCATGGCGACGACGTCTCGCTTATCAGCGCCATTTGCTCGAGCTCGAGCCTGAGGCGAGGCGCCGAGCGCGGGCTGCGAAATCAGTCGAATCTGGGTGGTGGTTGCTGGGCCTTATCGGGCGTTGTAATGGAATATGCGTTGGGGGGCAACAACAACAACAAAAACAAAAGAAACAACAACAACAAGAAAAACAACAACATGAAGAAAGTGTCGCCAGGTGGCGGTCGGCGCAGCTTCCGTGAGGGCTTCGGGTGCTGCGACTCGCATTTCCAGCGAACTCGAGCGACTGTGGGCGGTTCACACACACACGTACATGTCATTCACACACTCACACTCACACACACGCGCACACATCTCATGAACCCACTCACACATCGCCAAACACCAACATCTCCGTTCTCGCTGCAGCTGCAGCTCCGCAAGTGCTCGACGATCTCCGACTTTCGCGCGGACTCGGCCGACGCCGCCGCTTTGAATGACATTCGTTGCCAGCTACTATGGTCGGCAGAAAAAGCAGGTACAACAACAACAACAATAACAACAACAACAATAATACGAACAACAACAACATTTACAAAAGCGGAGAATTCATTGAAGAATTAAACACAACATCTGCGCTCTGGCACTGGCTCGAGCTGGCGACAGAAGCGACCGCAACGGCTCAAGGTCGTTTGGTTGAGAATTCCTCGCTGTGGCTCCGACAACAACAATTGAAGCAACAACAACAGCGACCACAATATCAACATGAACAACAACTAATTCGTTCAGCGGTGAGACAAAAGGAAAGCTTGAAAAAGAAGGCTTCGGACGACAAACCAACGACGCGAAGGCGACGAATGGTGAAAGGAAGGGGGAGGTGGGGGCAGGGGGTGGTGCGATTTGTCAAAGCTCCTCGCGACCTCCCACCAGACAATGACAAAAGCAACAACAATATCAACAACAACAACAACAACAACATGACAACACAGCAGCAGCAAATTGAAAGACGATTGAGTTCCGCACGCGGAAGCGTGACGTTGCAGTTCGCATTGTGACGAGTGAAGGTGGTTGTTGTTGTTCTTATTGTTGTTGTTGTTGTTTTTCTTCTTGTTGTTGTTCCTCTTGCTGTTGTTATTTGTCGTTCTTATTGCTGTAGTCGCTGTCGTAGTCGCAGTCGTTGTCATTGTGGTGGGAGCTGCCGTTGCGATTGCTAGTGCCGCTTTTGTTGTTGTTGTATTTGCTATTTCCGTTGCTGTTATTCTTCTTCTTCTTGTTGTTGTTGTTGATGTTCTCATTGTTGTTGCCACTTCAAACGCTTAAACGCTTCACGCTTCGCACGTCGCGCCGTCCGAAAAGTGTTTCACGGTGTTAGAAGGTTGTCCTCCTCCTACCCCCTCCCGCCTCCCTCCCCCGAGCCTGCGTCACCTGCAGCCAGACGCTGTTGTTGTTGTTGTTGCTGCTGCTGTTTCTCAATTTATATTGTTGTTGCGTCGGCTTCAGCGTAGAAGCGATCGAGGAAAAGCTTTCGAGCTCACCTTTGGATCTCGACGATGAGTCATTCATGGATTCATGTTGTTGTTGTTGTTGTTGTTGTTGTGGCAATTGCTATTAATCTAGTGTAGAACGTTTGTCGGCGGCGCTATTGTGATTGTTGTCGTTGGAGTTGTTGTTGTTGTTGTTGTTCTTGTTGTTGCTGAATTTTTCCATGCACGCCAATTGGAGATGAATCAAGCGGGGGAATGCGATTAATTGCCGGAGAGATAATTGACGCTGGCTCTGAAGATCATTTAATTCCCGATTCGCGGGAATCGATGCGAGGAAAAATTGAAAAAATAAAAAAAGCAATGAAAAAAATAATGAAAAAAGCAATGAAATGCAAAACACAAACAACGACGGGGAGAACCCGAAAACGCGCCGGCTCCGGGCTCCCGGGGCCGACGGCCAGTGACAAACACGGACGGACGGACGGACGGACGGAGGCGTCGACAAATCGCCGCTGTCGGGCCGGGAGGGGCAGGAGCAGGGGAGGGCGACGGCTCGCTCTCGGCATTGAACTTGAACCCGGCAGCCGACAGCCGACAGCCGACAGTCGACGATCGCTCGCTCTGTCGGCGCTTCGAGTGAAAACAAAAGTCGCGCACGAGGCACGCACGGGACCCCCCTGGTGTTGTCGTGGCGCGGACCGAGCCCGCCTCGTTCCCGACCCCGGCCGCGCCCCATCTTCCGGGCTGGCTCCGGTCGCCTCCTCCTTTTCGCGCGCTCTCGCGACTACAAAGTTGCGGCGACTTCTGGCCGTCCTCCGTCCGGTTGTCCGTCCGGCTGTCCGTCCGGCTGTCTGTGTGGCTCCTCCTGGCTACCAAGCGCTGACCCCGGAGGTCGCGGACCCCCGGCCGCTCCAGCGCGTCGACGGCAACAACAACAACAAGATGAAGGGGCCCCACAAAGTCATCGTCGTCGGCGGCGGCGGCGAGTGAAATCGAAGGTGTAGCCCAATTTGTAAATCGAAGCGGTGACCACGCCAGAAGCGTCTGCTTTCTGCCAATGGCTCGTTATTGTTGTTGTTCCCTCGACTGTTGTTGTTGTCATGAGCTCCACGGCGAGCCGCCGCCGCCCGACGTCGGCAGATGCGGCTCCCAGTGGTCGGACGTCGTCGGTCGATCGGTCGCGGTTGACGACGGCATTCGTCGTGGTCGCTTCGGTTTCGATTTCTGTTGTTGTGTTGTTTCGATGTTGTTGTGTTGTTTCGATGTTGTTGTGTTGTGTCGATGTTGTTGTTGTTGTGGTTGCTGTTGCTGTTTGTCTTCTGGCATTTAAGGATGTAAAATGTAAAGTTGTGCGGCGGCCGCGCTTAATTGCATTTCGATATCTTGGCGCAGGCATCATTCATGTGCGATCCAGGGCGCTGGGGCCGGCGGCCGGCAGCCAACAACGACAACGGCAAACAACAACAGCCACTGCATCTGGGGGAGACGGAGTAAGAGTGAGAGAGAGAGAGAGCGAGAGCGAGACATTGGCAACAACACTGGAAACTAATCGATTGCAGAAATTGTTTCGCCATTTACACAAACTCGCCATGGACAGAGGGAGAGGCAGGGGCGGACAAACAGACGATGGACGGCCGGCCGGACGGACGGACGGACGGATGGACGGACGGACGATTGAGCAAATTATAGGTCTGGATCTGTTGCTGTTGCTGTTACTGCTGTCGTTCCCTCCGAGGCGACGGTGGGAAAACTCGCGTCTCTCGCACCGCCCCGCCCCGCCCTCGCTACGGCCCCGACCTCGGAAACTCGGGGAAACGCGAAAGTGAAAATTGAAGCGTCTGCGAGTCGGAGGAAAATCCGAAATTTGAGGTTCTGAATGAAGTCCATCGACCGACGGATTCGAGTCGAGACTGAGACTGAGGCGACTCCGAGTCCCAGCCGAATCCGTCGCTGCCGTCGCGACCCCAGACCTCGTCGCCGCCGTCTGTGGACCTGGTCGGCGCAATTGAGTTCGGAATTCAATTAAAATTCACTGCGTCCGCGTCGAATCGGGTCCGGTGCTCGGGTCTTTTGTCCGCTGCCCCCGGCCTTTGTTTATTGCTTTGCCATTGCCGCCGTTGCCGTTGCCGTTGCTCCGGGGTTCTTCGCCGCACAAGTGGCCCGAGATCGGGCGATTGCGCAATTTCTCGGGCGACGGCAACGGCGACGGCGACGGCGACACCACGGTGACAACAACAACAACAACAACAATAGCACCACAATGACGACGTCGTTCGATCGAGCCATCGAGGAATCGGCCGAGCGCCCGCTCATTAGGTTCGCTTGTCTCCTCCAAATCACAACAACAAACGCAACCACAACAACAAGAACAATAACAAAAACAACAACAACAAAAAACAACAATAAAAAAAAAAAACAGTGAGAATTACAACAACAACAACTACAACCAATCGCCTCGAAGAAATTCTCGTTAATTTGAAAGTGTTTTCAAGTGTTGCTCTCAAAGTTCTTAGTGTTGTTTTTGTTGTTGTTGTTTTTGTCGCTGCCTGATCAGCGGAGTGGATTCGAAATTGATTACCGTCGGAATTGATCGATTGTTGTTGTTGTTCTTGTTGCTGTTCTTCTGTGTACGATTTTTGTTGTCGTCGTCACGCCAATTCACTTAGAACCAATTTATATGTTGCTGTTGTTGTTGTTGCTGTTGTTTGCGACCGATTTCGCTTGCAGCCAAGCTTCCATCTCCCTCTCTCTCTCCCTCTCGCTCTCTCCTTCCCTCGATTCGACTGCCAAAATTCCTCAAGGTCAGTTTAATGAAACCCACTTGCAATAACAACATCGACAGCAACCAAAAGAACAGCGACAGCAATGAGGACAGCTGCTGGTTAATTTTTTTTTTTTTTAATTTCTTAACATTTTAATTTTTTTTTTTTTAATTCGTTTTTTGACTCTCGACTCGCGAGAAAAACACGCGGAAAGCGCCGAGGGGACGACGGCGGGCGCCCCAGGCCCACGAGACGCTGACGAAACGCGCCAAAGACGCGGAGTGGCGGCAGCTGGTGATTGGCAGCGGCAGCAGCAACAACAACGACTGAGGGCGGGGGCGGCGGCGGCGGATCGACTTCAAATGGTCCGCGGACAAAGCGCAGTTTATGCAACGATCGGTCGTCCCGCGATCACGATCGCCTGACATTCATGCCGGCAATCGTTGGCTTTGATATTTGTTGTTGTTGTTGTTGTTGTTGTTGTTGTTGTGCATAAGTCCCCAAACGAGACTAATTAAAACATGAGCTATTTGAGAAATGCAGAAATCGCTGAGGAGCGTGAGCGAAGATCGACAAAGCTCGCCGACGATCGACGCCGCTCGAGTCGTGGCGCGACGTGGGCGGACCCGGGCCCAGTGGGTGGCGACGACGATCTGATCGACGTGAAGTCGATGAAGTCGCGCCGTCCACCTGTCGAGGGCGGCGCGGCGGGAGGAGGGGGCGGTCGGGGGGCGTGGCTGCTAATTAAGCGCCCTGTGATCGACGACCGCCGCCAATCGAGTCGATTTCGCCGGCCATGCGGGTGGAGGCGACGAGGGGCCGGAGGTTTTTTTTCCTACTCCTCTTCGCCTTTGACGATTTCGCCTTTTATCGGTGGTTTTTGTATATTTTATATATATATATTTTTTTTTACTGTTTTCTTGATACATTTTTTGTGATATTGCTTATCTATTTTTAATATTTTTTTATATTTTTTAATATGTATTTTAATTTGATTTGCTTTTGCATTTTTTCATCTTTCCCGAGTACGTTTTTTGCATTATTTTGAGTTTTTTTCCCGGCTTTTGTTTGCGTTGGGCGTCGATTCGAGGCTTCTCCCGACGTCTCTTGTAATTTTGCGCACGTTCCACGCGTCGATTCGCCGTCGCACGACGCCGCGTCTAAGCACACGGACGGGGCCCCTCTGGGTCCCTGTCGCTGTCGCTGTCGCTGTCCCTGTCTGTCGCCCGGAGCCCGGCGCGATTGGGATTCCAGCGACGTGCCCCAAAGGACACACACATTCAAATCCGCACACGGCAAATCCACGTTCATTCGGCCGCTTTTCGGAGGCACGAACAAAAGGCAATTAAATCCGAGCGACCGCGCCGGGTTCGGGAAGGGTCCGGGAGCCATAATAAAGAATTATGCGAAGGTGAGGGCTTCGCATGCGGGATCGAACGGCGAACGAAACTGGATGGGGAGCGGGAGCGGGAGTGGGCTGAGAGGGCGACAGACAGATCAACAGACAACAATGAAAGCAGCAGCAACGGCAGCATAAATGAAAAGAACGCTCAATCACGACAACCGCGCCCCAAATGTCAATGGACGAGTGCGCGGGTCGACGGCGCGACTGATGGACTGACTCACAGACGGACCGACGGACGGAGGAGGGGGGAGGGCGCACGAGCTGGCGCACCAGAAGCCGTCCGGCGTTAGAACGTCGAAGAAATTCCACGGAATCGAGGCTTGACTCGACTTGGCTCGCACTCAACGAACGCTCAAGGACTCCACACGCCTCGAGAGGACTCCAGGGGCGAAAAAACCAATCACTTTGATTGATTTCGAGCTCCATTTCGCGATCTGATCCAGAACCGACCTCTGGGCGCGCGAGTAGCGACAGAGGCAGCGACAGAGGCAAAGACTCGAGGCGTGTGTGTCGACTCAAGTCAATCGAAGGCAACCGCAGTCGACAACAATGGAAGAAGTCGCCAAAATCGAGCATCGGGGGGCGCGAATTGAAGCAATGAAATTAATTGAAGTCGGTGACGGGCGGTCGGACGGCGCGAATTCAAATCTCGGTGGCGAAAATTGAGACGAATTCGTTGGCGACGGAATGGTTTGTTTTGGCTCTCGTGGCTGGAGTGGCTGAGAAACGGTCGGCCAGTGGATGGTTCTTCTTGTTGTTGTTGGTTGTTGGTTGGGGGTTGTTGTTGTTTTTGTAGTTGGTACAGACTCTCGCCAGAAGCTGCTGGCGAAAGAGGAGTCGGCGCGTTCGTGGCCGGAGTCTTTTGTTTCCAACTGCCCGACCGACACTCGTTGGCGAAGAAATTGAGTTCGTTTTTTTATGATTTTTTTTTTAATTTTTTTGTAATTTTTTTTTGTAATTTTTCGTTAGTCAATTATTCACGGCTGGGAATTCGGGGAATTCTCCGTGCACACATGCTGTACCCACACGGGTTCGGGGACGTGAGTCATTTGTTTGTCTCGCCCGGGGCTCGGTTTCTGCTAATCTCCAACGCTATCGCTCCATCCCTCTCTCTCTCTCTCTCTCTCTCTGGCGCTCCCTCTGGCGCTCTTCCTGTGAATCAGTTTCACCTGCTTCCGCCTGGGAGGCAGCCTTTTAGCCGACAACTGCACGAGCCGTAGGAATTGAATTAACCCGGGCCGCCCAGGCGCGGAAATAACAAAAACCTAATCAACTGGATCCGCCTCGGCGCGGTGCATTAAAAATCAATTTGATTGCGCGGCAGGCGAAGCGCTTTCTTCGCTCCAACTCCGGCCAACTCCACCGTCCACCCCCACGTCCCAGACGTCCGCAATTTACCGCAGGGTCGGCGGAAGCGGCCTGACGAAATCCAAATCAAATGGAGATCAGAACAAAAAGTTTAGGAGAAAAGACTGCGATGAAATCGAAAAATCTAAAATGAAAAAACTAAAACAGAAAAATCTAAAAGCATTAACAACAAGCATGAGCCAAAACGCGACTAATGAAAAAGCAATAAAAACCTAACTTTGTATATCATGAAAACCCAGTACTCAGCAACTCATTTGTAAAATTAATCAGAGCCAACTAATGACGAAGCGCGCCAGCGACTCACTCACTATCTCACTCACTCACCCACTAAAAGGCTACTAAAACGAAAATCAAACCAACAACGATAACATAAATAACGATAACAAGCAATGGGAGAAAAACCAAGAAGCCCAAAACAAAACAAACCAAAACCCAGTCAGAGACCAAGAACTGAATGCAGAAATCTATTTTCAAATTTCAGAACAACGAACAGAGCGGTCAGAGAAAGACAAAGAGAGGGCGAAAAACAAAGAGAAAAGAGGGAGAAGAGAGGTAGAAGAGTGAGGTGAAGAGTGAGTAATTGCGAAAAGCCGCAGGAAGCAAAGACCAAGACGAAAAACCAACGAAACCCCCAAACACGACGCGACCTCTCGAGCCGCGACTGCTCTCGTCCCTGCTCCCGCCGGCGTCGCAGCTCGAAGACGGTTGTCGAACGCGCACCGAGGCGCCCGGAAACGGAAGCAGCGCCGCCAGCCCCGGCATAATGAGGAGCGGCTGCGGGTCGGCGTCCAACTAGACCGGCCCGTCATCCGCGACTCGCGCGACGCGTGGCGGAAGCTGCACCATTTTGAAGTTCGCCCGAACGACGACGACGACGGCGACCCAGACCCGGGCTAAGGCGAGAGCCAGAGGGAAATCGAGCGAGATCATCGTGGGAGGACCGGCGACGATGGCCGCGCAGAGCCAGAGGACGAGCCGTCAGCAGCAGCAGCGCGACGAGACCCCGCCCCAGGCAGCCACTGCAGGAGGCGGCGCGGCGACGTCGGCCAACGGCGGGCCGCGCGTGTCCTTCAACCGGGACGTGCACGTGAAGCGAATCGGTGGGTTGGAGGCGTCCAAGTGACGACGAAGCCTTTTTGATTTTAAATACAATTTTAAGTGACCCGAATCTCGTGCCCTCTCCCCAGACAATGGGACCATGGGCGAGTGATCTCGAGCGTCCTCCATTCATTCGTTCATTGATTTATATTTCCATTCTGTTGCCGTCGCCTCGGTCTCAATGTGGCAACGGCTCGCCACAGGCAGAGGCGACGGCCGTCGCGTTCTCTCGCCCTCGTTGGCCGCGCGCAACCCACCTCATTAGGGTCAAGTTGAACTTTTGTCGACGCTCGACCCTCCGACGCCGGTCGTCTGTCCGTCCGTCCGTGCGCTGTTCGTCGCCTCGCGTTCTGTTTGGGCTTCTGAAACCTTCAAATGTACTTGAGAGTCCGAGGCGCGAAAACCCCACGCAGAGCCACAGCAACAACGACAACGACAACGACGATGACAACAACAACGACGACAACACCAACGACGACGTCAGCCAGTTCTGTCATTGTGTTGTCGTTGTGGTTGTTGCTGCTTTGCGGCCCACAGTCGTCGACCAGGGGATGGACTTGTCTTCTTCGTTCTAATTCGAGGCTGTCGCAGCCTCCACAACAACAACGACGATGACGACGACGTCGAAATAGTTGTTAATGAAATGAAAAATTGGAGCGATTCCACAATCGCCCATGGTGTGGAGCCCAAAAGAAGGCGAATGGTCGGGACGGGTTTCGAGTGCTCGAGCAGCGAGCGAGAGACCCTGGTCGCTGGTCTGTTTCATTTCGCTCTGTCCGGCTGAGGAACGTTTGGAAAACCAGCTGTTTCTCCTTCGCCTACCCCGCCAACGCCATGACGGAGTTCGCCCACGGCCCACCTCAAACGAACTCCAAATTCGACCGAACTCGACTCGACTCGATTCGACTCGGCAATTAATTTCGCGAAGACAAATAATTCCAGAGTGAGAATTTTGAGCCAGAGAGAGGGAGGGAGTCCGTTTGAAGAGCCCGGTGTCGTGGTCGCTGCCCGTCAATTAAGGCAACGGCAACGTCTCCGGTTCGGTCCGGTCCGGTCCATAATTAAGTCCTAAGACGACGTCCGAGCGTGGCCGAAAGAATTTTAATTCTCGGGCCCTCGTCCCAGGCGGTCATTAGGCGCGAAGAAATTCGAGCGCCTCGCTCAATCAGCGGCCTAACGTTTCGGCGGCTCGAAACGAGAGCAGCCGACCCCTGTCGTTGCCCTGGCCAAGCGAAAGCCTCCAGCCGCGAACTTGATCGGAAGCCAGCCGCCGGTCCTCGTCTCTCCACCGGCCCCGCCAAGGGCCTCGAGTCGCGGCGACATGCGACATGCAAAAATGTTTCTGCCCGAGAGAGGCAGATGCGACGCAGCCACCGAGGCGAAAACATCAAACGAGAACGCATGACAACAACCGCAATAACAACAACAAAGACGACAACAACAACGTCGTTGAGGTAAATCATTTCTCGAACTGGCTCGAGATGGCATCGAAGGCATCGAAGGCGGTGGAGCGGAGAAGGAGGGACGAGGAGGAGGACGAGCGTAAAATAGTGCGTTAAACAAGATCATAATTTCCACAAGCACAACAATAACAATAACAATAAAATCCGACAACAACAACAACGAAAACAAAAACAACTACAACTTCGAGAGCAGTCCGAAGATTGTCATATTAATTTTAATTTCTTACTTTGCAACTCGCAGTCGCCGCCCCGTCGACCGGTCGCCGGTCGCCCCCTCGGCAACGGTTCACCATCCGTTCGTCCGTCCGTCCGTCTGCCTTTCCATTTGTCCCTCTGCCCGTCCATCAGTCCGTTTGTCCGTCCCTCCCTCCGTCCGTCCGTCCGGCCGCTTCCCTGGCAGCCATAAATTGCTCGCAACTATGAAATAAATCTTTTTGCCACAATTATGCACCGGAGCGAGGGCAGATCGCGGGGGCTGGGGAGGCGCGCGTAGCTGGAGACACAACGATAACAATAACAATAAACAACAGCAACAGCAGCAACAGCAGCGGCAGCAACAACGAGAGCGAATTGCGAATTTGAGCGATTCCAATGGCGGCGATTGAGTGGAGATGATGATGATGAGGACTGCGTTGTTGTTGTCAATGTTGTTGTTGTCAGTGTTGTTGTTGTTGTTGTTGTTAATGTTGTTGTCAGTGCTGTTGTTGGCTGTCGCTGGTGGCGCAGATGCTGCTGGCGAGTGGCCTCAAGGTGAACTGCATTTGCCGGCGATTAAAAAGAGAACGATCGCAATGCAAACAACAGCAGCGGCAACAACATCAATCACAACAACAACCGTCCCAACAACGACAACTGCGTCGCTTTTGCGGCAACATTGTTAGCGAAGATGCCTCGCGACTGCGACGGCGACTGCGACGGCTTCCCATATTCAGATCTGTCGCGGTTCTGGCCCAGGTATTCGGCCACGAGCGAGCCATCCAGCGGCGGTGGGAGGGAGGCGTTCGTGTTTCACCATCTGCAAGCCCAACCTCCCGCGTCCGCCATCTGCCGTCCGTCCTCGGTCTGTCCGTCCGCCAGTCGGTCGTCTTTGCTTTGAACGCTGGCCGCTCGCCTCGGACACCCGTCGAAGCCACCGGCCGGTCGTGGCGCGTCTTCAGAGCAAACACCATCATTTCTGCAAATTATTTCAAATTGGGTTTTAATGAATTCATTAGCATGCGAATTGAAGTAACAACAACGCCAGCTGCAAGGCGAAAGACAAAAGACAAAGACAAAAGCAACGAATAAGTCACAAAGTCGCAGTCGCCGGAGTCAAAAGCGAGTTGTTACGAGGCCGGAAGAGAAAATCGCGGCTGGCTGGCTGGAAAACGAGCCACCCAAGGGGTCCGGGCTCGCGGGTCTCTTGATTTGAATGCAATTGAAAGCAACGTCCCAATTTAATTGTCTTTTTCAACCCTCTCTCTCTCTCTCTCTCTGTCGTTGCAGGTGCGTATTTTTGACATGACGACGACGATTTTGCCACGGAATGGCTTGAATGAGCGGCAACTGATCGCGTAAGAGGACGCGATGATTTCGGGGGCGAGCGATTCAGTCGACAACTGCACGCCAGGCGACATTTCAATTGCAAATCCTGGCCAGACGACGACGTCGTCGCAGCCCGTCCTCAGGGTGCTGTGGTTGTCATTCATTGTCATTGTGTGTCTTGTTGTTGTTGTTGTTGTCGCTGTTGTTGTTGTGTGTGTTGTTCGCGCTCGTGCAACTGGCTTCAATGTCGTTTGAATGCAACTCCAATAAAATGAACGCCAACCTTGCGAGCGACAAATTTGGCGAATTCAGCGCGACGAAATAGCAATAAAACAGCACAGCAACAACAATGAGAACAACAACAACAACAGCAACAACAACGCCGAAGATGCTGCTGCCGGTGCCGCCGCCAACAGCTGCACGAAGAGGTGCCGACTGAAGTCGATGAAGTCGTTGCCGGCTGCGAGCGAGAACGGCTTCTGTTTGCCATTGACGATGATGATGTGGGGCATCATTGTTGTTGTTGTTGGTGGATTGTGGCTGCTGCCGCTCATTAAAATTCAATTTGTGAGCGCCGTGAGTGTGTGAGAAGATCTGTGATGACATAATTCGAACACGAGGTGGGGTCAAAGGCGAAGTCATTCGAATGTCCTTCAAGAGCACAGGATCGTTGCGCAGAGGGTCGATGTCTCGTGTTGTTCTTGTTGTTGTTATTGTTGTTGTCGGCCCCCTCTGCCCTTCCACAGCCCGCAGCCCGGCCTGCATCGTCGGGTTCGCCGCCCGAGTCTTTCATTTCGATCACGGCATTTTCACCTTCTGCTTCCTGCTCGCCGGTTTTATGGCTCGACCAGGCACCGGCTGTTGCCGCCAGTCCCAGCAACAGGCAACAGGCAACGGGCAACGACGTCGCGCCTGACTTTTCTAACGATTCGACGATCGGACGCCTTTCGCCAGCTCCAGTCGGTTCTTCTTCACGTCTGCTGCTGTCGCGAACTGCGCTAATCTCGAGTTGCTTCCATAACAGATGCAATAATTACAACAACAACAACTGCAACAACAATAAGAACAACAACATATCGCTCGGCACTTGCGACTGCAGCAACAACAACAACAACAACAACTATTGTCATGAAGTACCAAATGCAATGAAACTTGCTGTTGTTGTTTTGGCATTCATTAGTTGTTGTTGCTTATTGCTGTTGCTTGTTGTTGTTGATTGTTGTTGTTTATTTTGTTGTTGTTACCAACTGTTTCGTTGTTGTTCCTGTTGCTATGGCGATGACGCGCTAATCTCGATTTCGAGGCTGGCTCTTGGCGTTGGCTGCCGTTGCCGTTGCCACTGCCTTCTGGAGAATCGCCTGCTGCTGCTGGTGGGTTGCACTCGGCACACACTCACACACACTAGCACACGTAGATAGAGCGCGCACACACACATGCTCCCCAGACAGACGGACGGACGGACGGACGGACGGACAGACCGACCGACAGACAGACAGTGAGTTGAAATGCAAATCTAATTCCTGCGAGAGGAGGCATAAAATTTAATTTATTTGCATTTAAAACAGCATTAGAATCGGCTCTCCGGAGGACGAGGCCCGCGAGGGGCGTCCAGAGGGCGAGGGGAGGGGCCGGCGGGGGGCCAGGAATGGGGCCCAGGGCTGCGATGGGCCTGGCTGCAAATTAAAACGTCTCAATGTTGCTGCCTGTTGGTTTTGTTGCAGCGGGCAAGTGTGAAAAATGTGTCATTCAACGGATTTGTTGTTGTAATGGCTGTTGTTGTTGTTGTAGTAGTTGTCGTTGTTGTTGCAACGAAGCCAACGCCGGCGGTGACATCGCCCGATGGAGACAAGTGTGAGCTATGAGCAGCTTATAAATCAAATCCGGCCCAGGTGCCGGAAAGTGAATCGCGAGATCCGAATTCGCGTCGGTTGAAGAGAAGAATTATATTTATTAATTCTTGTGTTGGCTTGCCATTTTCATTAAATTCTGTGGGGCCGTGGAATTTGCGATGTTTTCGAGGCGATCGAGGCGATTGAGCGCCAGGTGGAAGAATCGGGGTGTCGAGTTCGCTGCCCAAGTCTTTCGTTTCTACCCAATGAAGACCGTCGACCGTCGAACTTGATTCAATATTAGTTTCAACACACCGATAGCTGGAGTCGAAACAACAACAACAACGGCATGGGTATTAATAATCACGGCTCATGACGACATGTTCAGCTGTTTCACATGTCGTTCAGTCGGCCATAAACAGAGAAATGACCAAGTTTAAAGACACAAACAAAGCCAAAGACAAAGCCGAAGCCAAAGCCAACAGCTAAAACGGCGACGGCTACAACAATAACAACAGGGCAAAAGCGGAGCTCGAAACGATTGTGGCCAATTTCGCAAACAAACAACAAGCGTGCGCGGCGATTAAAGTGTCGATGGCGATGGCAGAGGCAGCGACGACGACGGCGACTGCGGCAGAGGCAGAGCGGCGTAGGTGTCGCCTTCCACATGATGTCGGCTGATTGTTATTTTCAACTCGAGAAATGTCGTCATTCTCGGCAACAACCACAACAACAACAGCAACCAAAACAACAACAACCACAAGTCGACCACGAGCAACAACAAACAAGTTCAATTACAATTACAGCAGAGCCGAACTGAGAACGCGAAAAACTGTCAAACGCGGCTCAAATTCGAAAACTCAACCCAGGCTGGGCCTTCGCCGACTTCGAACCGAGTCAAGTCGATCCCAGCCAAGCCAGGTCGAGTCGCCCTGGAATTAGAGCCAGTCGTCGGAGCGAGCGTCTGTTTGACTTTCCCAGAGCGACGACGGTGGCTAAAACAAAAAGGCCGAATTAGCGGACCCCAGTCGGCGATTGAGTCATCGCCGACGACGACGACGAGCTGCAGCTTCCGGCTTCGACCCTCCTGGGGCTCCTCGCACGGGCGCCTCCTCCTTGTTGACACTTCGTTCGCACCTCGCCAGCGCCGACCGCGCTCGACGCGGCCCGCCCGCCTCGCTCTGCTGGCTGACGAGTGCGAGTGCGGTGCGGTGCGACTGCGAGAGTAGGCCGTAGTCGGCTGCCGTCCGGCCGCGAAGACCGCGTAGACTGCGGCGCGCGTCGGCCGTCAGTCAGTCGGGTTCTTTGAGCCGAGTACTCTGGGTGGATTTTGCATGCGCGCTCCTCCAACTCGCTGCCAGTCTTCGCGACGACGACGACGACGCCTCAGTGCGATTGAGTTGCGGAATCGATAGACGCGAACTCGGTGATCACAGACTCAGTGGAAGAAACTCAGCGACAAGTGAAACCAGGCGGAACCCCGAGGGTTCCCAGGTGCGAAGTGCGAAGTGCAGGCGGCCGAAGTAAGGAGGGAGGGAGTGAGGAAGTGAAGTGAATGAAAGTGAGGTGAAGTGAGAGGGAGTGCGAAAAGGCGAAGTGAAGTGAGTGGGTGTTGGAGTAAAAGTCGTCTGACTCAGCGCGCGTCAGCCGGAGCAGGCGGCAGCGACCTTGAACTGCTCGCCATTTGACATCCTCCGCGGATTTGGCGGCTGCTGACGACAACAACACATGAACACATGAACAACAGCAGCACCACCCACAACAACCCCTCGATGTTCTGTGCCTGGGAATCGGCGATGACGCCAACAGGTGTCCATCGCTGGCGGCACTGGCGGCGCTTCGCGAGCCTCGTTTCCGTCTGCGAAGCCGAGCTTTGTGCAATTGCGCAGCAGTCGTTGTTGTTCTTGTGGTTGTTGTTGCTGTTGCTCTTGCCCTGGCAGTTGTTGCCGTTGCTCTTGCCATATGACTTGTTGCTGTTCCTGGTGTTCCTGCCACAGCACTTGTTGTTGTTGTTGCCCTGGCAGCTGTTGCTTCCAGCAGCATTCGTTGTTCTTGTTCTCGTGATAGTTTTCGTTGTTGTCTGTGGCCCGCTGCCCGCTGCTTGCGGCTTGAATAAATCCATATTCCCGACACGACACGTTAATTGTTTAATAATGAATGGCGATTTGTGGCGTGACGCTCGACGATCGCCGAGCGCCTCCGACTCTAATCGCAGTCGACACTAGCGATCGATTCTTATTGCCTTCCGTCACGCGGGCCGCCCCGTGGCCCTCGAAGGTCCTCCCTTGATCAATCGCTCGGTCGGTCGATCGAGTTCAAAACGCTTCTCGATTCAAGTCGAGTCGATTCGAGTCGAGTTGGTTCAAGTCGTGTTGATTCAAGTCGAAGTCAAGGGGAGTCGAGTCGAGTCGAGTCGATTTGAGTCGATTTCGTTGCCTTCGTAGTCGATCTGCACACGGACTTTGAATGACAAGTTATCGACTGGGCGCTGACGTCACGGCGCCTGGTCATCGTCATCGGTGATGTAATGCGGTGTGGATCGGTCTCGATTCGATCTCTCGATCCGCGTCGGACGAATTCGGAGTCGAAGCCGTTGTCGCACTTCGTTTCCAATCAATAATCAAGAATCATTTTAATGCAGCTGCAGTTGTGGCTGGAGATGGAGCTCGAGCCGAAGCAGGAAATGGAGCTCGTTCTGTTCTTCACGCCGCCAACGACTCCTCGAACTGTGAGCAATCAATCAATCAATCCATCAATGGCGCAGCATCGCCGACACCTCGGCGAGAACGGGTTCGTCGCTCGAGTCTTTCGTTGTGGCGACTCGCTCGGAGGAGCCGCCTCTGGACGGCGTCTGGACGAGAGCCAGCGGTCAAGGACTCCAACTGGCTCTCCTCGTCCTCCGCCTGGCTCTCCTCGTCCGGCTCTCCTCGTCCGGCTCTGCCTTATCGGGAGCCCCCGAGGGTCCCTTAAGTGGCGTCTTCATGGCCGCTGCAGCTCGCGATTGGGCCGGCCACAAGTGGGAGCGGCGGAAGCCCGGGCGCCTCAGAAATCAATTAAAATTAAACTGAAAGGGGTCGGGTTGCCCATTGCGAAACCCCCGAGGAGCTCCTCGCGCCATTAGGGCCGTGGCGCCCAGTCGCCTCGGTCGATCCGCATTCGTTTATCGCTGCTCCAGATATGCAACGCCAGGCCAGTCCATTTCCAGGCCAGGCCAGGCCAGGCCGGCGGCCTTGGGTCGAAATTGAAAGTTTGCAATTGAGTCTTAAACACCTCGCGAAAAGCACGAGAGCGCGGCCCAGAAGCCACATCGTCGCAGACACAGTCGCAGACGTCGCTTTGACAGCAATGGCAACAACCGACGGCGGCTGGCGAACGGCACGAACTGCGCCAAGAAAGGCATTAAAATTGTTGCTAAATGTTCTTTTATGTCCGCTCTATCTTTGGGCGAACGAACGAGGCCTCCGAGAGAACTTCAATTGAACGGTGACAACAACAACAGCAGCAACAGCAGCAATGGCAACATCGGCGACAACAAGAGCAAGAACAACGAAAAGGCAGGCTCGGAAAAGTCACGACTCAACCGCGGCCGGGTTCAGCGGCCGGGGTCCGAGGTCCGGGCATCCATGGTGGACACTTGCCATGACGCGTTGGCGATGGCGACGCGACACTGACAACGACGGAAAGTGAAACCGCTCGGGGTTCCTTTCGCTGTTCTGGTTGCAGACGTGTGTGTGTGAAGTAGTTGTAGTTGTTGTTGTGTGTTGAACTACTTGTAAACTTGACATGTTATCGCGGACTTAAAACGCACGTCACAGTCGGCTGTCGAAGCCGAAGCCGCAGTCAACGGGCCCGGTGACTGGGGGCGAAGACAAGGAGCGGGGCCACGCAGACGCAGACGCCGTGGCCATGGCCGGCGTCCACTGGGGCCTCGTCCTCGGACCATGCGACGAACCGCTATTGAGTCCGTCCAAATGAAAAGTGACTCCGAATCGCCGCCCGGCTGCAGAGGAGAGTCAGAGGCGACCAGGGTTTGGGGGGCGGAGGCGACCATGTGAGGGCGGATTTCGTTGCTTGCCAATCCAGGGCTTTTGGAAGAATTTCCTGACGTCGCTTGAGGTGTTTGAGGCAAAAGGGCCGGATTCAAGTGATTCATGGAGCGATTTCGGAGCGATTTCGGAGGAATTTCGGGGCGATTTCGGAGCGATTTCGAAGATATATTTTTGTCCAGTCGGAATTTCGTCCCCCGCCCCCTCTTCGCTGTCTCGCTCTTCACTGTCAAGCTGTGATCGAACAAGCATAAATTGCTCCGAAGCACGCAGGCGAATCAGCGGGGTTTTTGTTGTTGTTGTTTTTTTATTATTATTGCCGAGTTGTTATTGTGCGAGCGAAACGGAAGGAGCGTCGCGTGGGAGCTGGAAATTAAAGAACGGATCGCCAGAAGAGCGACCAGGGGTGAAAATCGAAAAGTCGCGATCGAATCGCCGAAGATGATCTCACTGGCGACTGCTGCAATGGCAACGACGATGGCAACGGCGCTGGCGCTGGCGACGGCGACGTCCCAAAATTGAGAAAGAGTTACGAGCGATGTTTTTTCCGAATGTTTTCGTATTTAATTTCATTCCATTAGCATTGGCATTAGCGGCGACCGGGGGCTGCTGGAGGCCGGGGACTCTTTAATTTTGGACATTTGAGACACGAAGCGCACTGCATTAGACGAGTTTCGGGCTGCGCGGCTGCCGCGGGTTTCGCAGCGAGCGAAAAGATTAAATCGCAGAGCGGCGAATACAAAAAAGAAACGGAAAGAGAAAATAAAAGCAAAATAAGAAAAGATTAAATGAGTGATTTGTGTTCGGTTTCTTGTGTTCGCCGGCGGACGGCAGCCTCATTTTGCAATGTCCAGCCCGGCGGGCGGCGGTCGCGGCGACAGGGATGGGTGGACGGACGGACGGATGGACGGACGGACAGAGAGAAATAAAAGTCTGAGCAGCGAACATGCGATCCGCCGAAAATGAATGCTTTGCCCAAATTGCACAGCTTGAGGTGTTGTTTAGTGCCCGACCTGGTCCTGATCGTGGTTGTTTTTGTTGCCATTGTTGTTGGCGTCATTCTCGCTGTTGTTGTTGTCGTCGTCATCGTCGTTATTATTTCGGGCTGTCCCGAAATCCATTTGTCGCCTCCCCCAATGACGCGCCGGAGACGAAGACGCGGCATCGCCGAACCCCAACCGCGCCATGTTTGCATTTTAATGATCTGCGCCCCATCCGCGGCTCCCCGGCGCGCTGCAGCCACTAATCACAACACTCTCCCGGGCGCCCAGTGGGAGGTGCCAACGCCGGTCGGGAGAAATTTCGGGCTCTTCGCATTTCGACTTTCGACGTCTTCCCCGAAATCTCTTCACTTTTTTCTCGCAGTCTCTGCCAAGCGTTTCTTCCAATTGCTGCCATTGTTGTCGTTGTCGTTATCGTTGTTTGCGTTGCTTGTTTTTCGAGTTGTTGTTGTTGTTGTTGTTGTTCTCGCTGACAATTATTACATTACCACGGCTGTGTGTGTGCAGCGAGAAACCGGAGCTGGGCCCGGACGGCGAGCTGAGAGTCGAAGCAAATCTTCTGCGGGCAATTAAAATAGTCGACGCCGACGTTGCTCTTGTCGTTGTTGTTATTATTGTTGTTGTTGTTGTTCGCGCAGAGGTGGCCGTGTTGTTGTAATTAATAAGTATCTGATTAGGACCAATTAAGTCGCTGCCTCATTTGAATAGCGACGTCGACGGCGGCGTCGTCGGAGTCCCAGGGTTTCGACTCGCGTTCGCCGCTTGAGTCTTTCGTTCCGTCGCAGTCGCGGAAGGCGGTTGTGGGTGAGGCGAGGAGAGAGGTGGGAGATGCGGGAGAAGATGAGGGAGATGCGCGAGACGTGAGGAGTCGAAGCGCTCGGCCCGAATTCGTTTTTATTGCCAATAAATCTGTGATCGCCCGAGCGCAGGCCTCGACAACTGACCGAGTTCGGTTTCCCAGCGAAGAAAGTCCTCGGTCGCCTCGCCAACCGCGCTGTGGCTGCGAGTGCGATGAACGACCACGACAACGACGACGACGACGACCTCAGCATCGGCCTTTGTGGCTGCCTCAGCCTGCGCACGATAAGGATCTGCTCCAATTTGTTGCTGCTCTTGTTGTCGTCTGGTTGCCGACGGCGGCGGCTGCGGCACCCGGCCTCGTAGCGTCTACGAGTGGATCCCCTCGGCCCTCCGCCCTCTGCCCCCTGAGACCGAGGCGAATTAGCGCCGACAAGGTTCCCTTGTCTCTGCATCCGAATCTTCGCGGCACATCTCGGAGCCCGCGAGTTATGTATGCATGAGCAACAACAAGACGCAGTCGCAGTCACAGCCGCCGCACGCGAGGCTCAGACATATCGACGCGCCGCCTCCTGACAGATGCGCGACATCTCGCGAACAACCTCGACGCGCTGGCTCGACTTTCACTCGACTCCCAGCGCCGCGGCCGCGGCCGTGGAATCCCAGATTCTTATCGCCGGTGACGAGCGCCGTTGCGTTAGAGACTGGTCTGGGAGCTGGCAGGAGGGCACGGAGGAGGGGGCTTTGGACGGGGTCAACTCCATGGGCTTCTTTCTCTTCTCAGGCATCCCCAGTAGTGGCCGGTCGAAGGTTGTCGGCAGCCTGTGCAGACCCGGGGCCGGCTTCACGACGTTGAGGCGTCTTTGAGGCGACTTTTGAGGCGTCTTCTGAGGCCTCTTTCACGACGACGACTACGATGACCTTTGGCCGCCGCTCCATGCATCAGGCCACCCTCGTCGACCGCCTCGCCGTCCGTACGCCCGCCCGCCCCACGGCCCGCCTCATTAGGAGGGCCCAGCGGAGCATCCATAAATAAATCGCTGGGTTCTTCAATCAACGTTTGTTTGCCTCGATCGTCGATCGTCCGACGTCGGTCGGCTCTCGCACCTCGCTCGAATCGAATGCCATTTGTCAAGACCGAGGAAGGGGCAGGGCCGGGCCGGGCCGCCTTCTTCGAGGCTGGGAATGAAAACATTAGGAATGAAATTAACATTTCTGCTGCCGACAACTGGCAACAGCGGGCAGAACTCCCGAAATGGCAGCAACAACAAGGGGTCCGTGGGCGTGGCTCTTCGCTAATATTTGCATTCTCCGCAGCTAAAGAACTTTTGATGGATGGTGGCGAAGGCATTTCGGGGTTCGAGAAAAATGGCCAAAACCCCAAGAAAAATACAGAAAGACAAGAACGAGCTGAACAGAAACAGAAAAGGCGGCAACAGCAACAACAATGGCAACAATGGCTAGTGGAAAGTGGGCGTTTTCGGACCGGGCTGCCGAGCTCGCCCGAATAGTGGCCGTTTAAAGGCTCTTAGCGAGGGCTCCTCGATTTCCACGAGCTGCACTTGATCGATGCCGATGTTTGTTCGCAAATGCCAGTCGGTTCTCAGGGGCGTTCGAGGAGGTCGGGTGGAGTCGGTGCGGGCCCAGATCGAGGTCCGGCTCGCCCCAAACTTGGCCGAGTGGCCGGCTCTGGCTGTTCGATCAAGTGACGGCGGTCGTCGGTGACGGCGCAGTCGCGTGCGTGCGACTTTCGAACGTCATTCAACGTCCACCAGCCACCAACGGCAGGTTCCCGCGCTTCGCCCGCTTCGTTGTCAGGCGTCGACATCGCCGTCACCGCGCCACTTGACAACGAGTTGTTGATGCGCCGGCGTCGTTGCCACAGCCGTGGCGGACCGTTATTTAGCATAAATTTCAGTTTCACTTCGAGTGCCGTGGCGGCGGCTGCAGCGTCTTCTTCGGTTGTCGAGCCGCGTCGTCCCCTCTGAACCCGGCCCGTCTCAGCCATGAGGCGGAGAGATGGACGGACGGATGAACGGAGGGACGGACGGACGGACGGATGAACGGAGGGACGGACGGACGATCGGGCTGCACTTTTCAAGCCGCCGCTTTTACCTTGACACATTTCCTGGCACTCGCTTGAAAGGTGCTTTCCTCGGCCCCAGCTTCTCGTCGCCTCCTCTCCCACGGCCTCTGCCACTCCTCCCGCCGCTCGTTGTCGTGGTCGTGGTCGTCGCTGCTGTGGTTTTTGCGCTGCGCTGGGGCAGACGCGGCTGCTGCGGCCTGGGCTCGAGTTTGCATGTGTGGTGGCTGCCTCTTGGATGCGTTGAAGGCTTCCATTGTGGTTCGTGGAATGTTGTCGGTGTTGTTGTTGTTGTTGTTGTTGTTATCGCGCCGTCCCCATTAAGTCGGAAATCTCAACTGGCTCCAACTCAAGTGGAAGCTCACGCTCAGCAGCAGCCCATACGAAATGATTGATTGAGAGCCGAGACCAAGACGGCTGTGGCTTTCGTCGTCGTTGTTGTTGTTATTGTTGTTGTCGTTGTCGTTGTCGTTGTGGCGGCTGCGTCCGGCTCACTCCGGGCGCAAGGTGCACGCACCGTTCATCGGAGCGCGAATTTCGACCCAGCAGCGCGTTGTCAACGGTTTCGACAGCCGAGGCGAGTCGTTGTTGGCGCTGCGGGCACCGGCGAGCCACCGACTGGTTCCAGTCTTCGTTTTATTCGCTCACCTTGGTCGAGGGCTTCGACCGGTCATTGGGAAGGGGGGCGAAAGGAGAGGGAAACGAATGGGGGCGAAAACAAAAGACTTGGGCAGCGAACGCGCTGCTCGTTCCAAGCCAGGACCTCGGTGCTAGAGGTCGGGCGGGTCGCTGCGTGCCACATCGATCTGATTCGCCCGCACCCAGCCCTCGCCGAGCCCCAGCCGCCCCTCGCTCCATGCGGCCCCGCCGATTCGCCACGTCCCGCCCAGCCTCTGGGCCCAACTTCGGCGACGTCGCCATCGCCTTCGACATAGTTCTCGGGCTCTGATCCGATCCGATCTGATCCACGAAAGCCACCTCGATTAGAGAATAGAAATTCGTAAACAATCTTGAGATTGTTTACGAAAAGAACGACAACAAACAACAACAGCAACACCGACAATTGCGACCCGCCTGGATTCGAGTGCGCAGCAAATCGACAACAACCGAGCCGAGGGAGGCGATCGGGAGGGTGGTTTTTTCGGTTGTTTTGGGTCTGCGTTCAATCAGCACATGAAATTTGTCAAAAGCCAAAGTTTCAAAATTCGCCAACAACCGCCGGTTACACCGACGTCGGTTCGTCGAGCTCGCCGAGAAGTTCGCGGATCGTTGATCGCGCTGTGATGTGACAAGCGACGTCAAACAAGCTGACAAATCAATTGTTTTGCCCAGACGCTGCAGCCAACAACAAGAGCCCAAAAACACTACAGCAACAACAACAGCAACAACAACAGCAAATAAAATCGCCCAACTAGGCCTGAGCGAAAGCAATAAGGCTGGGAAGGGGGAGGAGCCGCGGCCTCAAGTGCGCAGAAGTTATTAATTGCTCGCTTATGCGCGACGTCGTCCGCGGCCGCCCCTCGGCGCGCTCCGATTCGGCCATGACGGCCCCCCACGCACGCACACAGCCACGGACGGAGCCACACACGCTCGCTCATGCCCGCCGCCTACACGACGTGTGAGTGGCTTCAGAACTCGCAGTCGGAGTCTGGGCTCGGGCGACGTCTGCACGGCCCACGGTCTCGACGGTTGACGGTTGACGGTTGATCGTTGACGTTGATCGTCGATGGTTGATCGCTGATGGATTCGAGTGGCGTCTGTTGTTTTGACGCTTGTTCGTGGTTCCTCCGAGGGGTCGATTCCGATTTCCC
This sequence comes from Coelopa pilipes, assembly GCA_947389925.1. Lineage (NCBI taxonomy): Eukaryota > Metazoa > Arthropoda > Insecta > Diptera > Coelopidae > Coelopa > Coelopa pilipes. The sequence goes on along the minus strand of OX376698.1, from coordinate 7,855,258 downwards.
GATCGCTCTAATGACGCCTGCGAAGGTCTCGCTGGCAAGTGGCGCGTTGCCGAATTGCTTTTAATTGGCGGCACTCGAAACCAGGTTGCGAATTTGTTAATTGCGGCCTGCGTTGCCAACCACCAACCGGTTGCGGTTCTTCGCTCCGTCAAGTGTTGCCTTTTTGTTTGTGTTTTGCGTTCGTTATCGGCATCCCACGCAACTCGACTCCAGCCCTGCAGCCAGGTCAACCGCACACGAGTTCGTGTTGTTGGCTTCTGGCCGGCCCAGCTGAGGCCGGTCGGCGATTTTCACAAAGGCCCACGAGTCGCGAAACAGGCCGCGGCCTCAGGTCATCATCATCATCATCATCAGGCGTCGTCTTCGGCGTCATCGTCGCCGTTTCCTCCTCTCGTCGCAGCAGCGGCAACAGCAAAAGCCAATGGCAGCCGCAGACGACGACGACGACGACGGCCTGCGCTCATTCAGAGAATCGGAGACGTTGCTCGGAACTCGGAAATTGCTACCGATTCGTGGCCGTCCTCCGGCCGCCGCAGCCGCCGCCACCCGCGACCTGGTCGGGCCGAGAGCACGTTGGTCGCGAACCGGCTGCAGGGAGGGTGGGGGTCGGCGGCGGCGGAACCCGACACAAGATGACCACGCGCGGTCCAGTGACCGGCCACGTGATGCGCGCAGATCAAGAGCGACGCCGCTGCTAATGGCGCTGATGTGTTCCATTGATAGTCGGCGTCGTCGTCGTCGTCGTCGTGGTCGTCGCACAACAAACACATTCGGGTCCCGGGGCCTCTGGTTATCGGGCGCTTGTATCTGGTAACCGGTAACTGGTATCTCGTATCTCCTATCTGGGAACCGGCTGCCGGCCGCCGGCTGCCGAGTTGCTTCAGTTACAATTTCGCAGCCATTGTTTTTCGCTTTCAGGCGCGACCTTGAGCTAGCAATACGTCTTCAACCGGACACACAGACGGACGTACGGACGGCGAGTCGTCGTCGTCGTCGCAGCGGCCTCTTCGGGCCCACTCGCTGCGCGACTCGCCGAGGTTCTTCCGCAAGCCGAGTGACCGACCGGTCGCTTCAACCAGGCAACGAACGAACGATCGATCGATCGATGGAGCAAACGATGGATGGATCGATCGATCGGTTGATCTCACGGCTGATCGATCGAGCCCCGCTCGTGCGCGGCCTACGGAGTGGTTGAACAAACTCCGAGGGTCGTTAATGAGCCGAGATTGGCCTCTGCCAATTTTTAATTTCGCCACTCGGCCACTCCACACCACGATCCACTCCGAGTACGAATGCGATGGCCCGATGGCGATGTCGATGTCGATGGCGATGGCGATGGCGACCCGGGCTGCCCGTGGCGAGGTGTCTGCGGGCCCGACGTCGGCGCAACCCCTAATCATCCTTCGCTAATTGTTTCATCTGGCCCTGGTGATGGGACTCGGGTCCGCCGGCGTCTGTGCCTGCGTCTGCGCCTGACTCTGGGTTTCCTCTCGACGCAACTCATTTTTCAGACACCTCGCACTCGGCCTCCCTCGCGCCCCCTGCGGCCCTCCATCGCCGTCGTCCGATCCGCCCTTCGTCGGCTTGTCATGTAACTCGACACTTTAGTCCGCACATTATTTGCGCTGATGCCGTTCTGGCGATGCTTCTTGTTGGCTGTTGTTGTGACTGGCGTTGTTGTCGGGTCCATAACACCTCGGTCCGAGGGCACCCCTCGCCCCCCGTCGGCCCCCTGACTCGTCCCCTTGCGTCGTCGTTAATAACATTTTGATTGAACCTCTCGCTGCCCGATGTCTCGGCATCAATCAAAACCACATTTCGACTCATCGCAGTTCTCGATATGTGGCCGCTGACGCTCTTGCTGTTGTTGGCTCTTCTACTTTTGTTGTTGTTCCCGAGTGTTTTTGTTGTTGTTGGCATTGCTCGACGGCGGCTGATGAGTCGCGGCCGCTGATGGCCGGGTCAGATTAAGTTGTTTTAGCCTAGTAATTGTCTGCAAATGGATTTTTGAGTTGAGTGGAGTCGGATTGGATTCTATTGGGCTGGAATGGACTGACTGGACTGGACAGGGTTGGAGTGGGTTGGTAGGAGTCGGAGTCGGAGTCGGAGTCGGCGTCGGCCGCAGGGACGCCCGGCCTGGAGCTGGGGTTGGCTCCGGGGGCGGGCGGGGAGGTGCCGGCATCCGGCCTAATTGCCTGGAGAGCTGGCTGGGAACGCGTGAATGGTGAATGAACGAGTGGTGGAATCGGCCAAGTTACCCCATGGAGCCTCGACTAATCGCCCTTTCTCTCTTTTCTCTTCTCTCTCTTCTCGTGCACAGGCAAACGATCGAACGAGCCGGTCAACTACGAGACGACGAACCTGCAGCCGCCGCAGAGCGCCCAGCCGTACCACCAGCTGCCCGCCGACCTCTCCGCCGAGAGCATCCGCAAGGAGGCCGCCCTGGTGCTCGCCCAGGCCGAGCGACACACGAGCACCGCCGCCAACGGCGACAAGATCCCCCTGTTCAAGGTCAAGAGCAAGCGACCGGACTCCAGCGTCCCCGACAAGTTCCACTCGCTGCCCACGCGCAAGAAGCGAGCGACCGTCTCGAAGCCGGTCTCGCGCAGCGTCAGCGACGCGTCGGCCAAGTCGAAGCCGCCGTCGAAGCGACCCTCGATCTTCTCGATCTTCAGCCGGAAGAGCGACTCGAACGTCGCCGGCGGCGACCAGGTCGAGCGGGATCCGCGCTTCGAGGACAGCGGCGGCCGGCGTCTGGTGCGCAGCAAGAGTGATGTCGGCTCCTACCACAAGCCGTCCAAGAAGCCACTGACCAAGGAGACCAAGGCACAGTCGCAGGAGGCTGGGACCGAGACCGCGAAGCCGGCGCCCACCCAGCTGAGCCCGATCATCGAGAACGCCCAGAAGGAGGACTACTTCGAGGAGCAGTTCAACCGCGAGCGCCGCAAGTCGGAGGCGATCACGGACCGCGAGAAGCATGAGAGTGGCCTGAACGAGCTGATCGAGCGCACCGACCAACAACACCGACACCGACACCGACACCAGTCGCCCCCACCCAGCGACCACAAGTCGCCGACGACCTCCTCCTCCTCCGGCCTGCTCGGCCGCACCCCCGTCTCGAGCAGCATCAAGGACAAAATCCTGACCCTGCAGTCGCAGGCCGGCGACAACATGCACAGCTCCCAGCTGCCGGCCCAGAAGCTGCCGCTCACCAAGGGCGTCACCGTCAACGGGCTGGTGAAGCGGCTCTCGATGGAGCGCTTCTCGCCGCCGCCGCCCCTCTCGGGCACGGCCTTCTCGTACATCCGGCCCAACGAGGGCATCACCTACGCCCAGCTGGACCTGAGCGACGACCAACACGCCGCGACCCTGGGCCGCCGGGGGGAGCTGCCGCGGCACGTGCGCGACTTTCGGTCGCCCGAGCGCAGTTTCGACGTCACCGACTTCGCCACTAGTCACGGCCCCAGGCCCACCTTCGGCCACGGCCACGGCCAGGGTCACAGCCACAGTCACGGCCACAGCTACAGCCACAACAGCCGCGTCCTGATCGAGTCGCCGCAGCGCGACACGCGCGACTCGTTCTCGCCCACGGCCACAGGCCCGGCGGCCGGCCCGACCACGATCCGCATCTCGAGCTCGCACTCGCCCTCGCCCTGGCAGCAGCTGAGCCCGCGCAACCTCAGCGACGAGGACGAGGGTCTGGGCGCCGAGCCGCGCAAGTACTTCGACGAGGACTTCCGCGACTCCGCCAAGTCGCCCCCGGAGCCGCCCATCGTCCCCGTCATCCGCAGCCTGACGCCGCCGCCGCCGTCGCGCGACAACGGCTTCGACCACGACCACGGGCGCTTCCGATCGCCGCCGCGCGGGGGCGACGACCACGTCGACCCGGACCTCGGCTACCGACGCGCCCGCCTCGAGTCGCGCATCCTGACGCGTCGCTTCGGCGGCGAGGCGACGGCGGCGACACTGGAGCGCGAGGGTCGCGGCTTCTCCCGGCCGTCCCCCGTGCGCGACGAGTACCCGCCGAGCCAGCCGCGGCGCCGGTACCAGACGCCGGACCGCGAGGACTTCGGCGCGCGCTTCCACAAGCCGCAGACCACGGAGATCCTGCAGAAGTACTCGCCGGAGCGATCGCACCTGGACATCATCTCGCCAACGGCAGCCGGGGTCGGGTCCCAGCACCGGGCGGAGACGAAGACCTCGCGCTACAAGCACACCAAGTACTACGACGACGGGGCGGGCGGCGTGAAGGAGGTCTACGAGCGGGAGACGCGCACCGACGGACACGGGGAGCCGCAGGTGCGCGAGTCGCGCCACCGCGAGCGCCTCGACTCGTCCGCCGAGCGGCCCCAGCTGACCGACTACGAGCCGAAGAGCCTCGACTCGCAGTTCACCAGCACCGACCAGTACCGCTCCTCGCCCGAGAACATGAAGCGCTACGAGGGCGGACACGGCCACAGCCACGGCCACGGCCTCGGTCCCAGTGGGGGCGTTGGCGGTGGCGGCTTCCAGCAGCGGGAGGACCCCTGGCAGAGCAGCCTGAAGCGCGACAAGCTGCAGCAGCGCAGCTTCGACAAGGGCGATTCGGGCATCGAGAACGACTTCCGCAAGGAGTCCTTCAACGGCGACCTCACCACCAGGTAAGACGCCCCGATCCGATTCCCTCCTCTGGTTCACTCACTAACGGTTGCTGTGTTCGCGACAGGTGGCGGAAGCGCACCGTGGCCGACGACATGCGCGCCTGCGAGACGTTCCTGAAGAAGGAGCGCCGCCACACCGAGCAGCAGCAGCAGCAGCAGGTCGGGCGCCGCACCGACTCCTACGTCTACCGCGAGCGCTCCATCGACGACGGCTCCCACTACGACCCCCACCTGGACAAGTACCCGACGGCCACGAGCACCCTGCGGCGCCAGGACCGCCCGACGCAGACCCAGCCGCACGGCCAGGAGACGCTCAAGCGCACCAAGAAGGTCGGCGGCTTCGAGAAGGTCAAGCAGCTCTTCACCGGGGGTGGGGGCGGTGGAGGCAGCGGCGGTGGAGGTGGCGGCTCGGGCAGCAGCAGCAGCCACGGCAGCAAGAAGGAGAACGTCGAGCTGGCGGCGCGCGCCGGCAGCACCACGAGCAGCGCCCAGACGCTGCCCAAAGACAAGTACATGGTCAAGGAGGAGGAGATGCGCTCGCGCTACCGCGAGCACCGCGCCAGTCTGCAGAACGAGCTGCGCGAGCCAAAGGTGAGTCCGGCGATGGGCGATGGGCCGGCGGGGAGACGTGGGTCGTGGACTTGGGGCTACTGCGAGCTGCTGTCGATACGTTTCGGCAGCCGGCCCGGTGTCGATCGATGGTCGACGGTTCGGAATTTCGCTGCCTTGGGGTCAGTGAACGGCGGCGACGGTGGCCGGCACTTGTTCGCGGCATTCCTCGTCATGGGAAGCGTCGTATTAAGCACAAGTAGGAGGGTTCGATAAACGGCCACATGGTGGCTGCTCCCGTCTCCGTCTGCGTCTCCTTCTCCTTGCTGCTGATGCCTTGGTTTAATAAGCTCGAGCTCGAGCTCGAGAACGAAACTCTTCGAAGCCCCTGCAGCCCACCTCCGATGGAATCCCGACCGTCCGTCCGTCCGTCCGTCTGTCCACATACGTGGGAGCTCCTCTGGATCGCGGCCGTCGGCCCGGACCGTCAGACCGCCGATGTCTGCGCCGCTCGCTCGCAACCACCTTCGGATCGAATCGAAGCGAATCGCATCAAATCAACGGCGAGCGAGCGGAGCCGCGACCGGGCTTACGTAACCGCGGTCTGGTTCCCGGGAGCCTCTGCCAAATGCTGAACCCACACGCATCGCCTCCCGAGGTGTCGGCGTGTCGGCGGAGCCGCCAAGTGGTGCGAATTCGGAAGATCTTCAGAATCCGGCCGATGAGCGGATGAAATGCGAGGGCGCACAAGTCAAGCATGGTGGAGGAGGAGCAGATGGAGCTGTAGATGGAGCTGAAGCTGAAGCTGAAGAGCGCGAAGAATGAGAAGTGTGGCCAGAAGTTTAACGAGGGTTCCCAGTTGTTGTGTTAATTAAATAGCAATCAAATCCGTCGCAGACCCGACCCTCCGTCGCTGCGTCCGTCCGTCTGTGGCTTGGTTCTTGATGCGATTTCATGCGAGAACTTCCACCTCCCTCTCTCCCTCCCTCTCTCTCGCTTCCTCGAAGCCTACCTACTGGCTCTCTAATTATACATGCTTGAGGGCTTAGTTAGAATGGCCGGAGCAACAGCAGCAGGTCTCGCTGCAACGCCGCGAAGTCTGGCCTGGGTCTGCGCACGCTCGAGGGGCTTTCGCGGCCTCTCTTCGCTCCTCCTGCATCCCCGCACCGAACCGCCCCTCGCCACCCGTCCGTCCGGCTGGCGGCCTTGAGGCCGGACTCTAATGTTGCTGCTGCGGCGAAGATGTTTTGCATGAGTGTTCGCTGCAATCGAGGAAGTTGCAACAGCGGCCGCCGATTGTCGGCGGATGTCGAAACAGCAGGTTGCTGGAGTTGTTACTTGTTGTTGTCGTTTTTGCTTTCTGTGGTTATTATTGTTGTTGTCGTTCTGTGCCTCGCTGCCAGGGAGCTGCGGCGATTGAGCTGCAAGTGAAATCTGGGTCTAGATTCGGTATCGATGCTTGCCTGACATTGGTCCCGGATTCGTGCGACTGCGCGCCTCCCACCCTCGCTTCCATCCGGGTCGGCGCGGCTGAGATGGCCAGAAAAGACATCCATTAAGCCGAAATCAATGCGGCTTACGATCATCGGACCGTTGACGCTTTTGGGCCTCGAGCGATCGGCGTCGGACAGGCCGTGAAATCCATTTCCGCTCGTTCACATTAGGCGAGCTGTCTGTCTGTCTGTCTGTCTCTGTGGGTCCCTCTCTCGTACTGTCTGACGGTCTCTCTGTTTGTCTGTCCCTCTGCCGTCCACTTGTCACCTTCAGTCACCTTCAGTCGCCAGAACTGGAACCACTTCCTTGACAATGACGCCCACCACTCCGCCAGAAGAACCGTCAAAGCCAGGCACCTGGGAAGCTGCCATGGCCAATAAAAGCCGCCATCGATGGTGCGGCCAAGCTGACGACGATGGCGACGGGACGGCGCGGTGAAGGGGAGGGAGAGGGAGAGGGAGAAGAAGAAGGAGAAGAAGTTCTTCCAATTAGTCGCGCTCATAAATCTCAGCGAATCTTGACGACTTCTCGACTCCCGCCCGAATCGGCTGGAAATTTGAATATTTTTGACATTCTCAACGTGTCTTTGTCTTGGCCAGGACTGCGTCGGCTGGGCCCTGGTGAAATGCGAGAACCACTCGAGGGCCCTGCCGCGAGAGGTGCTAATGCGAGTCAACAGCCCCGACTCGCGGCGCGGGCTTTGAAAGGTATTTTAAGCCTGTCCGACGCGCCCGAGAGATTAATTTGCATGATTTTGGCACGGCCACGAGGCGGCGACGGAGGCAGGGGGTGGGGCAGGGAGCGAGGCCGGGGTCTGCAGATGTGGTTCGGCTCGGAGAGATGTGAAAGGCCGACGCCGCCGCACTCGTTTCGCGGAATCAACCGCGGGCCCCAGTCCCGGTCCCGGTACGGCCTGGACCCAGTCTGTACCTCTAATTAATTGAACCTTTCGCCGATCGTGCCGAGGCCCCGCCGAACACCGGCACGCTAATTAACACCTCGATCGCACCCACCGCCAGACTACGCCGCCCGCCCACCGCAATCAAGCAGTGGCCACGCCCCGCTTACGCCGTCGACCCACCTCCCAATGGCGGCGTAAACAGTGCCCTTTCGGTGCCACTCTGACCTTTCCGATTGCTAATGGAGCGCATTTATGTGTTTATCGCTCGTTCGTTGTTGGCGGCGGCAACAACGTTGTTTGCTGTTAACACCCTTTGGCATTCGCGCAATCCGAAGAGAGCGGGCGGTGGGCAGGACCGGGGCAGGGCTGGGACCAGAGATCGAGTGGAATCCACCCGAAACAATAGCAAAAATAAACAAACGAGAGGCAGTCGAGTGCTGGAGCAGGTTCATCGGAGGCCGTCGCCAGGTGCTGCAGCGCGGAAGGGTGGCAGCCGCGAGTCGATGGAGGAAATCGGAACCTGCTCCGGTCTGTGGCCCGGTGGATTCGGAGCTGCAGCAATTAAACTAAAACCGACCGATCGCGGGGGGGGGGGGGTGGTGGAGTCGGTTTGGGGAGAGAAGGGGTGGCAGGTTCTCGTTGTCTGTTCCTTCGCTGTCGGCCACGGTCGCGGTGGCGCCCGCCGTTCGCCGCCCCCCTCCCCAGTGATCGTCGCCCGGCCGCCGAACAGCTGAATTCACTTAAGCGAGGTTCCCAGACAACAACAAAAACAATTCTATCAACAACAATAAGTCTATCAACAACAACTTGAGCATGAAAATCGATTGCTCGTTTTAGTCGTTGTTGTTGTTGTTATGGTTTTGGGAAATTCGATACAGTTGCCTCGACTCTCAGCTGAAATGTGTGTTCGATCAGCAGCAGCAGCAGCAACAACAACAGGGCCTATTAAATCAAAGTTGAGACGTTTATGTTGACCACAAAACACAAGCGACAAGTTCTTGTCGTTGTCGTTGTCGTTAATGATGCTGTTGTTGCTTCTGGGCCGCGACCAAAAACGGACTCACGTTTCGTCGGCTGCTGGTGAGGATGGGGAGGAGGAGGAGGAAGAGGAGGAACAAGGTACAGGTTGAGACACTTGCAAAAGGTTGTTGCTGTTGCTGTTGTTTTTGTTGTTGTTCTTGTTGCCACTGTAGCTGATTCTGCAGCAACTGGGACATGTTTCGACACATTCCACCACATTGTCCTGCTGCCTGGTTCTCGGCCGGAGAAAGTCCATCGCTTGTTTTATTCTCTTCTCTGGGTCGAGAGTACCGTTATCCTGTTGTTGTTGTTGTTGTTGTTATTGGTATTTCATCGATCACTCCCTCTCTCTCTATCTCTCCGTTGCAGACGACCGACATCTCGATGCGTCGCCGGCTCTCCACACCCAAAGCTAGTCCATTGCTGATCAAGCGATCGCCGTCGGAGAAGAAGCCGTCGCCGCTCGTGCAGAAGAACTCGAACGCCAGCGAGAAGCCGGAGAAGACGAGCTGGTTCAAGTCGCTCGACCGGCGCTCCAAGAGCAAGTCCAAGGAGAAGGTATGCCTGCTCTCTCCTTTCCCCATACGTAACTTTGTATTCAACTGTCTCTCTCTCTCTCTCCCTCTCTCTTCGGTCCTTGCAGCTGGACGTGTCCGTGAACGGTCAGCACGAGTCGTCGAGCATGAAGCGCAGCAAGACCTCGTCCCGCAGCCCGGCGGCGGCGGCGGCGACGGCGGCGCCCCCGATCCCGCCGAAGAACCTGCGCTTCTTCGGGGACACCGACCTGGACTCGAACCCGCCGACCGTCTCCAGGGCCAGCACCACCCTCAAGTGAGTCGAGAACCGTCGTTTGTTCCCCGTTCGTTCCTAATGCCGTTTGTTGCCTCTCCGCAGATCCCGACCCTCGGTGGCCGCCGCGCTGAACCGCTCCCAGAAGTACTCGCAGAGCGCCTTCCACCTGGACCGCATCAACGGCAGCCCCCAGCAGCGCGGCCAATCGAACTTCAACTCGAACTCGACGTCGACCCCCGGCGAGCACCTGCCCGGCAGAGGCGGCCACGGGTTCGCGGGCTCGGCGGCCACGACGCGCCACAAGAGCACGTCGCTGCACAACCTGGACAGGGGCGGTGGCGACGAGGTCGACTTCCGGAAGCGGCGCCACTACTCGCGCTCCCGCGACCTGGACGACATCTCCGAGAGCGGCTCCGACACGGAGGAGCAGCACAAGCGCCAGACCGGCGTGAAGATGAACGGCGGCTCGGGCTCCGGCTCGCGGTCGCTGTCGCGCGAGAGACTCGATCGTTCGCATCGGTATGATGAGCACGCCTACCGTAGGAGCAGCGATCGACAGACGCCGGCCACGACCGCGACGACAATGCTGCCGAACGGCGACGGCAGCAGCAGCAGCACCTTGCGCAGGTCGCACCCACACCTGCTGGGGCCGCCGAAGCCCGCCAGGAGTGCCGAGCGACGGGCCCAGTCGTCGTACTCGAGGTGCGCGCCGGCCTGAAAGCAATTCCAGTCAATGTCTGAACTCCCAGTTGACCCCGTCTTTCACTTTGTGCAATTGCAGGGAACGCGACCGCTACCCGGCCGAGAGCTCCGGCACCGAGGGCGAGTCCAGCCTGCACAGCCAGCGCAGCGTCGTCTACTTGCACGCCACCACGGTCGGCGCCATTCCACAGCCATATCACCTGAGGAGACGCGCCATCTCGCGCGACGACCTGCGCTCGCACAAGGGCAAGCACCAGCCCCACCAGCCGCTCCAGCCGATGACGCGCACCGTCTCGCGGTCGGTCTCGATGCTGGCGCCGTGGAAGCCGAAGCTCATCAGCGAGGGCTACGAGATCAACTACTCCCAGGAGCAGAACAAGAGGGTGAGTCCAACTATTTTTCATTCCGAAAGTACCCAATAACTCATTTACATCTTCCTCCTTCCTCGCAGATGACGACGTTGCCGCGCAAGCCGGCACAGCAGCACCTCAACGGGAGCTCGAGCACCCTGACGCGCCCCAGCAAGAAGGGCGAGACGCCTTCGACTCGCTCCCGTCGCCACGAGCTGCTGAAGGACGACCAGTCATCGCTGCGCAACTCGTCCACGACGAGCGCCTCCAAGTCGGCGCTTTCGTCGAACCTGCGCCCCGACGGCCGCCGCCTGGTCAAGTGAGCGAGAGCCAGAGCGATGCGATGGAATGGGGTGGGGGAGCGAGGATACTAACCAAATAGGAAGCGCTCGGCCGACTGAGGGAGCGGAACCAGCGCCAGTCCTGCAGGTGCTCAACATCGGAGACAACAGAGACGAAGGATGGACTAATCAGCTACTCTTAAGGAAGCTCAATTCTAACCGAATCCACGATTGATGACTCGTTTCTTCGTAGTTTTAAGCGTTTGCCGAATGCCGGGCGAGGATCGACCGATCGACCGGCTGCCGGTTGGCGCGATGATGATTCGATATGATGATTACTTTTAAAAAGAAACCTATTTTATTGCAATTCTCGTCATGATTTTTTAATATTACTTTAAACCTATTATCGTATTCATAATTGTATTAATATTATTAATTGTAGTCGTAGGCGCTGAGAGAAAACCAGAGCAACTCAACTCCACTCAACTCAGAAATTGTACTAATTGTAATTGTAATTCGCAGCATTGGAAAGAATAAAGATATTAATTTGTAAAATACGGAACCGGCTCCGTTCATTCATCAATCGCTGTGTCGGCCTCGGAGTCGCCGCACATTTCGTAATCAAACTCCGGGGACTCCGCGCCAGACAGGCGAGAAAGCGATTTCCCAAACACGGGGGATTCTGTGGAAAGTGTTTGGAAACAAACGCGAGGTGGCCGTGCGAGGGCTAAAAATAGGCGGATCCACGCGCACGATCCTCGTTTAGTCCGAATTGGGCTAAACGGTGGCACAGTGGGACGAGTGGGGATCGACGGTGGGATGTCTGCGCATCGGAGAGACCCTCTGCCTGCCGCTCTCGCTCTGACCCTCGACTCTCTCCGATCTATTGCTGTGTCAGCTGTTGCGAGTGCGTTTGGAGAGCGAAATTTCGGGAAAACATGCGAGGTAAATATAAACAATGGACGCTGCTTGGGCAGAGGCAGAGCGGAGAACCCGGTCCACGGCGCCCGGGGGCAGAGGGGGCGAGGTTGGCGAATCGGTGGAGAGCGCGGATAGTTTTCCGCCGCTCTCTCGGTCGGTCGCTCCCTGCTCACTTGCAGATGACAATAAATTTCTTCAAAAATAAACGGATTTCGTCGATTCGTCGGAAGGGGGCGGGGACTGGGGAGGCGGCGATTTGAGGATTTTCAATCGCCCCAGTCGAATTTTCGCCGTGTGTCGACGATTCAGTATCGAGGAGATTTCGAGACGGTCGGCGACTCGAGCAGAGGCGAACGGATTTCCCGGCATAGGAAAAGAAATTACATGTGCAAAGACGAAGGCACGAAGACATGGCGACTCTCACACTGTCCCGGAGGACGGGCAAGGAGGACATGCAGAAGGCCGGCTGGAAGATCGACCAGAACGAAGAAGGTACCGTAGGAAGGGACGGCGCAGCGGGCGGGCTCCGGGACGTCTGACGAAAATACGCAAATCAAACCAAACGAACGACCGCCGCGACTGTTGCGTAAAAGTTGGGTCCGATCGGCGAAAATAAAAATAATCGCCGTTGTGTTTATTTTCGTGTTGATTTCCTTCGATTGCTCGAAATTCGCCCGAATGAGAGACACAAACAACGTTTGTTTTGTTTTGTTTCGTTTCGTTTCGTTGGGTTTTCGTTTCTCAAAAGTTCGTGTGGAAACCGGGAAGGAAAATCGAAATTCGAAAAGACAATTCGACAGGGGACCCGAATCGGATTTTGATTTGAAATTTGAAATTGCAGCGCAGTTTTCGGCTACGAGAGACAGTTGACGGCTCGAGGTTCGCGAAAACTCTCCACTCTGGCGGCGAAATGCAAGCGGGCGAATTCTATTTTCGCCGCTGCTCTGCCGCCGGCCTCCGCCGTTGCATAAGCGCGCAGCCTGCATGCATCGCGCATCGTGCTTGGCCCCGGTCGCGGCGCTGTCGACGGCGCTGCGCCCGGCCGTGGCATTGTGTGAGCGGCGAGTGTTCTTGAGCAGGTCGTCCCGCGAGCTCCGCCCCCACCTCGCCCACCTGTGTGAGCCCTGTGTGTCCCAGTCCCGACTGGCGGTCTGACCTCAGGCGATCTGTTCGGACGAACCCTAAGACGCATCTCTCTGCCCGCAGCCTGCTACATCGACGTCGATGAGGAGGACGACGAGGCCGAGGACGACGAGAAGCACGCGGACTCGCGGTCCTCCTCGCAGTGGAGCTGCCTGCCCGACCTGCTGCTGGAGCAGATCTTCGGCTACCTGAGCGTCAAGCAGCGCTACTACGCGAGCCTGGTGTGCCGCCAGTGGTACCGGGCCTTCTACATGCCCTCCGTGTGGGACAGCTTCCTGGTGGACGACCGGACGCTGACGCGCACCCGCTTCAACTACTACTCCGGCTGGCAGCACTGCCTCGACCACATGCGCACCCAGAACTGCCTGGCGCGGGTCGGGAAGTACCTGCGGGGCCTCGAGTTCCGGCCCGAGCACAGCTTCAACAACATCTTCCAGTTCATCACGATGATGTCCTGGAGCATGGAGAAGGTGAGGATTGTTCGATTGAATTTTTGTTCTTTCAATTTCATTCCCTCATAAACGTCGTCCCTTTGCAGAGCACCGCGAGCAAGGCGCCCGACCTGGCCGAGGTCGGTTCGCGGATCCGCTCCCTCGTCTACATCTTCCCCTGCAGCATGTCCCAGGTCAGCGACCCCGAGGGCCTGAAGCTCTTCGGCACCGGCGGCCAGCTGCTGAAGGGCCTCAAGGAGCTCCTCGCCAAGCTGACCCACCTGCGCACCCTCAAGCTGGTCGACTTCGTGCTCGAGCGCTACGAGGCGAAGCACCTGCTCGACGAGGTCCTCGACGCCTGCTGCACCCAGATGCGCGTGATGAACCTGGTGAACGTGACGACCACCCACTGCCCCATCATGCACGTGGGCCTCTTCCTCAACCTCCAGGTGAGCCGCGAGTGAATCGCGTGAATCGAGCTCGCCTTCGATCTTTTCCTCGTTTTCACTCCATTCTAAACCGCCTCCCGCTCCCCCGCCAGATCCTGACGATCTCCCCGCAGAACATCGACGACGACGTGCTGCTCCTGCTGGCCGACTCGCGGCTGCGGCACCTCCACCTCCTCCAGAACCGCTACACGCCCTCGCACGCGGGCATCGCCCAGTGCGGCGCGAAGGCGTGGCGCGTCCTCAAGCGCGACAACCCCGGCCTCAGGGTCCACCTGCGCGTCGAGTCGCTGACCAACGGCGAGGTCGTCTTCCAGCCGGAGGCGCCGGTGGCCAGCGTCACCTACAGCGCGCCCAAGACGATGGTGAGAACCGGACCAGAAACCCTGTTACGGCTCTCACGAACCTCTCCTCTCTCTCTGTCTCTCCCTGTCGTCCAGGTCCAGCCCGAGATCGTGCTGCGCATGGTCGACCACTACAAGAACACGCTGTCCTCGTACGGCCACGAGCTGCTGCCGCGCTTCTCCAGCCCCAAGTCCTTCCACAACCGCGTCGACAGCCTGATGCTGCTCCTCTGCCGCCAGTGCTTCAACCTCCAGCAGCTGGTGAGTTCGCGACGAGTTCCGCCGGCCCTCCGTCCTGACCCTTTCCGCTTGCAGGTGATCCGGGAGAAGGTGTCGACGTCGACGGTGCTACTGATCGTCCGGACGGCGAAGAACCTGCGCGAGCTGCACGTGCGCCGCTTCGCCGTGATCCTGCGCTGCGACTGGCCGCGCCACCCCGAGTGGTCGGACGAGTTCTACGCGTGGCTGCGGCGCTGCTCGCGCTCCTACGAGGCAGTGGAGCGCGAGGTCTCCCAGATCCTGGGCCGCCGGTGGCGCCTCCTCAGTGATAGTGAATTTAAGCGTATCGAGCTAGATGTAAGAAGCTGTTGTATATGAAATAAAGTAGTGTTAGTAGCGAACCCGGCCTCGGGAGTCAAGACGTGCCGGGTGGAGAGGGTTGGGTTTGTTGTTGTCCCCACCTTCCAGTCTGCGAGGAACCCTTCTGAAGGTGTGTGCTGATCGTTCGCGCCCTTGTGAAAACCCGGCCGATTGCGAATTCCGCCCAATCATCTTCCCAGAAACACTCGGCCCGACGCGACGCCTCTCGACGCTGTAATTACGCCCCTTGGGCGGGAAATCACACCGAATCGCAGATAAATCGTCGGAAGTTTCCGGCAACGTCACCTCTCGAGCCGAAACTAAGCATTTAATCGAACGATTAGTGGTCCATTTATGACGTGAAATGTGAACGAAGTGATGATCGAAGCTCGCCAAAGACGTCGGGAAGCCGGGAAACCACCGAAGAGTCAAAATATTTGTCAACGCGACTTTCAATGTTTGCATAACTATTGGACAAATATTTTACTAATCAGTAACGTGATTCCGCGGAACCTCAGCCCAGCGGCTTTCGATAGTCGCCAACTACGTCTGTTTGGCTTCGCCACCTCCTCCTCCCTCCCGCTCCTTGTCCGTGATTTCCCTCGGCCTGTCGGCCCTCGGCGAGCCCCTGGAATCCGCAGTTTCACGATCGTTGCTCGTCCGATTCGATCGCCTCAGCCGTATAAATAAGACTTCCCAACTAGAAGCCCGACACTCACACCTCAGACGCGAGTTCGACATGATGAAAGCAATCAACGGTTGTTCTGGTGTTCTCTGCGGCCTTCTCGCTCTGGTTCTGGCCCTGGCCCTGGTCGGCGTCCCGGTGGACGCGGTGCCGGCGCCCACGATCATCATCGCCAGGCGGCCCTTCTACGGCCATCACCACCACCACCACGGAGGCGGCTTCGGAGGCGGCTACGGAGGCGGCTACGGAGGCGGCTACGGAGGCGGCTACGGAGGCGGCTACGGAGGCGGCTACGGATTCCGGCGATACGGCGGCTTCGGAGGCTTCTATGGTTAAGGGAGGAGTCCGGGAAACCTGACCTGATTTGCCACTGTTTGAATTGACGAGTATTAAAACTGTTGCATAGTGAATTTGTGTCTTTATTTCTCCCAACACCTCGTCTCCTCCTTCCCACCACCCTGCCATCGTCCCCTTCGTCTCCCTCGTCTCCTTCGAGCTTTGCACTTCGTCTCCTCTGCATCCTACGCCAGCTGTTCGAAAGCTCCGCGAAAGCTTCCTCTGCGCTCGACCTTGGACGGCTGCTGCATGGAGCAACGACGCCTGCAACGACGAAAATCAATAGCCGAAACCCATCCAACCCTCAGTCATGCGTCGTGGCCAAGGTCGAAGCTGAAGCCGGCGCCGATTTCAAAGTCAATGCCAAAGTGGCTGCAACGCCGGCAGTCGGCCAGAGCTTTCGCAGCGGTCGCGGCTTCCAACGGCAGAGCGAACACCGGGGGAAAAGAGTAGGAAAGTAGGAGATAACGCGCGAATTGGTGGTTGAGGAATCGCACAATTTCGAACACTCCCTGGGGACAAGGAGGACACCAACGTGGCAACAGCGGGCTCGCGATTGTTGACCCGTCCAAGTCGCCCCTTCCGAGCACTTGGGGGTGCCGAACTCACCCTCGGTGGGTGGGTCGGTTACGGGGGTCCGGTTGCGGGCGAGTTGTGGGCGAGCGAAGGGGGGCCCTTTGTTTATACTGCCCAATCGTTGGCACCGATTCCATGTTTTCTGCAGTGTCTCGTCCGCCGTGACCCGTCTTTCGCCACCTTTCGCGAAGCGATGCGATGGCGTACGGCCGGTGGCGGAGAAAATAGAAAACCGTGCGAGCGAGAGAGCACCAGAGAATTTTGAACGAAAACGAAATCCGCGACAATAATCGAACTGGGACAAAAATAAACGGCAACAAATCGCAAAGCGCTTGCAATTGAAAACTGCAGTTGGCCCCAAAATTCGCGCCGCGGAATCCGCAAGTTTACGAGTTGCAGGCGTCCAACCCACAGCGCTGGTGGTCATGACCGAGTGAGGATCGCCGCGAAGATCGCAGAGACCGACCCGCCCGCTCTGAGCCGATCTGATCCGTCACGAATCGTTTCGTTTCGTTTCGAATCGAATAGAAGTGAAATTCGGTCAGTGTGCATTTGATTTTCGAGTTTGAGGTGACAAAATATACATATTGTACACATTTGGAAGCGTCAGCGCTCGATCTTTACATAACCCTGAGCCGGCGGCGGCAGGAAGGAAGGACGAGAACGAGGACGAGGACGAAGTGGAGTGGGAGTAGGAGTAGGAGTAGAGAAGCAAGGATAAGTGGCTGGGGTCTGCGAAGTTCGCTGGTCGTCATGAACAAGACGATCCTGCACTGGAGCTACCTGAACTTCAAGGATGTGCCGATGGATCTCTACCTGTACGAGGACCTCGAGGAGGTCTACTTGAAGGAGAACTTCATCACCTCGATTCCGAAGTGGCTGCTCAACCTGACGACCTTGAAGTTCATCCACCTGGCCGGCAACTCGATCACGGAGCTGCCCACCGATCTCTACCTGCTGGAGAACCTCGAGTTCCTCGACGTCTCCAACAACATGCTGAAGGAGCTGCCCGACACGATCGGCTACCTGGCGCGCCTCCAGCGCCTGAACGTGAGCGGCAACGAGCTGACGGAGCTGCCCGCTGGTGAGTCGTCGCCTCGGCCCCCTGCATGACTTGACGACCAATTTCTCGCCCTCTGTTGCAGCCATCGGGGGCATGAAGCGGCTCGAGCAACTGAACATTTCCAGAAACCAACTGCGGGCCCTGCCCATCGATCTCAGCGAGTGCGTGCGACTGAACGAGCTCTGCCTAAGCGACAACTCCCAGGTCTGGCACATCCCGGAGCGCGTCGCCAACCTCCAGTCGCTGCAGTCCCTCTCGGCCGACCGTGAGCGAAACCCACAACCCCCACTTGTGGACCCCCTCTCACTTCTTACACGTCTCCCGCAGGCTGCTCGCTAGTGTACCTGCCGGTGGCCCTGTCCAAGTTCATCAACCACATCCGCATATTCCACAACACGGCCCTCACGCACGTGCCCATGATCTACGAGCGCTTCTTCGCCTCCTTCTACGACAACCGGCAGGCGGCCACCTCGAGGTAGTGCCCTGGAAATCATCGTCCTTCTTCCCCCACTGACCCCCTTCGTTCGTTGCAGGATCGTGGAGCACCCGCAGTTCTTCTTCGTGCTGGAGAAGGAGAACTTCACGAAGCTGCTGCTGCCCTTCGGCACGCGCAAGGTGTTCCCGGTGCCCTCGCGGGAGAACCAGATCCCGCTCTACGACGCCTGCCTGCACGCCCTCAACCACCTGAATCGCTCGCTGTCGTTCTACCAGAACAAGGCGCTCTTCCGCCTGCTGCCCGAGACGTTCATGGGCGAGCACATCAAGATGGGGCCCGTGGCCCGCTGCACGACCCCGAAGTGCTCCAAACCCCTCTACACAACATACTACTTCATGGTGGTGAAGAGGTCTGTCTGTCTTCTTCTTCTGTTCTCCAAGGCGGTGGCATTTAATCGAATTGTGGTTTCCTTGTAGGCGCGGCAGCACCTCGAAGCAACTCTTCACCTGCAACTTCTGCAGCATGTTCTGCGCGAACTACTGGCTGCAGGACAATTCCAAGAAGTACTACCAATTGGACTGGGAGACATGTGATTGAATATAGTTTGGATAGTGAGAATTAGTTAAAAGACCTAGTCGAATTAAATACAATAAAGATTAAGCAAATTAGAATAACGTATTTCTCTCATGGTGAACTACCCAAAAATTTGCAAGTATGACTACAACTCTGCTGCCTCCAATCTATTACAATCTACTCCATTCCCACAGGGCAGTCGAAGTCACTTAGATGGCAATTTCGAAGATTTGTCAAAATAGCCAGGAACAGAACCTGTGCAAAGACAGCAACCACAACCAGATAAGAAACTTGAATACTGGTTGTATGTGGTTGTTCAAATGCTTTAGAAACGATTTTTTTTTTAACAAATAGAAAATAAAAATATGAAATATATTATATTTTGGATGGCAGCACATCCCTCATACTGTAATAATTGTCACGAACCACGTACCTCCAGCAACGTTGGGAATTTCTTCCTGTTCACGATAATTATTGTAATTTTTCAATTTCTGATACATTCTGTGGCATTTCTCCTACGTGCGTTGCTTGACAGATCTGCAGCCTTGCTGTCTTTGCGAATCTTTAATGTTTTCGAAATTTGTACTTGACGTATAAAATATTGCAATGTTTTTTTCAAATCTTCGGTATTGAGTGTACCATGTATGTATGATTACAATGTTTACATTTTCCAATGTTTACATTTTGTTCTAATTAAATTTATTAAAAAAAATCGATGATCTAGAAAAAAATTGGAAACTTAAAAAAAAAAAAAAATTCAATGGTAAGAAATTTTAATATTTTCAATAGAAAATATTTTATGACAAAAAATTTCAAATTCCAATTCTCTCTTCACCTCCGCCCGAAATAGGAAAACAAGAACGGTTTGCTCTGATTTAGTATTTAATAATTTAGTTTATTTAAATATATTGTATTTTATGTATATATATTAAGTATTAAATTAATATTTATTTAAATTATAAAAATGTGCAAATGTTTACTCAATAATGAATGATATGGCATGCAAACAATTCCAACTAAATCCATCAACAATGCGCGATTGATTGACTAATGAAAGAGTGATCAACAGATCGATTGATTATCCTTAGATGCAGTATTTACAATATTCTTGGTGATCGTGATCATGATTCGAACAACTACGAGTATTGGTAACGACAGACGTTGATTAAAATTAAAAGGTACTTAAATAGTTATTTGTGGTTTGACTTGTCGCTTCTGGTCTGTCCTTTCATATATAATTATTACATATATTATTACATATATTACATATATAATTATACATATTACATATATAATTATAAATATACTTAGGTATTTGTTCATTTATTTTCTCAGAGTTCATTTTTGTTCAGCTCATTTTGTCAATTTCAATTAATGCTTTTATCTAATTGTTCAATAATTTATGTTTGTTTAATTTAACTTGTAGTCTGTTAATTTTTGTGACTTTATATAACTTGGATTCAGTTTTAATTCTTTAATTTTGTTATTTATTTTGTTGATTTAATTTTTTTGAGTTAATTTTTGGAATTTCTTGATTTAATTGTTATAAATTGAGTCAATCAATTTTGTAAATTTGTTTTTTGTTAATTAGACTTTGTTAATGTTATTTTTTGTTCATAATTTTGAGTAATTTTCCTTCTTAAATTCTCTGTACAGTGGAAATTTGCTAGCAAGTGATGGGGAGCGGGGCGAGGGACACGAAAAATGTACAAAATCTCAACGGTGGAGCGACCCTCTCTCCCTCTCTCTCTCAACCGGCTTCTCTACCTCTCTCTCAGAAGTGTACTCGTTCTGTCTCCCTTTTGAGTATTTGTGGAGCATTCGTTCAGATCAAGGACACGCTGAGCCCCTTGGGTATGATGCTGTAGATCGACTCCAACGGGTTCCACTGTGTCCTGCTCGATTCCTTCTCCTCCCTCTCGCTCTCGCTCTCGCCCTCCTCCATGGAGTCGTCCTCGACCTCGTCGTCGCTGCTGCCCTCACTCAGATCGATGACGTCAGTCTCGACGTCGTCGTCAACTGTCATGTGATACGTGAGCTTCCGCCGTGTCTGCTTCCGGCCGTTGTTGTTGCTGCTGCTGCAGTCGCTCTGGCTGTTGCGTCGCTGCTGCGCCGCCACGATCGGCAGCACTTCCGAGATTGCGGTGTCGAAGTCGAGTAGGATTTCGTCGTCCTCCAGGGGCCGAGTCCACCGCGGCCGCTGCTTGGCCGGGCTCATGATCGGCGGCAGCTTCGTCGACGTCGTCGTCGTCGCCGTGGAAGTTGTCGTAGAAGTTGTTGAGGTGGTCGAGTGGGGCTGTGGTTGCTGTGGCTGTGTCTGGGGCGCCTCCCTGGACAGCGTGGTTCCCAGGCGCCGCAGCATAGAGACGACCTTCCCGTCGACGCGCGGCCGGAAGTGCCGGAAGTTCGTGCTTTGGCTTTGGCTTTGACTGTGGCTTTGGCTCTGGCTGTGGCCGGGGATCGGCGCCTCGTTGGCCTCATTGGCCTCATTGGCATTGACTAGAATTTGGTGTGGCTGCTGCTGCTGCTGTTGGTTTTGCTGGAGTTGATGCTGGAACGAGGGCTGGGGCCGCGCCCGCCCGAGGGGCGCCCGCCGCCCCCGTCGCTCCGCCCGCGCCAGGCTGCTCAGGTAGATCGACCGCCACTTGCAGACCTCGCGGCACTTCCGGCACTTGGCCGTTGTCGACTTCGCCATCGCCATCGGCGTCGTCGTCGCAGCCACGCTGGTCGCGGCCATGGCCACGCCGCCCAGCCTCGAGCCGGCCACGCGGATCACGATCGAGCGGCCGCAGACGCAGCAGGTCTGCATCGACTTCAGCCGATGGCGGCGACTCTGGCGGCTCAGCGAGGGCCGGAAGCTGCGCTTGGCATAGAAGTTGAGGCCCTTGGCTGCCTTGGGCGAGGCGGCGGCGACAGCCGTGGCCGGAGCTCGAGCTGGAGGCAGTGGGCGAACCATGGCGCCCAGAGGTGCCACAACCGCGGCCGGAGCTGGAGATGGAGCTGGGGCTGGAAGGACGACGGTGGCTGAGGGCGGGGAAGCCGGAGTCGCTTCCGTCTCCAGCTGACGAGGGCGCACGTGGGCCACCGGACGACAGGGCCGCGGTTGCTGCTGGTGCTGCAGGTGCTGTTGGTGCTGATGGGAGCCGGCGCCCTTCTCGGAGACCATGCTGTTCATGTGGGAGCGAAAGGTGCCCGAGGGACTCTCGGCGTCGTTGCTGTTGAGGGCCTGCAGCGAGTGCCAGTTGATCAGCCAGTTGTTGCAGCTGAAGCAGAGGTATTTGTCCTCGTTGAGCGGCTGAAAGAGACAAAAAAGAACAAATTAATACCGAGCACAAGGTGGAGAGAGAGGGATGGAGAGGGACTTGTGTCGATTGGACTCCTCGGAGGGATCTCGTCGAGGACCTCGTCGTGGTTCGTGCCTAGCCTGTGGTTTTCGAAGCCCGACCCCGCGGTTCCGCGTGGTGTTGAAGGGACTCGCCCTCGACTCCCCGCCCTCCCGATCCTCAATGGGCCGTGGCGAGTTAATGGGCCTGTCGGACGGACCGACGGACGGACGGAGGCGCGAAGACCACATGGCCAGATGACCGCAAGGACTCGCTGGCATTCCGACGACCGCCTGTTACAGTTATTAACGAGAGACAAGGTGCAAAAGCCGGCCACCGGCGCAGGCGGAGGCAGAGAGGGAAGGAGGCGGCGCACGCGATCGGCAATTAGCATTTCGGTGCAGGGTCGGTCACGGCGACGGCGACGGAGGCGAGGATTCGATTCTAGATCCAGGCGAATAACTCAATAAGGAAAATGTGCCACCGGGAAACCACCTGCCTGGGCAACGGCAACAACATCAACAACAACAACAACGGCGACGACGACCATAAAAACGGCAACAACGCAAATGACAAAACCAACATGAACAACAACAAAAACGATAATAACTCGATCGCCTCTGCGTGCATAATCATTCCGATGATAAGAGCAGCTGCCGTCGAGGGCCCAGCGACAGGCCGGCAGAGAGTGAGGAGAGAGTGAGAGAGAGATAGAGAGAGCGCAAGGGTGCCCGCTGGCCAGGGCCGGGGGCGATCGGGAAAGTGTTGGAACTGCAGCGGACGCCTGCGCATGCGCTGCGTTATCAAAGCCCAGGCAGGGCAGCTGCGAGCGATCGTTAGAACCGCAATAGAGAGTGCGAGGGCGGGGAAGGACAAGGAGAAAAGCAGGGAGAGGGGGAGGGACGGAGACCCAGTGGTCAAAGGGAGCGAAAGGTGTGGGGGTGGGGGGCGAAGAGCGAGACAGCGCCATGTGTGACACGCGCTGGCAGTCGAGCAGGATCTAAGGCGGGCTTTTATTAGGGTTGTTGTTGGTTTTTGTTGTCCTTGTTATTGTTGTACTCGTCGTTGTTCTGGTTGTTGTTGTTGTTCTGGCTCTTGTTGTTGGTGCTGCCGGTGGATAATTACGCCAGAGCCGGCGACAACCAGGAGTCCCTCGGGCAGCATATGTTGCAGCCGGAACAAGCAGGCAGAGGACAAACAGAGAGAGAGAGAGAGAGCGGGAGATGGAGAGACCAAGAGAGCGGTAGGTAGAGCGAGTGATCGAGTGGGCGACGGAGGGATGGAGGGATCGAGTTGATCACCAGGTGCAACGGGCACCAGGGCCAGGCGGCCCTCGAACGGATCGATCGCAGCCGAAACACATCTGTCGCTGGTGCATTTGCCGGGGATGGCGAGATCACGAGAGAGATGGAGAGCGAGCGAGCGAGCGAGCTGCTGTGGATGGAGAAGAAGAGCGGGCGAAAACCAAAATCCGACAACACACAAAAACCCGGTGAAAAAGTAGAGAAGCGGAAGCCCGGCTGGGTTCGAGGCTGAGGCTGAGGCCGAGACCGAGGCTGAGCCTGGGATCGAGGCAGGTACCCGCAGAAATTGGAGCAGCCGGAGCCGGCGACGGCGAAGGAGAAGTGGCGACGCAGGCGAAGGCGAGGAAGAAGAAGCAGCCGTCGCATGGGCGATTAAAAAATTTTGAGGGAAACCGAGCCGAGGCGAAGAAGAAGCAGCAGCAGGAGCAGCAGATGCAGAGGCGGCCTTTGATGCAGCTGCCACCGACAGCGACGAATACAACGGCAACAACAACAACAACAAAAACAAGAACAACATCAGCGAGAGATGACGAGAGAACAAGTTGCGAAATTATGATGGTAGCACGATCGGAGAGCGAGAGCGAGAGACAAAGCCGACGAGTGATGGAGAGGGGCGAAAAGGGCTGGAGAGGGGAGGGGAAAATGATGACAGATGTCGCTGAAGGACCTGCCGGAAGGTCTAGGAATCGATCCCTGCTCCATCCAGCCCGTGAACGATCGTTCGATAGGCCCTAATTAGAAGGGCTTGAGGAAATTGTCAACGAGGAGGAGGAGGACGAGGAAATTCAAGACAACAAGGAAAACAAGAAAAAACATATTAAAAAAAAAAAAAACCAAAACAGAAAGTAAAAACAAAACCGGGAGAAAAATTTAATAAAACCAAAGCAAAAAAATCAAAAAACAAAACAACAACAAGAAGTGCACACAGTGGGAACCAGGGCAAAAAAACGTGCCCAACAACAAACACATGTGGCGGCGGCTGCATTTCCTGAGCCAATCGATCAATTCTCAAGCCATCGACCAGGGAGGTTGGGGAGGGGGCGAGACACACACATACACACAGACACAGACACGCACACTCGGGCACTTCGAGAGGGATCGAATTTCGGGAGCTCAAGTGTCAAACAAGTGAGCGCTCGGTCGCTCGTCCTTCCCGGCAGATGCGGCGACGTCGCACGAACGACGTGGGAGCGGCAGACGAGAGTGCGGAAGGAGCGAGAGTGACGGAAAGAGAGAGTGGGAGAGAGAGGGAGTTGGGTGTGGGAGAGACAGAGAGATGGGACTCGTTTCCGGCGACTGCGGTCATTTTCCCGAAGAGCTCGAGTTTGACCCACAATCGGATCGCCTCGAATCACTTCATGCGGCCGCCGTCCGAGAAGGTTCCGGGAAGCCGCGATGACGTAGGTTCGCTCATCCTTCTCGTTATCTCTCTCTTTCTCTCTCACTCGCTCTTCCGCGCTCTCGTTGCCACCCCCGGCGAGCCTTCGCAGGGATGCTGCACGGCCGCCACCGACCCAGAGGGCGGTTGGGTGGTTTCGCCGCCACCCCCCGTCGACGTCGTCGCTGCTGTCGTCATCGTCGTCGATGTCGTTGTCGTCGTCGATGTCGTCGTCGTCATGTGCTCGCCCGGTCCTCGACTCGTCTGGAATCGTCTCGTTGTTGTTGTCGTCGTCTTGCTGTTGTCGTTGTCGTCATTCTTCTCGTTGTCGTTGTCGTCGTCCTTGTCGTCGTCCTCCCTGCTCGCAATGAGTCATCGCTCATTTGCTCGCCAGGAATATTGATTTTTTTCAAATCGCATTGAACGGGAGACGAATCGAGCCGGAGGAAGTGAGGTTGGGGAGAGTGAGCTTCGGCAGGAGGACGAGGAGGGACGGGTGGGTGGACAGGACGGGCCAGTGAACCGAGGGTGCCGAGGGTGCGGAGGGAACGAAGAGACAGGCGTCGGAATTGACACCTGGGGCGACGAAGTCGGGACTCACCTGGAACTTAAACTTGGCCTGGATGAGCTGGACGATGTTCGGCCCGCTCCGGGGCTCGTAGATGTTGATGGTCTGGTTCGTGTGGCAGCCGCAGATGAGGCAGGTTCGCTTCAGGTATTCCGAGGGTTTTTCGGACATTGCTCCCTCTCTCTCTCTCTCTCTCTCCCGCGCACTCTTCTCGCTTTTGCGTCCGTCCCACGGGTGCCGGATTCCTTAGAGAATCTGTTGGTCTTCTATTTGGTGGCCTTGCCTGGTTTTCGGGACGTTTTTCGGGTTTCCCTCGAGCCGACTGCGTGGGCGGCGTCGGCGGCGACGGTTCGCAGGGCGGTGGGTGGCGGGCGGTTTCTATAACACCCAAGATACACAACACAGGACACGAGACGACCAAACTCGCCTCGCCTCGATTCGACTTCGTCTTCGTCTTTATTTTTAATTCTCACTCGTCCGTGTTTTCAATCGCTTCGCTCTCAATCGCCTCAACTCGCAAATTTCTCTATCTTTCGTCTCGAACTCACGCCACTCACTTCGCAATCACTATTGTTATCGCTCTCTGTCTCTCACGTTCTGCTTTTCCACGTCGACTCGCTCGTGTCACACTCGGTGTTGCTCGCTCTCGTTGGCACGACTACGACGGTGGCGGTGACGATGACGATGACGACGACTGCGAGCGTCCTTTGCGACGAAAGGTTCAACTGCGAATGCTCGGCTCGCACGCCGTTGCGCCGTTCGTACCTCGCCGGCTCGGGTTCGGGTTCGTGCTCGGGTCGCCGTCGCCGTCGCGGTCTTTGTCGGTGTCGGCATTGGGTTCGTTTTCGGCCGGCTCGTCGGCCTGGCTGGATTTCGGCTTCGTGCCTGCTGCGACGCCGGCGTCAGGGCTCGCCTCGGCCTTACCTAGCCTTCGGCCCTTCGCCGAAGGTAGCAGGAGGCAGCGACCGCGGCAGCTGTGCACGTTACACTCGAAACGTTGCGCGTGCTGTACCCGGTGGTGGCGGGCCGAAGGCGAGGGGGTTGGGCGAAGCGACGAGTGGCGAGGGACGTGGGGTGACCCCGACGAAGGGCGAAGAGCGACGGCCGTCGACCGGCGGGAATGTGGACCGAAGGGACTTCGCCAGAAACGAGCGATCGTAAAGTTCAGCAATTAGAAAAACGAATCCTGATTATTTATCCTGCCTAACAACTCCGGATCTCGTGAGGCCCG
The DNA here is from genome assembly GCA_947389925.1 of Coelopa pilipes. Classification (NCBI taxonomy): domain Eukaryota; kingdom Metazoa; phylum Arthropoda; class Insecta; order Diptera; family Coelopidae; genus Coelopa; species Coelopa pilipes. The sequence continues at coordinate 7,829,192 of OX376698.1, read as the reverse complement.
CGCCAGGACCTGCGGGGCCTTGAAAACGCAACCGCAGACACCTCCTTTCCTAATCCTCTGCCATCGATTCGGGTTATCGCAAATCGGTAGCTGGTCGAGTCCTTTTTTCAGGATCGCAGCGCAGGTCGTTTTTCAATTGGCAGGGATTCTGGAGTTCGTGCTTCTAAAGGAGTTTGTGTTGAGGAATTCACGTTTTTCCATTTTTCAGAACGAAATCCCAGAGGTCAGACCTGGTTTTCGCTCAGTGTACGTCGTCCTTTATTCTTTTACAGCTGACGATGGGAGCACGGGAAAGGGAGGGCTGGAGATTGGGAAGGGGGCAGACGGGAGGGAGTGAGAAGGAGGGAACTTGATGAACAAGAACAAGCGAATTCGGTTACCGCTACCGTGTCTAAAACAACAATTACAACAACAATTAGAACAGAATAGCATCATCGGGAACAAAAGGTACAAGGAGAACAACTACAACAACAACAACAACTAAAAGAGTGTATGAATAAATACAACAACAGCGATTAAAAGAGATGTATGAATAAGTACAACAACAACAGTATGAATATGAATAACTAAAAAGAACCTACAACAACAATAGCAGAAGAGGAATTACAACAACAACGACATGCAGCCACGGCGACGTAGTAAACTGTTCGAGGATATCGTAAGAACTACAACAACAACAACAACAAAGACAATAGTACGAACGCACAACAACAATGATAGTAACACGAACAACAACAACAACGACGTAGACCACGACAGATGGTGCGTAAAAGAACGAATCGGACCGAGCCGAGCCGAGCCGAACCGAAGGCGATTGAGCGGGAGATGGAGACGAGCGAGATGCAGGAAACGAAGAGCAAGAACAAGAGGACGACGATCTGCTGGGGAGGAGGAGACGGGGCAGGAGGTGGAGACAAGAGTTAGAACGAGGCAGACGGCGCTGAGACCTTTGCTGTTGTTGTTGCTCTTTCCCCCTGTTGTTGTTGCTTTCCCCCCACTATTGTTGTTGTTTTTATTCCTACTCTTCTTGTTGTTGTTGTTTCTGTGGAGCATGTGTTGTACGATGTACGAGTCTGATTTTTGGAAACCTCTCCGATCGACCGAATCCCCACCTCTGCCCACCCCCCACTCCCTGCCACGCCCTCCGGACAAGATGCCAGGAAGCTGCTTCGAGCGGCGCTTGGACCGACGGCGAAAGGTGTTGTAGCCGGTTGCAGGGGCCGCGGGAGGTCGTCGGGGAGTCGAGGGCCGAGTGTGGCGCGAGCATGTGTTCGGTGGCCATAAAGAAAGCCAACAACAAAGAGGCAGGCGGCCACAACACAACAACAACAACAACAACAACGCCCGTGGACGTCAGCGGCGACGTCGGATTGGACGCAGCCCCGGCAGCTGCGCATGCGTGGCGAGTAAACAAAACTTTTAATCAATGAAATCGCAAAGTACCGGTCGTGTTGTTGTTGTTGTTGTTCCTGCCGGTCTCGCTGGTTTTGTGTTGCGGTGTTCGAGGGAATCCGCCAGCGGACGAAGGCGCCGAAGTAGGCAGCAGATGATCGTGTCGTGCGAGTCGTCGGAGAGTCGTCGGAGAGTCGTGAGAGTGCGAGAGAGAGATGAGTTTAATGAGGAGGTGATAAGGTGCGTTTAGAGATGCTCCGATAGAGGAGGGCCGGAAGAAGGAGTGAGCGGGGCAGATTGGAGAGGGGCAGAGAGTGAGCGCGAGATGGCGATAAGTGGGTGCGAGCAGTGCATCGATTAGGGGCCATTTGTTCGAGTGATGGGCGTCATTAGGGGCTGCATGTCGAACGCCGGGGAAGAATTCGAAAATTGGGAAAATTTGGTAGGCGCTTCGTAGATGTTTAATCTAAAAAATATGAAAAATAATTTTTTTGTTTTTCAAAAATAGTTTTTTTTTAAACTAAATCATATGAATAAATATTTCATAATATTTCACACAAATTATAAATATCCAATAAAAAAAATAATAAGTGAAAAATGTTGAATTATTGGAAAAAAATCGGAAAATAATTTTAAAATAAAAGAATACTAAAACATTGCATTACAAGAAATAAATGGGTTTCCTGCTCTTCTATTTAGGCCACTCTCATTACCCTATTTTCCCCACGAGTTGGTTCAATACTTTCAAAGTCCTTGACTGCTAAACTTAGACATTTCCCACACTACAAATTTATTTCTCGTTCATGTGCTCTGTTAAAGCCCACGTTTCCTTTTTTGTAATGTTATCGACATTTCCCACGCATACTGTTGCGGGAAGCGAAAGTTACGAACATTCCCTGTTGCTAACAGCGGCAGTATCATATAACTGAACCCAAGCTCTTTTAGCGTATACATGAACCCACGTACAGTAAGTTTCAGTGTATAAGTGTACATTACGACGTAAATACTTCAGAATGACAGCTTTCAGTTGAAGACTTTTTCAAACGAGAAAACGTTTTGTTGCGGCGAAATAATTGAAATAATAGAAGAAAATAAAATGATAATTAAAAAAGTTTATGTTAATCATAGGTTGATCCTGTGCGAAGTTCATACAAAAGTGAAAATCGGTCCCTTCCTTTGGCTACGCGCACCGGAAGCGAAATCTTCTGAAGGCGATTCTTGGTGATAAAAGCGATTGTTGTTGAAAGTGGAACAAATCTGAAAAAATAGGGAATTAAAATAAGATCGCGGGCAATCGATAAGAAACACGAAGCCGCCCTCGCCAGGAGCCGGGAGCGAACGAGGACCCTGTGCGAGGGACCCTGTGCGAGGGACCGCAAAAGTCACCCCAAGTTGGAGTTGATTCGGTCGTAGGGAGCGAAGGGCGAGAGGAAGGAAGGAAGTCGTGGAAGCTGTGGAACACGTGGCTTGTGAACTACACAAATGCGAGAATAATTACGAGGATTTCGAGTGCGAATTCCCTGGTTTCCTCGCCGAAGAGCCTCCCGAGTTCAGGAGCTGAGATCGGGAGATTTCAAGGTAAGTCGGGAGGGATTTCGACAGAACGGAAGTCGATCTCTTCAGATGTCCCCATGGCGATTATTTTCCAGCTGGAATCCGGGCGTCGCGAGAACGAGGTTTCTCGAATCCCGCGCGACATTTGCAAATTTCGCACGATTCCATCGACCATCCATCGATGGCTCGACTGACTCCCAGTGGTCTTTCTCACGGATCCTGCGGCGACCAACCGTCTCTCTCACTCACTCACTATACCTATTCCCCTCTTTCACCCAGTCGTTGGCCTCTCTGCAGCCCGTCCTGTTGCGCGGGGTCCCTCGCTGGAAACGAATTAAAAAATCATTCCCGCTGCTGAGAAACTCGCTCTCGGCCCGTTCCGGCGACGCCTCCCGACTCCCTCCAGCGCCCGTCGCGCGGCACCCGAACCGCGCGCCGAACTCACGTGAACCCAGCCGAAATCACCCGAGGCCGACCGAAGCCGACCGAGACCCCCCAGACGCACGTGCGAAAGCGACGGAATCGAACGGAGGCCGCTTGACTTTCGAATTGCGCGCCCGGCCCTCCGACTACGCGCTCTGCCCCCTCCCTCTCTCTCCCTCTCTCTCGCCACTCCAAACCACTTCACTCCACTCCACTGCGCTTCACTTGACTCCGCTCCTCGCCTCTCTGCACCTCTCCCTCTCTCAACACCCTTCCTTCCGCGGACGCCTTGGCGACGTCGACCGCCGACCGCCGACCGGCGCGAACTGCGGGACCCTAGCGAGCTCCGCAGCGTGTGCCCGGCCCCCTACCGACGACGAGGCCTGGGACCCTACCTCAGTGCTCTGATGTGGCCGTGGACGGGGTGCATCGCGAGCACCCCTTGCGATTGGTGCGCCGGGCGTCAGGGGATGTTTGCGAGGTCCTCCTATGAGAGTGCCTTTAATTGGGAAAAAAATTCCTCCGCAATTGTCGTAAGCGCTATGTAGTCGTTGATGTTGTTGTTGTCATCGTCGTCAGAATTCACGTTCTCATTGTTGTTGTCACAATTCGCTGTTCGTCGTTGTTGTTGCTATCAGAATTCGTATTCTTGTTCTTGCTCTGATTCCCGTTGTTGTTCTCTCCCTTTTTGTTGTTCTGATCCCTGTTGTCTTTCCGTCTCTTTTTCCTGCTCTGCTTCCTGTTGTTGTTCCTACATTGACCTAGGTGCGTTTCCTCGGATTTGCCGGCAAATTCGCCAGCCGAGTTCGACCGAGACGAGACGAGGCGACGACGAGCGGAGACGAGACGAGCCGAACTCCTAAAGCCAGCCCCCTGGGAGTTCGCGACGACAACGACGACGACAAAGAAGGAGCAAACGAGAGGCCACGAAGGTCGACGAGGGCGGGCGGGCGAGCGAGAGGACGAGAGCGAGAGCGAGCAGGGTGGCTGCGACTGGTTTGGGTGGGAAACGAGTCGACCGAGGCGACTTCGCCTCGTCTCGACACCCATCGCACGCTGCGGCTGCTGCCGTCGTTCGGCCCTTCGCTCGCTCTCCGCTGCCTTCTGCTCTCTCGCACTTGCGCCTTGCACTCGCTCTCTCTCTGTCTGGTTCCTCGCACGGCATTTTAAGAGAGATTCCGGCCGTCTGGTCTGGAGAAGCTCCGGCTCTGGCTCTGGTGCTCGGAAGCTTCCTGCCACTTGAGCATTCCGTCAACGTGGCCGAAAGGATCAACACGCGCTCGCCGGAAGTGTTGACAACAGTGAACGAACGGACGAAGGCAGGAAGTCGAACGACGACGAAGAAAACCAAACGAAGCGAGACGAAAAACCGCGCGCTCGACGCCGGACGAGGAACAGACAAGACGTCGTCTTGTCAAAACAAAGCAAAAACGCAAAACAAAACCAAAGAAAAGAAAGCAAAGCAGACTCTTGTCATTTTCAGTGTCCGCCAATCGGCGAATCCTTCGCCGATCCTCCGTTGATCCCTCGGTGTCGGCCCCCTCAGTGATACCTCGTCGTCAGCGTCTCCCCGCGGACCCCTTGGACGACTCCCTCGGCGGCCTCCGCTCGCGAGTTTCTCCGCCTCGCGTCGCGGCCACGTGAGTCCGCGCAGCCGGCGCCGACGTCCCACGAGAGCCACGTGCAGTGACGTGGATCGAACCGAGTCTCGCCCGGAGCCGGCGACCCCAACGAGTGCAAGGTGTTGTCCGCCGAGTCGACGCGGTCCGAGATGTCGCGGCGCAAACAGGCGAAGCCACGGGCCTTTCTCAAGCGTAAGTCAGAGTCAGAGCCAAAGCTGGAGTCGTTATAGCCGGGTCTGGGCTGCCTTGGGCACCTCCTCAGGCCCCCCAGGTCCTCTCGACCCTCTCAGTTCTTTTCAGCTCCCCTCGATTCCCTCTTCGATCTTCTGAGCCGACCTCGCTGCATCCGGCGCCGATCCGTCCAGGTCCCGGAGGTCGGTCCCTGCGGCCGGGCGACTCCGGCCGGTGCCTCCGCTCGTCCAACGGCCGTCCCCGGGGTTGGCGCCGCCGAGGTCGTGGCCGGAGCCATTCGTCTTCCTCGCCCACCCCGGCTGACATTCGGCTGTCTGGCTGCCTGTCTGTCTGTCCGCCTGTCTGTGGGTCCATTTGTCGCGCTTCCCTTCGTCCTTCCTCCCTCCTAATGGTCTTCATTTCCGCCCTCTTCCCTTCCTTCCCTTCATTCCTCCCTCTACTGGTCCTCCTGCCATCGGTTCTATCTGCATCGGTTCTCCTTCGATTGGTCGATTGGTGGTTTCGATGATCCTCGTCCCATTGATTGATCCTCCTTCCGTTGCTTCAACTCTTGATCCCCCACCACCTCCTCCCTCCGGCACTGCTTTCCTCCCTGGTCCCCGTCTGGCGGCGTGGCCTCCTCCTAAATTATCGGTCCCAGTGTGTTTACGACTCTTCCAGAGCAAACCCCAATTCCAATCCCAGGCTCCCAGCCTCACCCCCAAACCTCCTTCGCTCTCTCCCTCCGGCCCCCGATTTCGATGCCTCGATCCTCCTTCAAACCTTCTCCGACTCTCCTTCGATCCCTCGACGAGCTGTTCGTGACTGATTGATTTGCTTCGATTGTGGGAATCCGGATCCACGGACGACGACGACGACGACGACGACGAGCGGACGAACGGATGGAGGCGCAGCGAGTCCAAGAGGCAGGGAGGTTGAGGGAGACATGTGGGGAGGAAGGAGGAGATCAGGAGACGAGGAGGCGGAGGCGGGAGACCGGCGGCCGGGGACCCGGAGGCATGGGCAATAACAAATGCAAGTGTCACGGAAGCTCTCTTGACTTCCATTTGCCGCAATTGTCACGAGACTCCGCTGGCAACTAAAACCGCATTTTCACTCTCGGCTGCCACCGGCGCCGGCGACGGCGACGGCAGTCGAAGGGGGCGTGGGTGGGCGGCAGCGGCGACGTTGGCGGCTTAGTGATTATTGTGCTCGAGCATAAATATTTAATCCAATTTCGAATTGTAGCACTTCGGATTGACAAACGAAACGACGCTAGTGACAAGAGCAGCAGCGGCAGCCGAGGCGAACAGTCGAAGCCTTTCGAGGCTCACGAGCAACAGCAACAGCAACAACAATAATAACAATAACACAACAACAACAACAGTAGCAACAACAGCAAAGGCACGTCTTCTGCCGCAGCCGACATCCAACTCCCCAGGAGCCCCGTCGCACCGCCTCCGACGCATTCGCCGGCTCCCGGCTCCCGTCCCCCTCGCTCTGTGTCTCACTCTCTCCCGCGCTCTCATTGCTCTCTCTCTCTCTCACTCTATCAGCCTTTCGCCCTGCCTTCCTCTCGCTCTGTCTCGCCCTCCTCCGGGGAGCCGGGACCCGACGCTGCTCTGCATACGGCGAACTCCTGGCCCGGCCCCGATCGGGTGGAGGCGGCGATGGGCGCCGAGCAGAGGCGGAGGAGCAGCAGAAGAGGAAATGGAGGAGACGACGAAGGCGGTGGAGGAGCTGGAGAAGGAGGTGAAGTAGGCGAATGCGGAGACGATGGAGGCGGCGGCGACGGAGGACCCGGTGGAGTCTTCGGGGGCAGCCAGGGCCGAATGGATCGGCGGGTGGTCGGCCGGCCGGTCGGTCGGTCGGTCGATGGTCGAGGCTGCATCGCTTCGGGGTCCCTCAGGGCCCGGGCTCACGGCTCCGGACTCACGACTCACGGCCACCCAAAGCTGCCCGTCCAACGGTCGCCTCGTTCGCCTCTCGGTCCGTCCCGCCGACCATTCGTGTGTCTGTCGCTCCCTCCGATCGTCCCTCTGTCCCTCGCTCCTTCTCTCTGTCCACCGCCAGTCCTTCGGCCCATCGCCGCACGGCCCGCCCAGAGCCTTCGGAGCCTCCAACTCCCAGATCTCCAGCTGAAGCCAGGTCAGGCCGCCTTCCCGCCTACCCGCCACCCCCGCCATGGTCCCAGCCGTCATCCGAGGTCCCTCGTCGTGCAGCAGCGGCCGTCGGTCGTTTGGTCGGTGGCGCAGCCGAGCCGAGTCGAGTCGGGCGAAAGTTTTCCTTTTTTCGAGGGAAAACATAGAAAACCCATCGCTCGTATTTCTCTGGGGACGGACCAATCCCGAGGGAGTTCCCTCGAGGATTAGTTCACTTCGGTTCGCTCCAGCCCGGCTCCAGCTCCAGCTCCAGCTCGAGCTCTTCGTGTTGTTGTTGTTCCGACTGTTCTTGTTGTTGTTGATTTGGCCATGTTGTTGCAGTTTGTGCCCTTGTTTTTGCCTCTGTTGTTGTTGATTTTGCGCTTGTTTTTGCCCTGGTTGTTGTCGTTGGTATCGTTGTTGCCCTTGTTGTTGTTGTCGCCGCTCTCTGGGGAGCCCTATCCATGTGTGCCGGGGTGTCTGTGTGTGCCCGTGTGTGTGTTTGCGGCTCTCTGTGTGGCGCTTTAGTTGGTTTGTTTGCGTCGCCTCCTCGCTTTGAGTGTGCGACGACTCGCTCCGTGCCTTCCTTCTCTCTCTCACGCTCGCTCGGTCTCCGAGGACCGGTGTGCGCCGGTGTGTGTGTGTGTGTGTGTGTGTGCGGCATGACGTATGGGGCTCCTATGTACACATTGGAGCTGCCGTAGTTGGCGGCGGCGGCGGCGGCGTCGGCGGCTCTGCTGCTGATTCGCAATCCTCTCGGGGATCGGGAAATGTTTCTTTGTCCGTCCCAAAATGATGGCAGGTACTTCGTGCATTTCGCTCCCTCTCCCTCCCTCCCTCCCTCGCTCTCTCTCACTCATACATAGTCATCGTGGTGTGTGTGCAGGGGGTTTGGCAACAAAGCACTCACATGAAATTCACTTTGGAGCCGCTCCCCAGGGACCCCGGAGCTTTGGCAGTTCGGAATGTCTTCGATTCGGCTCTCGTTGCCGCTCGAATCGAATTTATTTCACCGTCCATATGTCGTCGGCGTCGTCTGACTCCGGGGAATTCCCGACCTTCCTCGTCCTCGACCTCCTCCGCGGCCCCCTCAGGACCGCGCGTCAGTTCGTTCGTGGCCACGGCCGACGCCGCCGCTGAAGCCGGAGCTTTTGGGCGACCGTCGACGGTCCCTCGGGGAATCCGCGGCCACGAGTTCGGCCCCGAGTCTCCGGCCCTCCGCCTCTCGCTTTGCATTCGCCTCGAACCGGTTGGCGCCCGGTTCGGGTCCGAGTCCCGGTCCGTGTCCGGGTCGTCCACGTCGGGTCGGGAATCCGAGAAGCCTCGTTGTGGAGGTCCTCGGGGAGCGTCCTGTCGGTGCTCTGGGGGTGGGAGCCCGAGTGCGAGGGGGCGAACCGCGGCCTTCCAGTCGATTTTTCTCACTTCATGCTTTCGACTTCTTCTGTCGCAAATCGCGATTCTTCGCGCGCGTTTCTCCCTATCGCTTCTTATTCTTCTTTAGCTCTTTCCCAATCTTCTCTTTCTCACTTCTGTTATTTTTTTTGGCTACTCCTCGCTTCTTCTCTGACTCCTTCTCGCTGGTTCGCTTACTTTTAACTTTTTACTCCGCCGCCTGCTCTTCACCCTCCCTATCCCTATCCCTATCCTTTCCCTCTTCCTCGTCTACCTCACCCTCTCCTCCCCCTCCCAATCCCACTTTCCTTCACCCTCGCCTCTTCACCCTCCCCACTCGCCCGGACCTGTCCGAGATTTTCACTTTCAAATTCGACCACTTCTGATTGTCAGGCACTGATTGGCAGCGATGGGTCTCGAAACCTTGCGACAACGCACCCCCCTCTGACGCCCACCCCCTCCAGGCCTGCCCCACAACCGCCCACCGACCCGTCCTCCTGGGTCGCCGCGCCCATCGGTTATTTATGGAATTCGTCTTTAACTGCACCTCGGAGGTTATTATTTCATTATTTTTGATCCTTTTTCACTTCAATGGCCCACGCATGCACGCCAACACACAGACAGACACACAATTACACACACGCACACCCACACACACACACCCAGAGAGATGTACGCCCACCAATACATCCGCACTCGCTGTCAGTCTCCACACCTTCGACCTGGAGGCGGCCGCCGAATCCGGCGCCTGACACCATTAAAAACTTGCATTTGTTTAGAGCGCTTAGTGGCCGTTTGGGAGCACCCGGGGGCGGGGCGGGGCGGTGCGGATGCCGGGATTCGAGCCCACGAGAACCCTCGACACCCCGGCCTCTCCCCCTCCCGCTCTCGCTGCAAACCAGTTCGCGTCGTGGGCTCCGCGGCTGCTGCTTCTGGTGGTGTCTGTGGCGAAGGCGAAGGCCAAAGCTCTGCATGGGTTCATGTGTGTGTCTTTGATTGCTGCTAGTTGGTGCTGGTGATTGTACGTGAGCCGGTGGGAGAGTGTGAGGGTGTGGGTGAGCGGGTGAGGGGTTTGTTTCGGTGGAAAATAATAAATCGCCTGCGATACCTCTTTATATTTCCTTCACAAAATGAACGCCTCGCAGCCGCACCTTTCCACAAGCCCAAGTCCCAACCCAAACCCCCAACCCCCAACACCCAATCCCAACCCAACCCTAGCCCCCAAAGTCTCCCCTGACCCTGAAGCGATGCTGCCAGATCGAGCCACTAACGCCGGGAGCAGCAGCAGCTTCGGGGGCACCGGGCGTCCTTCGCAGCCGGCGTCTAAACAAGTGGCAGCGGCAGTTGAGAAGAGAAAAGAAGGGGACGGAGGTGGACGGAAGAGGAGGGGTGGGAGGTGGGAGGTGTGAGGTGTGAGGTGGGTGGATGGTGGGGAGGGTGCGCCGCACATCCGGAAGAGGAGCTGCTGACTGAGTGCGAAATGCACCCGGGGGGGCTTTAAACAAAAATGAAAATCGCTTGCATACATATGGGCGCGCGCGAGCCCGGCCGAGAGGGCGACCCAGGGCAACGGAGAGGGAGCAAGTGAGAGCTCAACAACAACAACAACAAGCACAACTAGCGCATCCACCCCCCACCCCCACTCGACCTCGCGGCTTTTTAACGACCACAACCGAGCACTCGTCCTCCGGCTCCCGCCCGCCTCCGGTTCGCGCTCGTCTCGTTTTGAAGCACGCGTCGCTTCGCCTCCCGCTGCCCAGTGCGGCGAATTTATATAAAATGTTGTTGTTGTAGTTGTTGTTGCTTTCGGTGGCGCGTCCTTTTTTATGGCAGCGCCCGGCGGACTCCTGGGGGTGCTCCACATCCCACATCTCGACCCCGGCTCGCGTCCGGCGCCTCCTCCACCTCCACCTCCTCCATTCGCAGTCGGTTGGACGACCGACGACCGTCCATCCATCCAGCCAGCCATTCAGTTGTCCATTCATTCATTCAACCATTCATTCGTTCTCTCAACCATCCGTCCATCCTCCAGCCACTCAACCGTCAGCCAGGTCGACCGACCTGTGGCGACTCGAGTCGCATCGAGTTGAGTCGCGTCCACCTGTTCTCGGCCCCTTTGGTCCAGTTCAGGTGACCCTCGCCCATCTCAATCAACCACCGTCCCCCCCCCCCTTTCTCTTCCTCCTCCTCCTCCTCCTCGCCCCACTCAAGTTAACGATGATTTGCCGTCGAGTCCTTGCGGTGTGATTCGCTCCCGCGGCCTCCGCAATGGCCGGTCTTCGCGCAATTCTTTTACTGTCGGGCGCCAGGTTCAAATGGGGAGGGAGCGGGGTGTGGTGGGCGTCCACAGGGTGTCGCTCGCTGCTGGTCGCTAACGAAATTTATGAAAAATTCAATTTAATTGCACGCTTACAGCACGTGAGCGCCGCCGTGTCCTCGTGGCCTGGCGTCCTCTGGCAAGGCCTAATGCGTTTGTTCCTGCTTCGCAGGACATTTCGCTGCTTGATTGCCTCTGTGGTGTCGCAGCTTCTTCTTCTCCGCCCCCTCCTTCTCCTCCTCCTCCTCCTGCTGCCTCTCGCCCCACTCGTATTGATGAGGACGCAGAAGATCCAGCGATCCAGCGATACAGAAACGAAATAAAAACAGATACGTGCAAATAGAAATTATCCTCGTATGAGTGTCCAGGGAGTGCTTGAGCTTAATCTGCATATGGCGAAGAACTCGAGAGCCTTCGGCTTCTGTTCCGGTTCCGCTGCCACTTTCGGCCCGGTTCTGGTTCTGGTTCTGCTACTGCTTCCGGTTCCACTTCCGGCTCCAATTGAGTTCGAGCCGGGGAAACAATTTGGTGGAAACAATTTGGCTCCAAACCGAATTTGCCCCGAATCCCGAGACCGTGGCGGGAGTCGGGGCTGGGGCGCCGACCCGTCGTCCGCTCACTTGGCATCGAACTCGCCTCATTTGGGTCTTCTTTTAATTGTCCTCCGCATTAACCGGCCGCCGGATTCGGGCCATGATTTATGCGGCGTCCGGGGCGTCTGCGGGCACCAGGTGGACGTTGCTTCGGTACGATGAGGCCGTCAGTGGGCGGGGGGAGGAGGCGATGGACGTCCTTCAGCTCAATTGATTGAGTTGAGATCGGCGTGGGGTTTTCAAGGAATCAATACGAGGTTTTTAAGCAGCCATTGGGAGAATTTTAAGAAATCATTGGGAGGTTCTTCAGAAATCATTGGAAATTTGTCCACATATCTTTGCCAGATTTTTAGAGAGCATTATGAGATTTCCAAAGACCCCATTCATCAGACTCAGATTTATTTTTTATTTCAATTTGAGTTCAAATTCTCTCACTCAAGACGATCGTCTCTCACTCTCATTCTCTCTCTCTGTCTCTCTGGCTCTCTTTCAGTGGGCGAGTCTGGAGCGGAGGGCGAGGACGTGCAGCAGGCGCCGCCCCTGGAGCTGCTCGATCCCAAGGAGGAGATTCTCAGCGACAACGAGCAGAGTTGGGACGACGAGGACGAGGACGACGAAGACGAGGCCCACAGTCGGCAACAGCGACAGCCAAACGATCAGGAGCGGGATCATGAGCTCAACCAACGGCAACAACAACAGCAACAGCACCACCAACCACATCAGAAACACACCATGAATGATCATCATCATCACCATCATCATCATTTGTATCGAACAAACGAGGCCGAGGCGAGCGAGACGAGCGAAATCTCGAAGAGCAACAAAAGCAACATCAACATCAACAACAACAATAGCAACGACAACAGCAACAGCGACATGAACAGCAGCAATGGCAACAAGAGCAACAACAACAACAAGAGCAGCAACAACAACAACAATGTCATTGGTAAGTTGACTGCAATTTGCATATTTTATTGGCGAACCTTCGCCTCCTTCGCCGGCTCCTCCGTCCCTTCCTCGTTCACCTCCTTCCCGACTTCCGCCTTTGCTTCTCTTCGACTTCCTCCTCCTCCCCCTTCGTCCTGCTTGCAGGCCGACCACGTGGGACGCCGCCTCCATGTCCATGTCCACGCTCTCGTCCACGTCCTCGGCTAATAATTCTCCACAGTCTCGTAAATTCCGGATAAGTTCGCTCGCCGTCTCCTCCTCTCCCTGTCCCTCTCTCTCACACGCTCTCTCTGTCGTCCCTCACTCGCTCTCCTCCACGCTCCCATCGCTCTTTGCGGTCCTCGAAGAGTTGTTACTCACGGATAATCCTTTGCCGTCCTGTCGGCTCCGGCGACGCGTCCTCGAGTCGAGTCGAATCCCTCCTCCTAGGCTCGGATCGGATCGAAATGAGTCGTGGAGGGAGGGAGAGGGAGGGCCTGGGATGTCCAGGGAAGGCCAGGGAAGGCGAGGTGAAGAGATTGAGCCTGAGTTGTGGAGCGAGGGAGAGCGAGTTGGAGCGCGGGATCGTCGTCGGGGCCTCTCCGGGGTCTCATCCATGGCGACTGGAGGTCCTGCAGGCTCGGGCTCTCGAAGCTCTCGGCCCCGACACCGTCTCGCTGACCGACTCCGGGTTCATCTGGGTCCGCCTGGGCATCCTTCAACTGTCCTGTCGTCCTCGTCCCTCCGACCTCCGACCTCCGTCTCTTCGCCTCCAACGGCCTCCCTCATTGTCCATGTGCCTTTCTCTCTCCCACCGTCTGTTGCTCCGGCCGGCTCCGCCCCCTCGGCGTCGTCCGTCGTCCTGTGCGTCGGCCCGCCCGGCCCTGCGGCCCCATAACGCCACCGAATAAAGTTTGATGTGTCCGTGTTGTCCCATACTCGTACATTACACGAAATATTCCTGTGCGTCCGGATTATGGCACTTGGGTGGTGCGGCCTCCTCGGTCGTCAAATCGAATCAGGCCCTCGTCGGCGTCCCACGGAGTCACCGACGCACCAACACACACATGGCCATCACACACACGCTGACATCAACAACAACAACAACGACCAACCAGACACGGAGACAACACAACAACGCCGAATTCAATCCAAACGCATCTCGTCCACCTCGCCTCGACCCGGCCTGACGCGACCCGGACTCGACTCGACCCGGCCCGGCCCGGCTCACGTGAGGCGGCCCGGCCCCGAGTCTGAGCCTGGAGCCTGGGGTCTGGCGGGGTCCCTGGGGAAATCCGGGCGATCCAAGCGAGAACATCATCATCACCGGCTGGGCAGGGGCGGCGGCAGCAACAGAAACAACAACAGCAACAACAACATCGACGACGACGACCGACTGCAGCCTCGTCCTGGGCCAAGTGTTTGTTGCTGCTGCTGCTCATGTCGCTGTTGGCTGTTGGCTGTTGTTGGCGATGTCGATGGCGCTGTCGATGGCGTCGGCGACGGCGACGGCGCTGTTGTTGTGGCTCCCTCTGCTGTTGTTGCTTCCGGTGATATTGTCATAATATGGCCTGCGAAGTAAACACGGACCTCAGAGGCCGCTGCCAAGTCGAGAGACCACCGGTGGGCGGTGGGCCGTGGGGCCGTTGGGCGGTCGGTCGGTCGTTGTTGGTGGGCGGCCGGGAAGCCTCGATTTTGGCGGCCAAACACATTTCGCTCTCTGGAACCGAGTCTCCAAAGAGAGAGAGAGATAGTGGGTGAGAGAGAGTGAGAGAGACTCGCCAAAATATGACTCGCTCTCTCGCTCGCTCCCTTTCCTCCGGCTGGGCTCCCCCTGCGTCCGTACTTTATCACAATCCCGTGTGTTCTTGACGCTGTTGTTGGTGCCCGTGTTGGTGCCCCTGTTGGTGTGTGTGCATGGGTGTGTTGGTGTGTGTATGTGTGTGTGTGAGTATAATATATGGCCCACTCTCTGGTGTGTTGTATAATGTTCTAATGGGAAATGAGGCTGTGATAAGTTTGGGGATCCGAAAATTGTCTTTCTACTCGTTTATTCCCAGCGTGGAAGCGTACGAAAACACACAGACACACACACTCGCTCACTCACACAAACAGACACCGCTTGGTGTACTTAGAGCGTACAGTGGATGATGGCCCTTGTGAATATGCTGCACAGTGGGTCGGTTTGGGTGGAGAAGTCAGCAGCAGACGAGTTTCGGAAGCCTGAAGAAGTTCTAGTTTCGCTATTTAAACCAATCTCAAAGATCGACTGAGGGTCCCTCACGACTCCTGGGAAATCTGGTCGTAGTGGGGACCTCAGAAAATCTGAAGCAGCTGTCTTCAGGAGCCTGGGTGACCCTTGCGACAGCTCTGCGTCAATATCTTGAAGGAACTTGGTGAAAAGGCTCAAAGAAACCTCTCCAAGACCCACAGAATTCTGTCCATGATCCACAAAAACCTTCCCAAGACCCTCGGAAACGTCTCCAAACCAACTGAAACCCACAGAAATAACTCCAAACCCACAGAAACCTGTCCAAGACCCACAAACTTCTCCAAACCCACTAAAAGCTCTGAAAGCCCCTCTTAAATCTGCCTCAGACCCTCAAAAACCGCTCCAAGACTCATAGAAAGCTCTCCACGACTCACAGAGACCTCTCGAAGATCCGCGAAAACTTTCAAAACATATCGAAGTTTTTCAAAAGCCTTTCAAACCTCTCACAACCTTTCGAAAGCCTGCCAAAAGCCTTTCGAAAGCCGTCCACATCAACCTCCGTGGGTCTCGAACCGAACGAGGTCTCCCCGAACCCATTCGGCCCACTGTCGCGCCGATGCATGGCGCATTAATATGAGTTTGCTCCTCGGTATTGGTATGAAGTTTTATGTTACACAGCTCTCTCTCTCTCTCTCTCTCTCTGACACTCCTTCGCTCTCGCTCTCCTCGGCGCCCTGTGTCAGGGAGTCTATGTGTGAGAGTGTGTGTGTGTGTGTGTGCTTGTAGGGTCCTCGGGGAGCAACATTGGTGCGAATAAAAATTACACATTGCCGCACACGAGTGCGAGTGTCTCGGCATTGTTCGGGGCGTTGCTGGGAGCGAGTGGGAGCGAGAGTGCGGGTGGCGGCAGGGCGATTGTCGCTGTGTGTGTGTGGTTGGTTCTGCTTCTACTGCCGTCTAGAGGGAGCATCTTGAGACATGTAACAGCACATGGCACACCCGGGGGCCACGAGGAGCCCACCCCAGCAGCCGCCCCAGCTCCCTCACCACCGGCAGCCCCGGCTGGCTCCGGCTGGCTCTGGCTGGCTCCGAGTAGTTGCTCATTTTGCCATTATTATTCGCCAGTGAATTGAAAATGAAGCCGAAGTGAGTTATCATATTCATACTTGTCACACGGCGCCAGCCCAAAGACAGCAACGAACTCAGCTCGCTCGCCCCTGCCCTTCGCTCCCACCATGTCGTGCCACGCCCCCTTTGGCTGGCGACCGACCGCCCCCTGGCCTCGTCCAAGGTACAACTTAAATTGAGTTCGTTGCCTGGGAGTTGCTGCCGGTTCTTTTTCCCCGGCGAGACCTTGTCTCGGAAGGTGTTAATGTGTTGCCACAGAAGCAGGGGAGCCAGAGAGAGGGGGTGTGGCATGGATACAGAGCGACTGAGTGCGAGTACGGGGGGGGGGGGGGTTTGTTGTTCGGAGCAATTATACGAAAGAGCCTAATGAATTTATGATCGAGTTTCCGGCGGCCTCCCATGTGGTCGTAATGGGCTTCCGGCGACTGCCTGACTGACTGACTCCGGTCGATCGGAGGCCAAGGGGTCCTGTCGAGGAAGTCATTCGAGAGATTAGTTCCAGGGGTTGCTTCGAGGGGTTCACTCGAGGAATTCATTTGTGGCTTCATTCGAGCTCTCGATTGACTTTGCTTCAAGTGATCTGGCCTGATTTGATCGCGTTCTCGCGTTCGCCTTCAACGGGTTTCCATAAAGGGTTGCTCGATCCACGGTTCTATATGAAAACATATCGATTTCTGGAGGTCACTCGATTTTCCCGGTTCTCTCGAACCCCACCACCCAAGTGTCCACGGTTTTGTAAACCGAAGATGTTCGAAATATCAACTCCGAATATTTATCCAAGTGTAGTCACTTTTTCGCCCCACACTGTGGCCACCGCGAGGGAGGGGCTCGAGCAGTTCGAGCCAGGGGGAGCGGAGAGAGCGAGAGGGAGGTTGGTGCAATGCGAGCGACTCTCCCGAGACGCGGTATCCAAGGCAACAAATCGAATTAAGAGCGCGCAGAACGGATTCCCCAAGGACGACGCTGGGGACGCGCTCTGGGCCGGCTCGCTGGGAGGAAGGCTGGGGGCCGAGGGGTTCGGACAGGGCGGCGACGACGAGGACGACAACGGGAACGACAACGACAGCGATGGCGATGGCGGCAACGGCGACGTCGACGACTCCTCGGGGAATCGACGAAGTAACGAGTTTTTCGCATTTCGCGACAGAGACAGAGACTCACACACAGCACCGGAGAGACAGACAGACAGACGGACGGACGGACGGAGAGATATAGAAATGGACAGGCAGCCAGACGGACCGAAGGGCAGACAGGCAGAGGGGCAGACAGACAGACAGACAGACTGAGGGACTGACGGCGTCAGGACGAGTGTCAAAGAGACGGAAGGACGGGGCGAGGGCCGGGCGGCGATGGCCGTACAAGGGCCGGGTTCAGTGGACAGTCGTCGAAGAGAATGGCCAAGGGACAGCAGCAGAGGGAGAGCGACAGCGAGGAGGAACAGGAAAGAGAGCGAAGTGGGAGAAATCGACAATGTGGTAAGAGAGAGGGAGAGAGAGAGAAAACGAGAGCCAGAGGGATCGAGCGAAGAGCGAGGGCCGGTGTTGGTGACCAAGGGGGGCCGGGCGGGATTGCGGCAGGGCCTCTGGCGACCCGGTTAATGTAGGTCGGGCCTCGGACCCTCATTCGTCATGCCCTTTGACCCAACGTGTTTTTTGTTGCTTTGTTTTTGACCCCCCTGCCTTTGACGCGACCCGAGCCAGACACGACCAAATGCCATGGAGCCAACTTCGGACGACCGACTGCCATTTGAACGGGGGCCAGGGAGGTCGCGGCATTTGCATAGAACAACCTGCCGGGATAATGAGGAGAAGGAGGGAGGGGGTGGGGCCGGGAGGCAGGGGAGGCCGGCAGAAGCCGTCAAGTGTCGCTCGTTAAACCGCGAGCGCGTCGCCAAAAGCGCGAGCACGACGGGCGACCAACGATCGAACAAGCGACGGGAGAGGTCGATGGAGAAGGGGGAGGAACGAGGAAGGGGGGGGGGGTCAGCAGGGAGGGTCGGTGGCGGGTGATCAAGAGCTGCGTCCCGGCAGGACGTGTTGGGCAATCATTCGGAGCCGCGGTCGCGGTCGCGTTCGCGTCCCCTCTCGGTCCCTGCTCGACCTCCACGACTTCATCGACGACCTCCTCATTCTCGCACTCTCCCTCCTCTTCCTCTCCCTCATCAGCTCATCACGGCGGCATCGCGGGCCCCGACATCGCGCAACATGCTCCGAAATTTCTTCCTGTCCCAGGCAGGGGTCGCGGGGCTCCACCGGCGAACGACGCGCGCCGTCCAATCGACGCCATCGACGCGAACGACGCGGACTACGAAATTGACGACAACGACGAGACCGCCAGCGACAACGGCATCGACAACGATGGCGACACCGACGGCCACAAGGACCAGGACGAGGACCAGGACCAGGACGAGGACGAACACGTGAATTCCGGAAATATTCGTTATTCAAATTTTCGATGAGGAATTCCCCAGACGCAGGGACCAGGATGCGGCACTAGAAGCGTGCGTCGGTCTGTCTGTCTGTCTCCCTCGCACTCGCCACACTCTCTGCACTGGGCAATAAATGGACAACAACGACGAGGAGGACGAGGACCATAAGAGAAGCAGAGCCGAAGCAGGAGCCACGACTACGTGGCGGCGGCTCCGAGCGAGCATCCGTCAAACGAGAGGCGAAGAACGACGACCAGTCGCGAGGACCCCCTCCCCCACCTCACGGCTCCCCAGCGCCCCCTTGCCACGGCGCCTCCCCCCGCCCTCGACGCCGCGATGGCCGTGGTGGGCCAAAGATGCGCTGATAGTTTTGGGACAGAATTTCATTTCATTGCGTTCCACCACGGCCACGACTAACGAACGAACACAAGTTCCCTCTGCCTCTCTCCTCGGACTTCTCTCTTTCACCCCCTCTCCCTCTCTCGCTCTCGCTCTCTGTCTGTGTCCCTCAGTCCCTGTCTCCCTCTCGCTCATCTGCGTAATTATATTTTGACGCCTTCGGTTCTAAACTCGTGGCGCGCTCTGGACGCCGCCGACCCTCCACACGCACACACGGTCGCCTCGCTCTCGGATGCCTCTTCGACCCTCCAGCTCTCTGTCCGCCGTCGCCCCCCTCAATTAGTCGGCTCGCCTGCGAGGGACTCCTTGTACTTGCTCTTCCGACCGACCCGACCCGACGCGACCCCTCCCGACCTGACGCGGCCCGGGGCGCGCGCGGAAACGACGCGGTCGCCATTTTACACGAGACTTCGCGTCGAATTATGACGTTCGTCCGCGAGAGGCGGCCCCGACCCGGCTCCCCGCCCCCAGACAGGCAACTGACCCTCCGCCTGTCGCCTCTCGCCCCCTCGCCCGGTGCCCGATCATTCATTGGGTTCACACACGCACTTCCTGCCCGAGTCCTCTTCGATTTGATGGGGAGCGTCTCGCGGGAATTGGGCGAGAGGGAGCTGGGGGGAGGGAGGAGGAACGACAAGGGCAAGAGCGGGCGAACGGGGGGAGGTGGGCAAAAGGACGACGGATGTGGCCGCGTGGACGGACGGGGGGTGGAGGTGGAGGTGGGGGAGCGGAAGTTTATGTGGGAAACGTGCATGGGCGATGACGACGAGAGCGAGTCGAGGACGACGACGACGATGACGGCGACGGCGACTCCTCGGAGGTGGCACCGCGAGGGCAGGGGTCGAGGCAGAGGCGGTCGCGTTGGTCACGGAGGCCGGCGAAATCCCTTTGATGATTTGCATTAATTATGGATGGAAATTTCATAAGCTCCCAATCGATTGGTGCGGAGACCGAGCGACCGATCGAGATCCTCCGAGAGGACCCGCGATGCCACGGTGAACCACGATGGAGGACACGGTCTCGACCACGCTCTCGGGCGACGACCGTCGGGAGCCTTTGACGAGGGTCGGAGGCCCCTCTTCCAACCCCGCCCGAGAAAATCAACGCGCCCATCTCGCGTGGCCTGCGAAACAGGGACCGAAACCGAAATCGAAACCGAACCTGGTGCAACATTGGGCGGGCTGGAACGAGGGGGCGCCGCAATCACGTGCTCTGTTTTTTAGGACAACAAAAACAAACCACGCCGAGCGGCAGCCAGAGACGGGAGGACGAAGGGAAGGAAGGAGAGGGAGGGAAGAAAAAATCACGTCAGCTGTTTTACAACCGTCCGACAGGCCGTGGCGTTCATTCAGCAGAACACGGGCGGCGAAACGCGGAGAGTGCGAAGGAATCCCAAATCTCTCTCTCTCTCTCGCTCGCTCGCTCTCTCTCTCTCTGGGCGACGACACCCTTCGCTCCTCGGCACCCTCTCCGTCGCCCGTCGTCTCCGTCACCATGGGTCGCCTCTCACTTGGGGCTTCTCTTCGTTCCGCTCTCGCCTCCTCGTCCTCTTCGCCACTCTCTCAGTCTCTCCCTCTCTCTCTCTGTGTCCCTCTCTTCCTTCCCCTCTCGCCCCCTCCCTTCACTCACCCTCCCTCCCTCTCTCTCTCTCTGCAAACACAGTTTCAAAACAAACGCATGCGCCTTGGCCGGAACGAGGCCGCGGGATTCTCTTCGCCGGAAGAGAAGCTTCTCAAGCGCCGCTCTTAGTATTCCTTGTCTCTCTCTGGTCCCTCTCTCGCTTCCCCTCGTCCCCTTCGCCCCTCTTGCTCTCCGTCCTTCGCCCGCTGTCTGTTGCTGCGCCGCCTGGTCGGGCTCGCCGCGTGCCAAGGAGAGAGTTTTCGCACGTCTTCGCCTGCGGAACCGCACGTTCGCCACCACCTCGGCCGGCACCTCGTCGGCCATCGTCGGCCATCGTCGGCCTCCCCGGTCTTCCTCCAACCTTCTCCGTTCTGCTCTCCTCCTCGCCCTGCGCGCCGTCTCGACTCGTCTCGTCACCGTGGACCCAGGGACCCATAGGAGCATCCGAAGCATGTTCTTCGCTTTTCTTCGACTTGAGAGCGTGGCGTGTTGACGATGTTGTTGTTTTTGTTGTTGGCCGACTCTCGTGTTGTTGTCTGACTCTACCTCGCTCTCGCTCTGTCTCTTTTTGTTGTTGTTCCATCGCCACTGTTGCTGCTGGTGCCGCCGCCGCCGCTTCTCCGGCTGCCACTTCTTTGGGGGAATTATGGGACCCTCGGGGATTGACTAATCAAAATTCCTTACACCTGGGACGCTCCCAAGCATGCAGCGTCGCCGACTCGTTCCGTCCTCGGTGCCCCCTGGTCCGGGTTCTCGCCCTGCCGTCGCCGTCCCCCGGCCTCGCTCCCGATGCCCTTCGTCGGCTGGGGGCGACGCTGTTGGCGATGGCGATGGCGATGGTTCTCGGAAAGGTTCGAGGAAGACGGCGCTGACTTTGTGTGCGAGCACATCGATTTCCTGGGTCCACCCAACTTCGACCTCTTCCCAACTTCTTCCCTCCTCGGTCGCTCCTTCCTCACCACCCCATCTTTGATTTCTTCACCCAAATTTCCCACACTTCTCCAGCCTCCCACCCGGTCGTGGATTTTCTAAGTGGTCGTGATCGTGGTCGTGGCCTCCTTGGGTCTGGAGCTGGCGGCCCTTGGACACTGGCTGACGGCGCTGTTGTTGTCGTTGTTGTGTCTCAGGAATTCGCAAATAATTCGCTCGTCAGGGCTTCAGGGACTCCCCGAGCCCTCGCCCACTCGCCCTCATCGGCCGCTTCCCCGTCCCTGCTCGCCCTCATACGTGAAGAAGTTCGAGGTTGCCTCGTCATAATTAAAATATTTGATCCTTCCTTGCAGACGAGGCCGTGGACGACGTGGAGAACGAAGACCACAACGAAAACGACGTCGAAATTCCAGCGAATGGCACGAGACATCCCGACCACGACCCCGACCCCGGCGCCCTCAAGGTCCAGGGGCCACGGAACGAGGACCCAGCGACGAGGGCCGCCCGCAGGCCGCGGCTGCTGGGGAAGGAGAACCGCGAGCAGCTCGGGGTCGACGACGAGTTGTTGGGCGATGGCGACGTCGATGGAGACGACGAGGACCTCGTTAACGCCGACGACGATGAGGACGTCATGGAGCTGGACGACGAGCTGGACGCGGACGAGATGGAGGACGAGGAGTTGGAGGACGAGGACCTGCAGAGCCTCGACAGCTACTACTCGGGTAAGTGCCGAGGGCGTGGGAAAAGTCGCCGAGACCCCGGGGGATCCCAGCGAACGAGGCCTCGAACCCCGATCAATCAATTGTCAATTGCAAACCTCGGAGTCCGGCGACGGTGTCGGACTCTCGTTCGCTCTCTCTCACCCTCTCACACTGTCTCTCCGTGTCTCTTGGTGGCCATCGCTGCCGAGGTGGCCATCGTTTTAATTGTCACCTCCACACCTCTGGCCGGCCGCCCCCACCTGCTGGGGTCCGGCCATTCCAATTCAATCCAATTCAATGCGAGGCCCCCGACTCGCTCCGACTCCGCTCCGACACCTCCTTCGCTGGCCCCACAAAGGACAGCGGCGAGGCGCTGGAGTTGGAGGTGGCGGAAGTCGGGGAGGAGGAGTCAAATGGTGTCCGGCAGCCATAAGCGGAGCGTAAACCCATCGAAATTGCTGTACAGGGTGTTATATACGTGGTGGCCACGACACTCCAGGGTGCCCTACACCTGAGTCGGGGGAGTCGTTTCGAGCGGCCAGCGAAACCGACCCGCCGCAGCACGAGCGAGTGGGTGGAGCGCAGGAAGTCGTGGGCGAGTGTCGAACGAAGCCGAAGCCGAAGTCGAAGTCGACGAGGTCGTGGGCGAGGGCGAGGCGGACCGGGACGTGGCGGCGGCCGCCTAACTACGGTTTAAAAACCCAAAACAGCAATCAACACCAAGAGGACACGAGACGAGCACCAGCCCAGACACACCGCCTCCCTCTCCCTCCATCTCTCTCTCTCTCTCTCTCTCACACATTATCATGAGCATGACCATGTGTGGCGAGGATGGCGGGGGAGGGGATGGAGGAAGGCCGAGTGCACGGAAGGAAGAGGCGAAGGAAAAAAACGAACGAAACGAAAACTTCCTGCTTGCTCTCATTTGAGACACACACAGGCAGAGGGACGGACGGAGGGAGGGACAGACAGACGGACAGACAGGAGCACCGACACTATGGGATTCACACACATTCACACCCACACGCAGACCGACTCCGACATTTATCATGCCGCCAATAACTCCTGCCTCGACCTCGTCCTCACCATCTTCCTCTTCACTTCGCCTCGTCGTCCATCCGTCCATCCGTCCGTCTGTTATTCATTTGTTTGTCTGTCTGTCCGTCCGTCCGTCCGTCGGTCTGTGGTGGGAGTTTCGCTGTCGAGGGTGGGTTGCGGAGTTGTTGTTGTGGTAATCTTTCGCTCCCGTGCTGGTCCATTCTTGAGGCTTTGCTTCTCTTCTCTCTTCCTGTAGTTATTCAGTCCTCTTCTTCACTCCCTCCCTTGCTCACGACTTCTGTCCATTCCCTCCTTCCCTCCTGCCTTCCTCCATTCGTTCCCTCCTTTCCTCACTTCCTCACTCCTTCCGGCCTTGCATTCATTTGATTGCCTCGCGATTTCCACCGCCGGGTCCGCGACTCCTTCGCAGGTTCTCCTTCGTGCAAAGGCCCGAAGTCCCAGCTGTGCGCCTACGAATATGCAACAGTCCTCAAGCCGCATCCTGGGACGCAGGCTCGCCTCGCCATCCCCCTCGTCCGGCGAGCGACCACGTGTCTGCCACGTCGGGCTATCGCTGAATAATGAATGTCCTGGCGAAAGTAATCGCAGAGCGATTGAAGTGATTTTAATTTAAACTTTTGCTTATTTGCCCAGCAATTGCGGCGATCTTTCTGTCTGTCTGTCCGGCTGTCCGTCCGCCTCGCCGTCTCTCTGTCCGTCTGCTCGTCCTGCATGTCCTTGTGATTTATTAATGACTTCCTTTTGCCGGCTGCCTAAGACAACGCACGTCCTTTGACACTTTCACCGCCCTTCCTCCCTCCCTTGGCTCGTCCCCGGTCTGCAGGTCCGGTCCAAGAAGCCGCCTGCAAAAATGCATTTCTCCTTCCCTCTCACTCTCCCGCTCCCCCTCCGTGTCTCTGTCGGGAAGACGAAGGAAGCAATTCCTGCACATCCTTTTAAGCGATTCACTCCAGCGGAAGCGGAACTGGAAACGGCCCACACACACGCACTCGCCCTCGCCCTCGCACACGAATTCCCTCGCTGTCGCTCTCTCCCTCTTCCGGCTCCCCACTCCCTCATTTAACCCGCTGTGGCCCTTCCTCACCTCCCTCAGCCTCTGCTTCCGTGCAACAATTAATTACACTTGTGTCTTACAAGACAGGCCAACAGGCGACGGGCGGATGGAGAGAAATCGGGCCGCAGTCTTGTAAGCCATCTCGGGCTCCATCCGTCCATCCGTCCGGCTGTCTGTACGGCGGTCTGTCCGCGTGTGCATGTGTCCATGTCGTGGGCTCGGACATATTTGCCGGATGGGACCTGCAATAAATAATGCCTTCGTCTTCATCTCGTCTCCGACTTCGCACACGTCGAGTTTTATTCGCTCCTCATTTTGACACAATTGCTCAGCCCACTCCCTCCCTCCCTCTCTCCCTCGCTTCTTTCCTCTCTCTCTCTCTCTCTCTCGAGCACTTCCTCGTCCTCCCGGTCGCCGACAACTTACACTGGTTTTGCATGAACGTCTTCTTCATTCCTCGTTGTTATTGTAATGTTGTTTTATATGCTCGCTCAAAGCTCATTGACACCGATGCCTCTATCTCTCTCTCTCTCTCTCTCTCTCTCCCTCCCTCCCTATCGCTTCTCTGGCCTCTCCTCATGTCGTAATTAATCCATCTATTCATCCATCCGCCGAAAGATTTAATCTCTTTTCGAGCTAAACATTTTTGTCTGGGTTTTTATTTCATTTTCAGCCTGGTTGATTTATATTTTCTTGTCTCGCTTTTTTCCTCATTTGTATTTCGTTTTTCGTCTCCTTTTTTGTTTCATTTTTACTTTATTTTGTCCCTTTTTTGCCTCATTTTTGTCTCATTTGTGTGTCGTATGTCATTTTCTGTGTATCGCTTTTATGGCGGCTTCTTGTGGTTTCTTCAGAGATCTCCGAAAACCGTTCCTTTTGTTCTTCTGGCCCGGCCCGGCCCGCGATGCCCGGCGATTAAGTGAAATTGTAATGGTAATTGTAATGGTTATTGTTCTTGTGATTGCGATCGTCTCTACCTCCGTCACTGTCCCGTCCCTGTTTCTCTCTCTCTCACTCTCTCTACCTCTTTGCGACCGCCGAGGTCGCGCGGACTTTCGCAACTTGCTCCATAGCCACGAGAGCTTCTTAGGAAAGCGTTCT
Source organism: Coelopa pilipes (assembly GCA_947389925.1). Classification (NCBI taxonomy): domain Eukaryota; kingdom Metazoa; phylum Arthropoda; class Insecta; order Diptera; family Coelopidae; genus Coelopa; species Coelopa pilipes. The sequence continues at coordinate 7,804,028 of OX376698.1, read as the reverse complement.
CTAATTAAGTGGACCTGCTTCGGGACGGCGTGAAGCGCGAGTTGGTCGCAGCCGGGGGCTTCGGGGGCGTCGGGGCTTCGGGGTCTTCCGGGTTGCGGTACCGTTTAACGGGCTCCGGAGATCATCGGAAGATTCGCAAAACTCGATCCGGACCCCCCAACCGCCGCCAGGGCCCCTGAGTCTGTCGCTCTCTGCCCTATCGAGCGATCGAGCCTACGTTTTCTCGGCCAGCGCAAACCAGAGCAATTAAGCGGTCATCAGTGCGAATCTCATCGTCATCATCATCATCTTCATCGTCAATGTCACCGTCACACGGTCATCATCATGAAATTAATGCCGACAATGTGAAGATGATGATGACGATGACGATGACGATGATGAGGATTTCGGTGACGATGACCGCTGGCCGTTTCTTCAAAGCGACGAGCGACGTGTGGGGCTTCCGTGTGGTGTGGAGAAAATCACGTAGTTCCAGATTTGGGACACAATATCTCGAAATGAGAATCATGAGTGAGGAGAAAATCGTGGCGAGGGAGGGAGGTCGCCTGGATGGAGGCGCGGATGGTCTGCGACTGGCGGTTAATGCGGCTGAAGACCCACGAGCAGGCAGAGGAATCGGGGGAAAGGAAGCGAGGGAAGCAATCGAAGAGTCCGGCGAAGGGGAGGGTCAGGGCGAGTCAGGGAAGGAGTTCCCGGTTGAAGGAGGGATCGCGGAATGAGAGAGAAATCGCTAAATCAAGGGAAGACTTCTGGAATAAAGGAAGATATCACAGAGTGAGGAGCGGAATCAAGAAACGAGGAGGGAATCCAGGAGTGAATCGAGGCTGGAAGGTTGGGAAACTGTGCGTCCACAGCCCTCGGCCACGGGGGAGGGAGAGGGCAAACGCTTTCTTTCCTTTGTTGTCACTTCCGATGCTCCTCCGGCGACTGTCGTCGACGGAACCCGGCGCTGGGGGGCTGAGGGCGAAGGGCGGTGTGGCGGAGACAGGCTCATAAATAATATTCCAGCAGACTGTGTTGCACTTGTCGTCCGTATTGTTGTTGTTGTCACTGTTGTTGTTGTTGTTGTTGTCATGGTGGCTGTTGTTTTGGCGAAATGCAAAACCAATCTCAGGTGGAAGAAAGCATCCTGACACGCCTGGGGCAGCGCCGGCAACACCGAGGGCCCCAGGGCGCCCCCGACGACGACGGCGACGTCGGCCACTCCCCCAAGATGAACAAAGAGCGAAAGGGGGAAGAGGAACGTCGAGCGGAGAGGAGGAAGAAAAGGGAGAAAAGTTTTGTTTTTCACACGCTCGCGAAAAACTATAAATGAGAAAAATTCCGGTCAGCGTCACGGCTGAGGGGGGGACAGGACTAAAGAGGAGAGCCGTAGGGGAAGGGCTGAGGGCTGGGGGCGTGGCCGTGAGTGGGCGTGGCGGGTCGACCGTTAGTTAAGCGTTTCCGCCACTGTCAACAAAGTTGGCTCGTGTCCTTGTGTTGTTGTTTGTTTGGTCACGACTTGGGTAGCGAGTGCAGCCGGGCGAAGTTGGCGAGGCAAAAAATACGGCAACGCCAACAGAACCAGAAGATGCGAAGGCAGAGAGGAGGAGAGGAGATGGCGGAGGAGAGGGCGAGGAAGAGAGTGGGAGGAGACGGAGACCTGAAAAGTTCTCGGTCTTTTGAGAGCCGAGTCGAGCCACGCCGGCTCCCTCGAGATTCGACGCCGGACGCCGGGCCTGGTCGGATCGGATCGGGCCGGGTTGGCTCCAGGGGAGGCGGGGACGGAGGGGGTGAAAGGGGTGGAAGGGAAGCGAGTCGGCGTTCGGTGTCTGGAGAAGGTTGGCTGCTGCTGCTGCTTCTTCTGCTGCATTTGATTTCGAATCTCTGCGTTTCGTTTGCGGTTCATTGTTGTTTTGGTGGTCCATCACATTGTTGTTGTTGCTCCTCCCATTATTGTTGTTGCTCCTCGCTTTGTTGTCATTGTTGTTTTTCGGTGGTTTTTGTTGCTGGTTTCCCTTGTTGTTGTTGCTCCGTGCAGAAAGTTGTGACACGTTTTCGCCGCTGCCACATGATTTATGAAAACAGCAGCAGCAGCAGCAGCAGCAAGTGCCTCCGTCTCCTGACGGCTCCTCCTCCCTCCTGTCGTCTCCTCCTTCATCCCCTGGGCCCTTCTCAGCCCCTTCTCGGCCTCTTCCCGGCCCTCCTCGGCCCCTCTTCGTCCCTTCGCCTGGCGCTGAAAGAGATTTTAAGCTACAGATCCACCAGCCTTGAACATAAAGCTCGTCCCGCTGCCACCGATCCGAAGCGAGTTGCGGGTCCTCTGGGAGCCCTGCTGATGCTGTTGTAGTTGCTGGTCGAAGGATCCGATCCCGACTGATCTGCCCTTGGCGAGGTCCGTCAGCATCGACGGCTGTGGACCGCACTCGGGGCCTGGAGACGTCTTCAGGCTTGGTCTCGGAGTCTTCAGGACGACCTCGAGGGCGAGAAGGGGACGAAGTTGAGAATGAGGAGGAGACGGGAATGAGGATGCGAATGAGGAGGAGAAGGGCATGAGGATGGGAATGAGGACAGGGCGGGTGAAGATGAGGAGGTTGCGGAAAAGGAGGCTGGGAGGAGCACGAGCTGGTCGAGCAGAAGGAAAAAGTTGTCGAGATGGAGGAGGAGGCGGAGGTCGAGGAGGAGGAAGAGGAGGATACGGAGCTAGTCGAGGACGACGGGCGACGGGCGACTGGAGCGGGAGAACCGCGAGGGCCGGAAGCACTGCAGGGTTTCCGTTTATTGCACCCGAGCTCCGCGCGGACTCCCAGCGAGGCCCCACACCCTGAGACCACGCGCACACACACACTAGTGGAGAGCCTCACACACATAGGGACGCTCTCACACACAGAGACTCTTTACACACATTCCGAGAGATCCCCACACACACAGACACACGCCATACACCCATTAAATCGCCATGGCGGCGCCTCGACGCCACTCCCGACGCTCGCAGCCCATCGCTCAGTCGCCCCGAAGGACGAGGCGGCGGCGGCGACGGCGGCGACGGCGGCTGCAGCGGAAGCTGATGCGAAAAGTGTGTACGGGAGCAGTAGCAACAACAACAACAACAACAACAACAACAATCCAATTGGTTGTATCCTTTTGGGGACCACTTTCCAGCAGCATTATGGGACTCCGAGGAACAATTCGACGAGGTCCCCGGGGGCCGCAGCCATTCGACGTTGGCTACGACAGAAGCTCGTCGGGCTCCGGCTCCGGCTCCGGCCACGGCCACGACCACGGCTCCAGCTTCGGCTGCGGCCTCGGCTCCCAGCGTCAGCATCCACATCAGCATCAGCTCCGGCTCGACTGCGGCTCCAGCAACGGCCACGGCCGGAGACGGTGGGAGAAGAAGGGACGGAAGGAAGGAGCAGAGAGGGGCGGAGGGAGAACGACGGAAAGGAGGCAGCGAGCGACACTGGACAGTGACAGGAGCGCGGAAGGAAGAAGGGACAGAGGAACAGACAGAGGAACAGAGGGAGGGACAGCAAAAGAGACAGAAGGCCAGACGCAGAGGCAGGGACGACAACAGACAGCGGCCAGTCGTCGTCGTCATCGCTCTGGACTCGTCCTGGCAGCTCCTGCCCTTCACCTTCACCTCCTCCTCATCCTCCTTCGCCTCGTCGTCTCCACCTTCTCCTCGTCGTCCACCCCCACTCATCGCCGTCCTGCCCTTTCTCCTCGTCGTTCTCGTTGCCCTCGTCCTCATCTTCAACCTCGAGGTGGCCAAAGTCATGGTCACAGCGACTCCTTCGCATCCCACGACGGCGACGGCGGCTCCTCCACACACAACCTCGTCCTCGTCCTCTTGTAGGTGTCTCTGGGTCCCTCCCTCTCTCTCTCTCTCTCCCCCTGCTCTCTCGCTACTCCGTCCTTCTCACTTCCTCTCGTTCGCCCGCTCGGTTCGACCCACCGAATTCGTCCGCCCTGCTTCGAGAGTCGCCGACAAAGGAAGAGAAAAAATATTGTTGCCATTTCGACAAACAATCCGAGGCACACGAACACACCGCCACACGCACACACGCACGCACACAGACCCACGTTCACCCACTCGCCGTCGGTGAATTATTCATGCTCTCGCACTCAGAGCGAGACAGACTGAGGCAGGCTGAGAGGGAGAGCGAGCGAGAAAAAAATCGTCGCCCTGGCATTCGTCGTATTGTTGTTGTTGCTGCTGCTTTTGGGTCTACTTTATTTCGGAGTTGTTGTTGTTGCTGCTGTTTGCGTCCCTCCTTGTTGTTGTTGTTTTTGTTTTTGGCGATGTTGTCGTCACTCCCTATTATTGTTGTTGTTGTTGATTTTTTGCTTTGGTTTTTGTTTTTCTTGCTTTTATTTTAATTTTATTATTGTTGTTCCTTTCCTTTGTATCATTGTTGTTGTTTTATTATGTCGTTTCGTTTCTTGTTGTTGTTGTTTTTGTTGTTGTTGTAATGCTGCCCAAGGTGTCTCGGGTGGCCAGAAGTGCGTGCGAAAGGGCGGGAGCGGGAGAAAAACGACAGGAGGCTCTTGGGGGGCGATGCGCAGTCAATGAAGCGTTGCCACCTGGTCTCGGCCGGGGGGAACTCCTCGGGGACGACGAAAAAATTGCGAAAAAATAGAATGAAATTCACATTTAATTTAATGTTGCATTGATATCAAAATATAGCAAAATTCAGTAAAAAATAATTTTGTCCAATACCAAAACAAAACAACAAAAATTGAAATAAAACAAGTGAAACAATTCAAAACTAATTGAAAAAAATTAATTTTCAGAATCTGAAAAAATTTCCCATGCAATTGAAAATATATAAAAACGACTTTTTCATTTTCACAAAATTTTGTTCCAGTTTTGAATTTTTTTATGATATTTTGTTTTTAATTTCTAAACATTCTTCTTTATTTGTGGTTAGAACAAAATTTATTTTATAAAATCAATGCAGCTCCAATTCGAAATCGTAATTGAAAACTATTAAATGTGAACATTTTCCAAAAGAAAAAAAAGGATTTGAAAATAAAAAAAATTTCTTTGCTCCTAACCCTTGCACACATGTAAGGACAAAAAAAGTCGGCCAACTGATCAGCGTCGTTGCCAGGCAGCGGCACCCACGACCGACCCCGACCCCGACCCTGTCACCGACTCCCACATCGACCACGACCCTGTGCCCGACTCTGAGACACGAGCCACGAGCCACGAGCTCTTCCTTCCATTTGAGGGGCTCTCGATGCCTCGTCTTCGCCTCCAACTGCTCGTCATGGCCCACGCCACGTCCCCATCCCTCGCATTCGCCCTCCTCCTCCTTCTCATTCCCCTCATCCTCAGTCTCCCTCTTCTCCTTCTCGTCCTCGTCGCTTCCTCCAAGACTCCGCCGACCGCCCGAATCGCGCCCGCAGCGCCCCGGGTGGAGCCGTGGCGAGCGCGAGGCCGTGGACACGGGTGGCACGCGTTGCTCTCGTCACATTCGCTCTCACTCCTCTCCCTTCCTTCTCTCCCTGCTCGCCACGTCGCGGTCCCTGGATCTTCAAAGCCCGCCGCCAGGTGTCATCACATGGCCTCAGCCGCCGCCGCCTCCTCCCCATCGTGTGCGTGCGTGCGTGCGTGCGGTTGCGGCAGACGTGCTGCTGGTACTCGCCGCCCCCTCCGCAGCCCCTTCGCCCCCCTCCTCTTCACCCTGGTCCTCACCCCGCCTCGCCATTTGCCGTTTTACGATTCTTTTATTTCCTCCCGGCTCTCGTCTCGGGCCTCGGCCATTTGCATAAAACCAGAAGCCTCGGCTGCGAAAGTAGACCTTTTGCTCGTGGCCCCTCCGCCCCCGGACCCCAGTCGATGGAGGCGAGGGGGCGGGGGGTGGGACCCAACTCGCGTATCCCGTATCGCGTCTCGCGGTCCCTCGTAAAAGCGCGATAGTAAAAAAATTAGACCAGTTCCGGCGTCTCGTAAAGAAACTATAAAGTTATCATATGGTACATGTTGTTGTTGTTGTTGTTACTACTGTTGTTGTTGTTGTTGTTACTACTGTTGTTGTTGTTGTTCTTGTTGTTGTTACTACTGTTGCTGGTACTACTGTGGTTGCCACTGCTGTCGTTGTCGCTGCCGCTGTCACAGTAGTTGTTGCCGTATTTGATCTAATAAAATATCAATTTCTTAAGAAAACTGAGCCGCGAAGAGGGCGTGGTAAAGGGGGGAGAGCAGAAAGGGAGGAGAGAGGACGACAAGGGGGGAGGAACGGGAAGGGCAGGGAAGAAGAGAGAAGAAGATGAGCTTGAGATTAGTGGATTGAGTTTTGAACTCGTTACCTCTGAAGAAAGATGAACAGAGTGGGATAAAGTAAAAGTAAACCAAATGCCTTCATTTTTATGACGTTAATTTGAATTTTTTTGAATTTTGAATTTTATTGAAGTATGTCATAATTTCGAATTTGCAATGTGCAGAAATGACTTTCTCTATTCTCGAAAAGAAAGAAAACTAGTGAAACAATTTGAACCAACAAGTTTTAAATCCTTGTTGAAACTTTGTCTTTGCTGCCAAGTTTTCGTTCTTTTCCAAGGATTTTTCTCCTCTTTCCTCTCCAGTGAATCCTTCTCCTTGGCTCCCTTAACGCCAACGACAATTAAAAATACCACTAATTGTCTCTCCATCGCCAATCAATCGAAATAAGAGAAGGCTCTGTAATTACTCCTTGACGAATTGGAACCGCGAGCTGCTGCATAATTTAAGTCCTTGCGATTTGGCTCCAATCCTTTTCTTCTACTCTTTTTCTCCTCCCGGCCAAAGGCTTCTTCTCTAATTTTCCGATCGCTTCCTTCCGAACTTTTCAATGCTCGTCCTTCACCCTCTGGTGCCTTGGTCTCTTGTCCTTGGTCCTTCCCCCTCCTCCTTACTTTCAGCTCTCCCTCCTCTGCGAACCCAAATCACTTTTCCAAGTTAATTTTCGACATAATTCTAATTGAATTCGGAAAAATCTTGTGAATAATTAAACACCGCGGTACTGGTGAAGTGAAGGTGAACGCGGAGGAGGGCAAGAGAAGGTGGACTTGGAGGTGAGGGAGGATAATGAGGGGAAGGAGCAGGCGAAACAAGGGAAAAATGTCAAAACATTTGGCGGCAAAAGTTGCCGAACCGGGACTCGATTAACAATCGCTTTAATGGATCCCGCCCAACGCCCACCGGCCTCCAGGGCGCGCTTGAGGCCGTTGATGACGATGATGATGACGATGACGATCATCCGGATAAGTCATTATTAACGCGGCTGACAATTGAAATCTCGTGTCCTCGACACTAATTGTCAAAGCGCGTTAAACACGGCGAACGGGTCCGCCCCACCTCCGCCCTCTCGCCTCGGCCCAGTCCTTCCCGGGTCCTCCCCAGGATGCCGCGCGGACGAGGGCGACAATTGAGAACCGGGCAGAGGACACGAATCGAAACGAGTCCTGGCAAAGGAAACGAACTCAGTTTAAAGGAAAAAAGTCAAAAATTAGGGCGGTGAAGACGGAGAAGTGAAGGGGATGAGGGGCAGGCAAGGGTGTGAAGGGAGCGAAAACCATGGCTCGAGGACCGAAATCCTGGAAAGGGCAACTAGAGGGAAGGGAAAGAAATCAAAATAAGTGGAAACAAATCAAAATAAATGGAAACAAATCAGAGCGAAAGGAAACCAAACAGAGTCACACGACAGGAGGTCGCGACCGAGATGGAGCGAACGAAAGAGAGAGGGGGAGGGAGCGAGATCGAGCTAATTACACTTGACTGACAGTTGGCAACTCCGACTCTGACGAGACCAGCAGCGAAGGCCGCGCGACACCCGCGGCCGGGCGCGTCCTTCGTCTTTCGTCCCTCGGCCTGGGAGCGGGGAAGTCGAGAGTCGTGTCGTCGTCGTGCTGAGGACGAGCAGGACGACGGGGAGGAGGAGAATCGGGAGAGGGTGGACGAAGAGGTGGCGGAGGCCGGGGAAGGGTCGGGGTTGAGGGGTGAATTATTTTTATGCCCGCCCGGAACCCTTTGAATTTTTAATGGGCGGCTAAATGTGCGGCTGACAACGGGCTCAGGACGATGCTGATGAGCTCGAGGTTGAGGAGGAGGCTGAAGGTGACGAGGAGGAGGGGCAGGAGGAGGAGTAGGACGAGGACGGGACTCAGACGGCGATAAGCATGTGGGCGAGCTCGACTCGAGTAGGAGGATGAGGATGAGGATGAGGTTGAGGACAAGAACGAGTCCGAACTTTGGGCGTGTTTGACTTTGAGGCCGAATGCGAGTCCAGCCGAGGTCGGCGATGGGGTGGAGAAGCTCGAAGTGGACGAGGGGGAGGAGGCGGCGGTCGACGTGTGGGACGAGGATGAGGTCGAGGTGGTGGAGGCGGAGGCGGAGGACGACGAAGTGCGGACGGAGACGTGGTCGACGGACGGAAGACGGACGGCTGGGAAAGGGTGAGGAGCGGCGAGGTTTCGGTTTTGGTGCGGGGTGCGGGGTGCGAGGACTGGGGTGGTCGTGGTCGTGGGTCGGGGTCGGGGTCGGTCCTGTTCATCCTTGGTGTCTCGGTGACAGCTCGATGTCTGCCACTCACCGCGGCGAGCCAGGGCGGCAGATCCGGAGTGGGACCGGGAGTGAGTGGGATCGAGTGAGCGAGAGCGCTGTCACACATTAGGACTCTGGGACTTCTGACCGTTGACAGCGGCCCGGCCCGGCCCGGCCGGCGCCCGACCACCCCGCCCTCGTAGTCGACGACGCCTCATGCATAATGGAGCACATGTCTTAAATTGGCCGACGACGCAAAGTGGACGCGGCGGCCCGTGGGTCGAGTTCGTTCGCTCGCTCGCTCGGCTGCCCCGCGTTGATAAGTTGGAAGTCGCCGATTTATGGCTCATATCCATGTCAACGTCAGGGCCCGGCGTCTTCTTCTTCTTCTCGGGCTCCTCGTCATCGCCGTCGTCATCGTGGGATGTGGAATTTCAAATGAATCGAGGGACGACAGGAGAACGTTAAAAAATTAGGCAAACTTGGGAAAAAGGGAAAACTGCAAAAGGCAAATCCAAATGAAGAGAAAACGACAAACAAAAAAAAAAAAAAACAATTTGAAAAAAATGGTCAAAAACAAAACAAAAATAAAACAAGGTGATACCAAGGAAAATCCTCCAGCTCGTGGACGGCTCGGGTTCGGAGCCGCCGCTCTGAGTGGAAGGATTAGTGGTCTGCGAGGCGTAATTAATTGTCCAGCAGGACGCTTAATTATCCTGCCGAAGGACACCGTTGACAATTATTCGGCCGGGAGGCGGGGGAACCGACCATAGAACTGAACGTAGGAAGGGAAATGAAGCTGCAATTAATCATCATCCTGTCAGTTTGAGACGAACCGAGGTCGACGACGTCCTGGCGACACCCAGGCACCGGCCGGCGGTGGCGAGATCGAAGCCGATGACAACGAGATGACGAAACCACGGGGTCCCCGGCGTCCTGTCGCGAGGCCCTGGGTCCGGTCTGAGGTCCTGACCTCAGTCCGAGGTCTGGGATCCTGGGTTCGGGCTGAGGACCTGGCTCCAGTCTGAGGTCCCGATTCCGGTCTGCGGTCCTGAGTCCGGTCTGAGGCCCGGAGTCCGGTCTCGGGTCCTTCCCTGGGGTCGTGGCTCGAGCGCTCTCCGACGCCCTCCACAGAAGTCGCTCGTGCTTGTCCTACGGATTCCTCAGGACCGTCGTCGCCGCCTCCGAGGGTCCTCGAGGGCTCATTTGGGTACTCCAAGGGCCCCTCCCCTCTCTTGGAATGCTTCCCCTCAATCCTACTCCACCTGGCGCCTTCCGTGGCGACCCGATCGAGCCCGAAACGACGCCAGCACGTGCCGTTCGCTCGTCAGAGGCCCGGGCTTTAATTGAAATTTGCGGCCGGCACCGACGGGTGGAGGCCGACGAGGCCGTGGCAAGCGAGGCGAGGCGAGGCGGAGCGAGGGCCAACGGAGGAAGGCGAGCGCCACTGGATTGAAGTTGAGACCTTTAAGTGGAAGTCGAGACCATCGGCGTTGAAGTTAAGACCATTGGATCGGAGCGAGGGCCGACGAAGTGAGGTGGGGACCATCAGCAAGAAGCAAAGACCATTGGCCTGGATCACGAAATGCACCTGTTGCCACGGCCCAGTTGTCGGTCGGGGAGCGAGGCGAAAACAATTAAGCGACCAGTGGCGATCGCAACCGCAGCCAGTCGCGAACCCCACGACGACCTCCGGCGACCCTTTCGGACCCTCCTGATTGACGCGGACGCCACGTCGGTCGCGCCGGTCACGTCGACCACTTCGCTTTGGCGCGTTCCCTGACACATTATTAACGAGGACGACGACGACGACGACGACGACGACGACGATCGGACGACTTGATCGACGTCGTCGTCGCCGCCGCTGTCTCGGTGACTTCGACGCCTCGACAACAGGTAGCTCGGAGCCAATCGGGCGTCCCATTCACGGCCTCGACGTCTTCTTTCGGCCTCGGTTTCGCTGCCTCCTCGCCCTTTCCCGACGACGCTGCTGATTGATTTCTGACAGCTGACTCGAAGGCCTCACGTTGATCCCTCGGCTCGCGATCCGTCGCCTCCGATAAGACGTCTCGCTCTCCCTCTCCCTCTCGCTCCCGCTCCCGCACCATCGCCTTTTCCACCTTCTCCTGCTCCTGCTCCTCCTCCTCCTCCTAATCATCTCCCTCATGCCCTTCGTTCCTCACTGATGCCCCTGATTGTGGAAAATTATTTCGTCTAATCGATTTCCCCCTCCCTCCTGCCTCCGGACCGTTCGCTCGCCTGGGTTCCCTCATTTTCCCTCCCGTTCCCCCCTCGCTGCCCTCTCTTCCTGGCCATCTCGTCCCATTGATTTTTCCTCCCGTTCTCCATCCGATAAGAGTTTTCTTAATGAATTGTTTTGAGTGAACCTGTCGCGAGCAGGCCGGGGCCGGGGCCGGGTCCAGGGCTGAGCGGGGAGATGGAGATGGATTTCTCGCTGACGGGTCTCGTCCCTACCGGGGATTAAGTGAGGGGTCCGGGGTCGGGGCCCGAGACCGCTCAGGAGCTCGTCGTGGGCTCGAAAGAGCTCGTTGGAGGTTTTGAAGGAGCTCAGCTCGATCGGCCTGGCGGAGTTTCGGAGGGAAGGCGAAAGCTCTCGGCTCTGGCTGGTGGCCAGATTTCTCTCCAGGCCATTTGCCAATGAAACGACCCGAGAACAGAGAAAACTCAGACTCCACAGCCCGAGGCGGCCCCGCGACGCGCCGCTTCAAAGGCCTCAGATGCTGCCGAATTGCGCGAAAGCAATTAGCGTTTCCTCGGCTCGAAATGAAACTAGATTTTCGCAATTTCTTCACACTAAGGACTGGCAAAAAATTCAACTGGGGTCGGAGAAAACATAGGAACATAAATGGAGAGCAAAATAATTAGTGAAACCACAGCAAAAACGATGTGCCAAGCAGCAAATTGTGAAGCGATACAAAAAATAAATGAATGAATATGACGAAATTAGAAAAACTAACAAAAGACTTAGGAAACGAACCTGCTGCAGCGCAAGACCGCAACAACAACAACCCACGAGTACATAACACGAGAGCTGAGAGCCGAGAGCCGACTGTCACGGGTGGGTGGCTTCGTAGGAGAGAGCGAGAGAGAGAGAGAGCATGTTCCATTGACGAATGCGAGAGAGCCGACGACCGTGTGTGTGTGTGCGCGCTGCCTGCGTTCGTGTGCGGCGCCGACGCGCTCTGCGCAGACTCGACTCCGCCCCGGAGGCAGCGGCGGCCAATGGCAGCCTGTACATAGGCGGCAGGGGCGGGCCGTGGCCAGCGAGCTGAGAATCAACGACGAAGTTTCGTCATTTGTGGACATTTTCGTGCGATTTAACGGAATAAATTGTTTATGTTTGGTAATTTTTCTTAATTTTTTGGTGTCTAGAATTGGCTTTTTGATTTAAATCTCGTTTTGGTTTTAATAATGTTTGCATAAATTTTCTCTTTTATCGATTTACTTTTTTTATTTGATTGTCTATATTTGATTTGATTTATGTGTTCTTTATTTAATTTGTTTATACGATTTGATTAATTTTGATTTCATTTATTAATTTGTTTCGTTTTTATCTTCTCAATAGTTCGTTTTTGAGATTATTTTTTTATGTTTTTACGAATTGTTGTTTTTTACCAATTTATTATTTGACGTTTTTTATTGAAATTTGAATGATGGAGAACGCGAAATTAGAACGAAAAATATGTGAAAACAAATCCTTCTGCTTCACTTAAAAATCGCTCTTCTTCTTCCTCCTTCTTTTTACCTTGGCCCGCTCCACATCCTTGTGATCGCTGCTCCTCGGCCTCGTCGTCCTCGTCGTTTAAAAGGGTTTCTTTATCCGGCATGAATAATGGATGAAGTCGTTCCTTTGAAGCCGTCGTCGCTCGGCCTCGCTCGGCTCTCGCTTGGACGCTGACCATTGTCAACGAGTTGGTGACGGCGGCGTCGGCGCTCGTCGCCTTCGTCCTTCACTGTCTTCGTCCTCCTTCGTCCTCCATCGTCTCTCGCCATCGCCTCCTCCGTCCTCGTCCCGTCGTCGTGGCCAAGCGAAAAACTTGGTCGTCGGCTTTAATTGAATTTAAGCGCTTCCATTAGTCGCTCGACCTCGCCGCCACCCACACCCCCACACATGCTCGACCTCGTGGACTCACACACACACAGGCCCGCACTCCACATGGACTCGATGGTGTAATGGTGGAAACGTGTAAATTGTCGAGCGAGGCTTCGAAGAGCGAGGCTTTTTTCGGCAGGTCTCGGTCGAGTCTCGGTGTGGTTGTTGTTGTTGTTGTGGGTTTTTATTGTTGTCAACGTCGCCGCATTGCCGTTATTTTCACAATCGTCCTCGTCCTCGTCGTCGTTGTTGTTGTTGTTGGCTGCCGTTGTCGCTGTCGCTGTCTCTGTCGCTGTCAGAGCCGTAGCCAGAGCGAAAATGCATTTCATGGTTTTCTCTCGTCATTTGCATTTTTCCCGGCCGCCTCCAGAGGAATCGCCGTCCACAGTCGTTGTTGTTGCTATCAGTTTTGTTGTTGCTTGCACCTGCACACACGCCACGGCCTCTCTTTGTGAGTGTGTGTGAGAGGATTGCGAATCGTGTCGTGCGAAACCTCGCTTAAGTGCAGCTCTAATTGAAATTGACAGGCGACAATTTGGGCCGTTGCCGATTTTTGCCGCCGTCCACCAGCGCAACCGGCGCCGACCGCAACACGCGGCGATCCTTGGGAAAATTGTTGGTTTTTTTTTTGTCATCATTCATTCCGTTGTAATCGCAGATTTCACACCAAGCTAATAATTGATGGCTTTTTCGAATGCTTTTCCAAGGCGCGATCGATTATCCTTGGTCTCTCTTCTTTTAATTCTAGTTCATTTTTTTTCATCAATAGAAATTGAAAGTTTGCAATTATTTAAGAAGTGTTCTTGAGCCGAAAAATCGTCTGCTGGTTTTGGATTTTTCTCCAAAGGAAAAGGAAGAAACTTCTCTCATGGGACGATTTTCCTAATCCGACCAAATTGACTTTAATGGACTTCGCCAGCGATTTCAGTCTCTCACGCTTCCTTCTCCGTCCCCAGGTCCCCCCGGCGGTCTCCTCTCTTCGCTCCACTCTCTCCCCCTTGTCTCTCTCACTGCCTCCTACAGTCCGCTCCCTGAGGACGTCGTCCCAGGTCTCCCCTCCACCCCAGGAGACGTCGGTCCCTCTGCGAGCAGCAACAGCCAGATTGCGATCAGGTGTCTCGCGGCAGCAGCGCCAACAACAAGGAGTCGACGAAGAACAACAACAACAACGATCGCCACGCCACGCCACGAGCAATTGCGACACCATCACCACCAACACCAACACCAACGCACGCCGCCGCCGTCACACAACTCGCTCCCATGCTCCGCCTATGTGCGAAGCCGAACCGAACGAACCGAACGAGCGACCAGCCGTCGCTCCCTCTCTTTCCCACTCTCTCCCTCTCCTGCTCTCACCCAGTCGTACTCCTCGCAGTCGTGCTCCTCGCTCGCGTCGGCTCCGCCGCATTTGTCTGTTCGTTCGCTCTCGTGGGTCGCGCCAACAACTCGACACAATGCCGTGGTTCCTCTTGTTGTTGTTGTTGTTATTGTTGTCGCCACGAACACTGTGCCGTCGTTCGTTCGCTCGTTCTTTCGCTCACTCGCTCGTTGTCGTTGTCGTTGGGCGCCATTCGGCGTCGGGCGTTGATTTGCCAGCGCCGAGCGCGGAGCGCCGTTCGGCGAACTCAGCGAGCCCCGAGCGTGGAGCCGAGTGGCGCGGACCCAGTGGACGCGCCCCGGCTTCCGCTGTCGGCGGCGTCGTCGACATCATCGTGTTTGTTGTTGTTGTTGTCTTTGTTGGCGGCGCCTCGGGGCGTCCCAATCCCTGAGCGACAACGACGACGACGACGACGACGACGTCGGCTTCCTCAGTCTTTGGCCGTCGTTCGTCGGTGCCAGTCGTCGTCGTGTCGTCGTGTGCGCTTCGTTGATTCCTGTGGGCGCCTCGTCGTGAGTCGTGAGACGCTCGTTATATACCGATACGCTCTCGTTGTCGTTGTTGTTGCTTTTGTTTTCGTTGTGCTTGTCAACGAGCAACCGACCGACCGACCGACGGGGGTGATGATGACGATGTTGTTGTAGTTGATGGCATCATTACTTATTGCCGACGGCCCACAGCTCCAGCGCGAGGGAGTGAGCGAGCGAGCGAGTGCGGCAGTGAGTGAAAGGGAGGGAGAGCGCGCACCATCAGGTCTTCGGTTCGCCTCGCTGCAGGTCGTCCGCTCGTTCGGCAGTTAGTTTTTGGTGCTCGGGCCACAAGGACGCATCCGTCGACGCCTCCACCTCTGCCTCTGTCGCCGCCTCGGCCTCTGCCTCTGCCTCTGCCACTGAAGGCGACCGAAAAGAAAAGAAACATTAACCAAACAAGGAGTCCGCGATCCTGCCTGGCGCTCGACTCCACACTAGTGAATTGTTGTTGTTACTGCATTGCTCGTGTTGCTCCGCCAATCGCCACGAGTGCGCGACAATTTAGTGAAAATTAGTAAATCAATTCCAAGTGCATTTTTTAGTAAATCGGAAGGAGGATCCAGTGCTAAATTCACTGCTGATCAAATGCAATATAAAAATAAAATTTTAATACAAATTAATTTTCATTTCAATTTGCGCAAACCATCGGCCTAAATTAAATACTAATTAAATTTGCATAAAAATCGATTCTAAATTAATTGCAAATTAAAGCTGAAATAAAAAAAGAATTACTTATGAAATATATTTCAAAAAACATCGAAAAAAAACATCTACAATTTTAAATGAAATTCTCACACTAAATCCATTCTAAGTAAATTACTAATTAAATTAAATTACTAATTAAATTCACAATATTAAAATTAATTAAATAAAAAATTAAGAAGTAATAAAAATTGAAGAAAAATTAATTGAAAAAAATTAAATTGAAAAAAATAAAATTACATTGAAGAAAATTCAGAATACCAGAGAGACAAAAGTGCGAGATTCGGCGAATTTTTATCAGTGAACTTCGGTGTTGCGCCCGGCCTCGAAGACGGAGACCCCACCGCCCCTGTCCGGCTGCAGTCCAACGCTGGCCATGATGGCTCTCAAGATGCTCTACCATGGACCCAGCTCGCGACTGGAGAACCTGATCGAGAAGATCCAGGCCACCAAGGAGGTGGTCAGCGCGGGTAAATGCCGGACCTTCTGCCCATCTGCTCCTCGCAACGCGCCCCGGGGTCCTTCGGAGGCCTCGTCCTGGGAGTCGCCCCAGGATTCGCACGACGGCGGCTGGGGCCGACTGGGGCCTCTGGGGAAGGGTTTCGGGGTTGAAAATTTTCCAACTTTCTTGATTTCGCCACCCGTCCCCGACTACCGGCGAGATTCGAGGTTGAAACCACGAAGCAATTGTGGAAATTGGCGGCTTCTTCGGTCCGCCGGAGTCCCCTCCTCAGGTCTGCCTCTTCTTCTCCGTCCACTCCTCGCTCGATCGATCCATCACCTCCATCACTTCCATCACTTCGGATGCGAATCCATCCGGCTCTATCAAATCAATCCATTCAACTCGTTTGACCCGCTCGACCGCGCCGCCGACCCGCGACCCACGCTCGGCGATTGGCGAGGCGAGGACCGTCGTCGCCGGAATCAACACCACCGACAACAACAACAACAATTACAGCAAGGAGCACAAGAACAACGATTACAACAACAAGTACAATAATTAACAAGTACAACAAACACCCCGTCAAGTGACCCCAAGACCGACCGAATCCCGTCCGCCAACGACTTCAATCGCGTCGACTTAATTGAGGCGATCGCCGTGGTGGAGGGAACGAGGAAGAGAGGGGCAGAGTGGGGGGGGGATCAAGAGGCGTTATGTCATCCGGGTGTGAGTGACACAAAGACAACGACGACGACGACGACGACAATTAAAGCCTCCGAGGGATGGCGGGAGGGAGGGCGGAAAAAACACTTGGCAATTGCTTTGCATGTGGACGCCAGAGATTCCGAGTCGCGGGTCGGGTCGGGGTCGCCGCCACGAACGCGATCACGATCGTGGCCCACCCCACCCCCACTCGCTCCCCGCTCCCCCGTCGCCCCACCCCAGCGGCCGGCGGAAGCTAATGAGCGCGATCGTCCCTTGCGGCCACTTGCGGCTAATTAAATTAATCCGATGATCCGCGGCGCGAGACGCAGAGATCCGGGGCAGATGGAGATGGAGGGATCGGGGGACAGAGCGATCGAGGGACAGAGCGATCGAGGGACGGGGAGATCGGGCGAAGGCACGGAAGCGTTTCCTGTCGCTGTCTGTCATTAATAATTATAAGGATGCCGGACACCTACACACGGGCCCCAGATGCCGGCCGCTGCTTAATTAGCCAAGGCGGCGGCGGTGGCGGCGACCGACCCCACCCCCTTGGCCCCCCATCACCCCCGGCCCACTGCAGTTGCCTTTAATTGATTGTGCTCTTGTTCTCCTCTCCTCCTTCCAGACATGTACTCGACGCACACGTCCTCGAGCTACTCGCCCTCGGTCTCGGACGGCACCATCACGCCCAACTCGCTGCATTTGCATCACCAGCAGCACCACCAGCCGGCGCATCTGTCGCTCCTGCCGCCCCACCACCAGCACCAGCACCAGCACCCGCTCGACGCCTCCAGCGACGCCGCCGGCCACCGGGCGCGGTCCAACGGGCAGCTGCCGGGAGACGGCGAGGGCGACGAGGCCGACGACGACCACGACGAGGACGCCGTGGACGCCGGCGACAACGGCTTCAAAGGCCTGGAGGACGACGGGGCTCGAAAGAAGTCCCTGTTGGCCACGGCTCGCCTGAACGGCGAGGAGCCGCCGCCCCACAGTCACGGCATCGGCCTCAACCACGGCCTCGGGCTCGGCCACGGCCACGGCGGGCACCGGCACCACCGACTGGGCGGAGGCCGCTCGGGCCGGCTGGGCCTGATGGCTGGAGTGATGGGCGACGGCCTGAGGCTGCCCTCGAAGCTGCGCAAGCTCGATCGGGAGGCGGCGGCGGCGGCGGCATCGTCGAAGTTCGATAAGTTGACAGGCGAGGGCATTAAGAGCGCCTCCGCCGACGGATCCTATCAGTGTCAGTTCTGTGATAAGTCCTTTCCGCGCCTCGGCTACTTGAAGAAGCACGAGCAGGTGAGTCGCAACCCTTTTTTTCTGCTCCTTCCACTGTGTGCATTTCGCGGTCTCTTGTGGGACGGGGTGGCGTTCGGGGCACCCAGGCTAATGAGCTGTGTGGGAAGAAGGGTGGGTTTGAGGCGGCCTCGTTGGCGTCCTCGTTCTCGTCCTCGCGTCAGTCCCTCCTTCTTGCTTTCCCTCGTTGTTCGCAGCTTCTTCCGCAAGCCCTTACTTTTCGACTGAATGACTTTCCTCACCCTGTCGTCCTGTCGTCCAGGCCCTCCGTCTTCCTTCACCCTGCGTCCTTCCCCCATCCCGCCGTCGCTCCTCCTCCTCCTCCTTCTCCTGGCTCTCCGTCGTCTGTGGCTCTAATGAAGTTGATATCTTTCCATCAACTCGCGGTGATGGCACAAATCTTAATGGCTCCAGTTCGCCCTGGCCCTGCCTCCAGCTCCTTCTCCCTCTTCTCCTCCCCCTTCCTCCGTGGCTTCCCCTGCCTCTGCCCCGATGCTGCCGCCGCCGCCGCCTCCTGGCCCAGGTGCCAAGTGCGGTGTCGACGCGCCACTCACCGGGCCGCCGGGACCCTGCCCGAGTCGGCCCGGAGTTCGCAGGAATTTCAACATAATTCCGAAGGGACGTTAAAATAAATTTCAAATATTTCATGTCGACGACGATGGCGATGACGGCGACGACGGCGTTGACGACGGCGATCGGCGGACGACATCGCGATGCAGTTGACGAATTCCGTCACTCGCCAAATGACAACCAGCGAGAGGCCGCAGCCGACAACAACAAGAGAAAGACCACAACAACAAGACCAAGACCACGATAACGACAAGACCAAGAGAGAGCAACAACAATAAGACCCAAACTGCAGCAACAACAAGAGACCACGACGACAACAACAGGATCAGGACCGAGACTAAGGCAACAACAAGGGAGAGACGAGACCGAGACAACGAGAAGACAGACACTGACAACAACCAGAGCACTACGAAGACAACAACAACAATAACAACAACAACACCTCATGCCCTCCCCTTCCCACACACAGCTCCTCGGTGACCTTTTATTTCGCTCCTGCGCCACCGACGACGGACGACGGACGGCGGACGTCCAACGACAATGAAATATTTCGCCACCAGAAGAACGACCGAGCGAACTTCTGGCGAGATGTCGTCGTCGTCGTCGTCGCCGTCGTTGTCGTCCGCGATATCTGCCCGCTCCCATCTCTTGGATGTACGGCCGGCCGCCGCCTCCCCGATCCCCAACCCGCACCCTACCTCGACGGACGTCCCTGCACCACGATGTGCGATGATTTGGTGAGCAGTTAAAAAACAATAACCGACACAATAAGTTGCTCATATTGTGCAATAAGCGTCCCCAATCTGAATACAAATTGGCTCATTTTGTGGCTCTGCCGCGCGCCCTCCGTCGCGCTCCCTCCCTCGCGCTCCACCGCGCCCCGCCTTGGCTTCTGTGTCGCCCCCGGCCGGGCCAGCGACAGTTCAAAGCCTGGTCGCCGCCGCGGGACCGGGCTCGAGACAAGACTCGAGGCCAGGCTCGAGCTCGAGCTCTCGCCCCGGGTTGGATGCCGAAAACTCGCATTAAGATTGCGGGCACAACCTTCGCGAAGTGCGCCACCTACGGTCGGCGAATTAAAGCGAATATCTTACTCAGACCAGCAGGGAAACAGACGTAAGGACGGACAGAAGACGGAGAGACGGACAGCCGAAGAGATGGCGACAGCGGCGGCAGCAGCAGCAGCAGCAGCAGCGACAGCGACAGCGGGAGGAACCGCAGTTAGATCGAGATTTATTTGCTGCTGCTCATGCGCGCTCGCTTCATAAATTGTACGAGGGGCCGTGGTGGGGTCGTGGGGAGGACTCGGCGAGGGGTTGGAGGGAGGTTGGAGGAGGAATCGAGGAGGGATCGGGAGGAACGGAGAGGATTCGAGGAGGGATCGGAGACGATTGGAGATGGTTTGCAGAAGGGGTCGAGGAGGGAGTCGAGGTGGGTTGGAGGAGGCTCCGAGGAGGCTTCGGGAGCTTGCCGGGGTCGGCGGTCTTGGGGGCGGACGCCTTTCGACGAGGTGGCGACGACGACGAGGACGAGGTGGGACGAGGTTGACTTTGACTTTGAGTCGAGGAGCCGCGTGTGCGACGCGAGACCGCGAGATTCAAATGGTTTTCTAAGAATAACAAGTAGTCGCGGGATGTCAACGGGCTCTGGCGCCCCCCCTTCCCCTCTCTCTCCCCCTGTCCTCTCTCTGCGTCGCTGAAGCCTCGCCGGTCTCCTGGAGCCGTGTCCAGGAGCCACTCGTCCGGATGCATTGGTGATGCAGGCCGTGATCTCCTCGAGCATTAGCATTCCACGGAGGCGACTCGCCTGCGGATCGGGTCGGATCGGATCAAAGGGGCTGCGCTGGTCGGCGACGGGTGGCGTCGAGGGGTGGCGGCGGCGCTGTGGGAGCTCGCCGGAATTCCAATGGGGTCGGCGAGATCGCGATCAACGACTTCCTCGGGGTCCGAGGGGGGCGTCTCGGGGTGTCGGCGGTTGTTGAACAGCTTCAGTTTCGGGTTCAGCGCCTTCAACTGGGGTCTCGACTGATTCAACTGTGGGCTTCCGTGGTGTTCGTGGGTTTCAACGGCCTCCCCTTTGATGCTAATATCTTTCTCAGGTTTCCACGATCTTCAAATGTGGTTTTTTTCACTGAATCTCGCTCGCTCTCTCTCTCTCTCTCTGAATCATGCTAATGGTTTCTCTCCTCATCTCCCTCTCTCTCGCCCCGCCTTCCTCCAGAGCCACGCGGAGCACCTGCCCTTCAAGTGCGACTACTGCGCCCGGCTCTTCAAGCACAAGCGCTCGCGGGACCGGCACACGAAGCTCCACACCGGCGACCGGCGCTACCGCTGCCCCCACTGCGAGGCCGCCTTCTCCAGGAGGTACGTATCAACATCATCACGATCCTCATCCCAATCCGAAACAAACTAACCCAATGCAACCCAAGCCAAACCTAACAAAGCAACCCAAACCGAACCAACCCAAACCAACCCAAACCAACTCAAACCAACCCAAACCAACCCAAATCAACCCAAACCAACCCAAATCAACCCAAACCAACCCAAACCAACCCAAACCAACCCAAACCAACCCAAACCAACCCAAACCAACCCAAACCAACCCAAACCAACCCAAATCAACCCAAACCAACCCAAATCAATCCAAACCAAGCCAACCCAAAGCAAATCAAACCAACCCATATCAACCCAAACCAACCCAAATCAACCCAAACCAACCCAAAGCAAATCAAACCAACCCAAAGCAAATCAAACCAACCCAACCAACCCAACCCAAACCAACCCAAATCAATCCAAACCAAACCAACCCAAAGCCAATCAAACCAACCCAAACCAACCCAAATCGAACTCAACCCAAACCAACCCAACCAACCCAACCGACCGCAACCCAAACCTTGCCTCCTCCATCGCTCCATCGTCTGCGTCCTTCATGATTGAACGTTTGACTGATTTTCCCTCCTCCCACTCTCTCCCTCTCTCTCTCGCGCGCGCTCCCCCAGCGACCACCTGAAGATCCACATGAAGACGCACGACAACCAGAAGCCCTTCCAGTGCACGATCTGCAACCGGGGCTACAACACGGCCGCCGCCCTCACCTCGCACATGCAGAACCACAAGAAGCAGGCCGCGATCCTGGCGGCCGGCGGCAACCCCCAGGCGCTCCTCAACTACAGCCCCCGCTCGACGGGCTCCACCTCGGCCTCGACCTCGAGCAACGGCAGCCTGCACAAGCGCCGCTACGCGATGACCCTGTCGGGCAACCAAAACAGCAACAGTCACAACAACAACACCAGTGGCAGCCACCACAACACGACCGAGGGCGGCCCGAGCTCGGACTTCCCGAAGCGACTGCGCAGCTCGACGTCGTTCCTCGCCTGCTCCTACTGCACCAAGAGCGACTTCGGCTCGCTGGAGCAGCTGAACGCGCACGTCCAGGCGATGCACGAGAAGGAGCTGCTGCCGAACCTCGTGCTCGCCAACAGCAACCTGGAGCAGTTGCAGACCTTCCAGCTGGCCTGCGAGTACTGCACGATGAAGTTCCCGAACATCCCCGCGATGTTCCAGCACATGCGGAGCACCCACGTCGACCGGCTGACCAGCCCGAACTCCTACTTCGAGCACTTCAACCGGCTGGCGGCCTCGGGCACCTTCAGCCCGCGGCTGCCCACGACCAAGGCCAGGAACCCACACCCGTCGACCAACAGCAGCAGCAGCAACAACAACAATGAGGGCGGCTCGAACCACAGCCTCGACCACATCAAGGTGGAGCGCGAGGCGAGTCCGAAGACGACGTCGGCGACGTCGACGACGACGACGGAGGGCGTGGCAGCCGCCGCCAAGCAGGAGGAGCCGACGGACCTCAGCCAGAACAAGCGGCGCTCGCAGAGCCCGGAGCAGCCGCAGCAGGCGTCGCAGTCGACATCGCTAGTGCGGTCGACGCCGCCGCAGCCGCAGTCGAGTCCGCCACGCCAGCGCAGCTCGCCGGCCGAGAAGCCCGACGTGTTCTTCTGCAACCAGTGCAACGCGGGCCTGCCGGACTTCGAGAGCTTCCGCAACCACCTGAAGACCCACATCGCCCAGGGCCTGAGCCACCTGAGCCACGGCCAGAGCCATCACCACGGCCACGGCCACGGCCAGGGCCAGGGCCACCACCAGCAGGTCTGCCACCACTGCGGGCTGGCGGTGCGCGGCGACGCCGGCGAGTACGAGCGCCACGTGATCTCGCACTTCCTGATCGCCTCCTCCGAGTACGCCTGCGGCGGGGGCGGCGGCCCGGGAGGCTGCGGCAAGACGTACGCGAAGCCGGAGGAGCTGCAGAAGCACCAGCTGGAGCAGCACGTGGCGAGCGTGTTCAAGTGCTCGCTGTGCGCCGACGTCTTCGAGACGAAGGTCCAGGTCCAGGTCCATCTCGCCTGCGCGCACGCGCCGCCCGAGACGCGGCTCCTGCGCTGCTCGGCCTGCATGGACGTCTTCCGCGCGGAGCAGGAGTTCAACGCGCACGTCCGGACGCGCCACCAGGCCACGGCCAACGGCAGCGGCAACGCCGTCCCTAACGGCATCGGCGTCGGCGTCGGCCTGGGTGGACTCGGGGGCCTCGGCGTGGGGCCGCAGTCGCTCCAGTGCATGTTCTGTCGCACGGTCTGCTCCTCGGAGCTCGAGATGCACTTCCACCTGGCCGCCCACGCCCGCCAGTTCCGCTGCCCCTCCTGCCCGGAGACCTTCCACGTCGAGTTCCTGCTCGACCGCCACATGCAGAGCCACCACGGGGGCAACGAGCGCCGGTCGGCGTCCTCGCTGGCGCCGCCTCCTGCGCCCACTGCCCTCGAGGACCCGCCGCCGGCCTCGCTCGCCAGCAACGCCCAGCTGAGCCCGATGAACTCGCTCTACGTCAACGCCCTGTTCGGGAAGTCGGCGTCGTCGCAGCAGCAGCAGCAGCCGCAGAACAACAACAGCAGCATCCTCGACTACAACGTGGCCTTCGCCGCCGCCCACCTCAACAAGGGCCTCTTCGGAGCCACGGCGGGGGCCGGATCGGGGTCGGCGGCTGGCACTGGGACTGCGACTGGGAAGTTCTACAGCCCGCTGCAGGTGGACACGGCCGGGGCGCTGAAGCACCCGGCCCTGATGTACGGGCTCGGGCAGCGCTTCTTCGACGCGAACGCCCGCACCCTGATGGACATGTACCAGCAGCACCAGCAGCAGCAGCAACACCTCCAGCAGCAGCAGCAGGAGAAGACGCCGTACTTCATCAGCCCGAAGCAGGCGGCGGAGGCGACGCAGGCGATCGGCGACCGAGGCGCCGGCCCTCGCAAGACCCCGACCGAGTCCGCCGCCGTTTCCGCGTCCGGTTCAGCGGCGCCAACCGGGGCCGGGACGACGGCGGCCGGCTTCAGTTGCGGGCTGTGCGAGCGCAACGACTTCCGGACGGAGGCCGAGGTCCACTCGCACCGGAAGATCGTCCACAACCTGAAGACCGGGGTGAGTCTGCGCTGCGCCTACTGCTCGGGCAACTTCAAGTCGCGCAGCGAGCTCGAGCACCACATGAAGACCTGCCACAACTCGACCGGGAAGCACAAGTGCCTCATCTGCGACGAGGTCTTCCCGTCGCCGGCGATTCTGGCCGAGCACAAGCTCCAGCACTCGAAGGTCGGGCAGTCGGGCAAGTGCTCGCACTGTGCGAAGCCGCTGCAGGACGTGGCCGCCTTCAAGGGGCATCTGGCGGAGCACAACAACAACAGCAGCAGCCACCACAACAACAACGGCGTCGCAGCCGACGGCCAGACGCAGATGCCGGTCCAGTGCATCTGCTGCCGCCAGTCGCTGCACTCGGACTTCGAGATCGGCCTGCACGCCAAGTGAGTGTCGCCACCCCACCACCCTCTCCCTCTCTCTTTCGCGCTTCCTTTACTGACCGACCTGCTGCTTGTTTTCGCTTCTCCTCCGCAGGTTCCACACGAAGTCCTCGGGCCAGCCGGAGGCCGTCTGCGCCCTGTGCCTGGAGCCGATCGCGCACGCCACCGGCGCCGAGGCCAAGGTCTGCGAGCGCTGCTGCCGCAAGCACAACCTCGGCGCCAAGTTCCCCAAGCAGCGCGACGCCCTGCCCCCCAACAACAACAACAACAACAACAACACATCCACAACCTCGAGCTCAACCTCCACCTCCACCTCCTCCTCTTCCACCGCTTCCGCCTCCAGCGCCTCGAGCGGCGCCCACTTCATCGAGAACCGGTGCAACCTGTGCAAGATGATCCTGCCGCATCCGCAGAAGCTCCAGGAGCACCTCGTCGAGCACACGTTCGCCGGGTGCGAGGAGCGCGGCTTCAACTGCTACATCTGCTCGGCGGTCTTCACCGCGCCCGCCGGCCTTCTCGGGCACATGGCCGAGCACGGGCCGAACGCCCGGCCCTACGACTGCAACCTCTGCACCGAGAAGTTCTTCTTTCGGGCCGAGCTCGACCACCACCTGGTCAACCACGAGCTGCGCGACGCCGCCCAGGCGGCCACCAGAGCAGCGCCGACAACAGCGTCGTCCTCGTCCTCATCCACGTCCACGTCGTCGTCGGCGAATCCGTCGGCGACGCCCTCGGGCTCGCAGAGGAGGGAGAAGGAGCTGGGGGCGAGGGAGCGCAAGGAGGCGGCTCCCGAGAAGCCCCAGGCGTCGGCAGCGGGCGAGCAGAGGGCGGAGAGGGAGGCGGCGCCATCGGCATCGGCTTCGACTTCAGCATCGACCTCGGCATCGTCGTCAGGAGCGTCGGCGGCGTCTACGGCGTCTGCGGCGTCGACGGCGGCTCTGCCGGCGTTGGCCAGCGTCAAGCAGGAGGTGCTCGAGGAGGGCGACCGGGACGCGGCGGAGGGCGCGGACGGGGGCCCCGGGGAGGAGGACGACGAGTACATCGAGGTCGAGCAGGTGCCGGAGGCCGGCCAGCGGGACGGCAACAGCGAGGGGTGCGAGAAGCGGGCGCCGTCGGAGGCCGACTGAGCGCGGAGTTGGGGAGACGGAGACAGCGATGGAGAAGGCGTGGGGTAGAGATGGAGGAGAAATGGAGAAAAATCGAGAAGAATTTAAAGACAGAATTAAAAAAGTACTTCGAGACAGATCGAGTTCGAGATTAGGATGAGGAGGAAAAGGAGACAATGGAGGAGTCGTAGCTGCTAGTATTAAGTTTAGCATGAAGATATTATAACACTCAAACACACACACACACACACACACACGTCTAGAGCATAGTAAACATTCCAGTATTCTTGTGATAAGCCTGTATAACGTCGGACATTTTGTTAGCCAAAAGAAAAAAATTCTTTACCTATTTAAACCATAAATTTTAATCAAATTTTTCCTTGGTATATTCATTTATTTATGATCAGCGTATTTTTAATATATTTAATTTTCATAGCATAGTCTTAGATTATTATCTCTCTCCTTATTATATTATATTTTGATAACATATTTTATTATAAATTATTTTGTAATATTATATTCTTACATTACCTTTATTATATATTATTTTTTTGTATTTTATATTTATTTCTCAAACTAATTAATAACGTTTTTTATTTCGAAAGTCGTTTTGTATTCCGTTTCAGAGACGTTTTGAGATGATTTCGTAGTCGTAGAGATAACTTACGTTTAAGAGTTTCTCCTAGTTTCGTAGTTTTCTAGTTTCGTATGTTGAGTCGTCGTCCTTGTCGTATGTTAGTCCAGCGACAACCACATGAAGCACTTGTAAGACATCTGAATTCACTTTTAAAGAAACAAAATAAAATCTACCTACAAAATATTAAACCACAAACTGGCTCTTATTTTCAATGCTGACGTTTTGGGAGGAAAAATGAGGGGTTGGTGAAAAATGAGAATAAAATTTGCAGAAAATTTCAGAAGAATACAAAAATTGGTAAAAAATACCAAACAGATTTTAATTCTCAAAAAAAAAAAACAATTCGAATTTTTTAAACGACTTCTTCGCTGTCTTTACATAAAATAAAAATATTTGTTTCAAAATTTGAATTGAAATTTGGTTTGAAATTTTCCTAGAAAATCAATCGTTGGGTAAAAACAAAATGTTTTATAAATTACAAAAAAAAAACAAAATTGTTTTGCCTTCTTCCTTCCACCTTGGTATCCTGTTGCTGTCGTTGTTGTCGTTGTTGTTGTTGCCGACCAACAGAGCTCGGGTGACTCCCGGGGCTCGCTTCCAATTAATTTTCTACATTAGGCCGATTGTTGTTGCCTTTGCCATTGTTACTGTTGTTGCGGTCGCTTTTGCCATTGTTGTTGTTGTGTCGTTGCTGTGCTGTTGTTGCTGTTGCTGTCAACGATCTCCACGTAGTTGTGGCTGAAGTTCTTCATGTTTCAGTTGTTGTTGCTGTTGTCGTTGTCATTACTCCACTTGGTGTTATTGGTGTTGTTAGTGCTCTTGTTGTCATTGTCGTTGTTGTTATTGTTGTTGTTGTTGTTGTTATTTTTGTTGTTGTTGTTGTTGTTTTCGTCGAATTCCCAAGACGTCACCTTCGTCATCATCCTCGCAATCATGATCACTGCCATCGTCATATTCGTCGCATTTCAAATCGTCTCCATCATTTTTATGGCGAAATTTCCATTGCCCATCACCCTCGGCGCCCCTCACCTCTCTCCCTCTCTCACTCAGGTGCTCGCTCTCTCTCTCTCTCTCTCCCTTGTCATTCGCAGTCCGTCCCGTTCGCTCGGGCCATCTCCCTCCTTCGCGGCCGCCGTCGACGCATCACGTCGCAGCAATAAAAGGTGCACGCGGTCAGCTCGGTTGTTGTTGTTGTTGTTGTCGCTTGTTATTGTTACTGCCGCTGATGTTGGCGATTGCCATTTGTTGTAGTCTGCCGTCGTCTTGTGACAAATGGGCGCCCTGGCCTGGGTACAAAAGCACCACAGCCTGCTGGTGATGACCACGACGATAACAACAACAATGTTGACGATGACGACAACCGCAACCGAACAACAACCGGGACAACGACAACCACGACGCCAACAACAACAACAACAATGACAACAACGACAACGACAACAACAACGACGATGATGATGACTCCACCGCCTCTGATGATCACATGACGTGAATTCCACCAAATCAGCTCGTCGTTGTCAACATGTTGAGCAAAAATCGAGCGAGAGCAAAAACCAAAATTTAAAAAAATTTAAAAAATAATTAAAAACTCAAAAGTAGAAACATGTCATAAAATTGAAAAAAGTAACAATATAAAATTTGAAAAAAAAAACTAAAACATGTTAAAAAACAACAAAATTAAGTAAAAAATGTGAAACCAAAAACATTAATAAAATATAAACAAATTTCGAAGAAATTAAAGAACATCTAGAAAACGACGAGAATGAAAAAAAAACTATCGAAACTTGGAAAAAATATATATTAAATATCTCTATAGGAAATAATAAAAGTAATATAAAAAATAACCGAAAAAAAAAACACGAAACAATAAAACAAAAAATTAAAAAGGAGACAAAAAGCAGATTCCAAAAAAGTCCCCATCGCCACGGTGGGGACCGCCGCGATCCCCAGCGACTCCGGCCGCTATCGCACGCCCCAATCGGCAGTTTATTTCGGAGATTTTATGGCTCGGGTGGAGGCCGCAGGGTACCCGATGACGGAGGCGATGACGGCGTCGCTGGCGGTGTCGGTGGCGGTGTCGGCTTTCAAGACCAGTAGTGACGGTTGGCAACGCCCGGACCCGGATCCCGCCGGGTGGGCTGCGTTTTTGCGCCATCGGCGGCCACCGCACGGTGGCTCGGGAGGATTCCGAGAAGAGCGGAAAATCCGCGATCGCCGCCCATCGATCCTCGCTTGTTGGCTCTGCTGGGAGCGGCACAAAGAGGGAGAGGGAGAGGGAGAAAGAGAGAGGGAGAGGGGAGACAGAGGCGATGGAAGTCGCTCGATCAGCACCTCTTTCTGGGAAAGCGTTTAACTCCGGCCACGAGCACCTGTCGGCGGATCAAGCGGTCGATCGGTCGATCGGTCGGGGCTCCGTGCACCGATCGCGACCGATTCAGCGACCGACCGATCGACCGGCAGTGGTTAATTAGAGCGATTCCTGGAGTGCCGCGCGGTGCGTCGGGAAAAATGCCGCGGAGTCTCGCCGGACCGATCGATGGATGGTGGGGAAAAATCGACCGACGATCGGTTGAGGGGTTGGGGGAAGGGGGAGGCGACGATCGGAGGACGCCGCAAAGCTGGGCCGCTCGACGGAAGGAGGAAGGGAGGGAGGGTGGGCGGAGGAGGCCTGGCAAATAATCGATGAGGAATTTTCATTCCTAGAAACTCTTAAACGGCGCACGGTGGGCCGCGGTGGGCACGGTGGGGACTCGAGGGCTCGAGAGGATTCTTTTCTAAGCTGTGGCGAGGCGTCGAGAATCCGGAAGACTCCTTCAAGCTCTGGAAGACCTTCTACATGCTCTGGAAAGTCTTCTTTGGGTGCTGGAAAGACTTCCTTGAACCCTTCAGATCTTCGTCTCGACGTCGACGACCGCAGCAGGTTTTTGCCAATCGCTCTCGCCCACCGTCGACGCCAGCCACTGGCCCCACTGTGCAGTTGTTCTTGTTGGTGTTGTTGCTGCAGCACCAATGCATTCAATCAAATCAATGCCGCCAACAACAATTGCAACAACAATTGCCCCGCACAGATCAATGCAAAAGAAACTATTTGCGAAATTTCGAACATCCGATCGAGCGATCGTCCGTCGGTGGTGGAGCCGCCGACCGATCGATCGATCGATGATGGTTGGTCGATGGTTGGTGGGGCCGACAATGGTTTTTCTCCGCTGTGGCAACATTGCAGGCGAAGTGCGAATTCTCCTGTTGACACAACATGCTTTGGTGGATCGAATCCGATCGGCGGCGGCGTGATGAGGATCATCCGCCGGCGATCGGCAGAGCGATGGGGGGAGGGGTTGGTGGGGGGCGAGAGGAGGCGAGAGGAGGCTGCGGGGGGTTTCGGTAGGGCTGGCGGGAGGTCTGGGTGGAGAGACGTGGATCGGGCCCGGCTGCGTCCTCGTGGGCTTGGAAAAACTTGCAAAGTGGGTTTTACAGTTGTTGCTCCCTACATTGTTGTTGTTGTTGTTAATGTTGTTGTTGTTGTTGTTGTTGTTATAGCTTCTGCTGTTATTGCGGGTCAATTAGCGCTTCCCTCGCCCCAACTCGGCGGCTGCGGCCGCGGCTTCCACGCCAAAGATGATTAATTGAAGTCGATCGATTGAAATGCATTCAATTCCCGCACAAGAGGCCCAGGAGTCTGGCCCCCCGCTCCCCCTCTCTCTTGACCTGGCCGGACCAGTTTTGATCCGGAGTGGAAGTAGGAGACGACGAAGCAGAGGCAGAGGAAGGACCTGCGACAAACGCGGTATTCGCGGTATTTCACCAAATGCTGCGCCGCAAAGTCTCGCGGATCGCAGGGGCCCAGGCGGGAGCGGAGGCAGCGAGGCCTGGGGAAAGGCGGGGTGAAGCGAGAGCGGAGGGACGGGGCGGTGCGGTGCGGTGGGGAGCTCCAGGGCGGGATCGGTGGGGCCCGACTCGGAGCCTCCTGCAGCCTTCGGGCGGACGGACTCGAGGATTACGTGGTTGTCCTACTTAGGGCTGAAGTTGTTGTTGTTAGTATTTTTGTTGTTGTTGTTGTTGTTCTCCTTTCTTCTTCCCATCTGTGTTGTTGTTCTTGTATTTGCCCTTTTCGTTTTTGTTGCTCCTGTGCTATTTAACTACTTGTTGCTGTCGAGTCGTTGCCTTGTTGTTGTTGCTGGAACTATTTGTGCTTGTTGCCGTCAACTACTTGTTGTTGGTCCAACTTCTGCTGCTGCTCCAACGACCTCCTGCTGCTGCCGGCGACAGTGTAATGATCAGGATAATGATGATGGGAAGCAAGATGGATTGAAATGACGAAGACAATGGCCAGAGTGCTGAAAATGGTGGTCAAAAGCAGGAGGATGATGGCCGAAAGAACGAGGATTATGGTCTAAATGTTGGGGATGATGGTCGAGATGACGAACAAGATTATCAAGTTTATGAAACAAAAATCTAGATGTGGAGAAATCTCATCCAGACGAAACCAAAGGAAGATTGTCATGTCAATAATGATGTTCGTCAAGATGTTGAGAAGTTCAAATCCAGTTCACGAGCACGATGATGAAGTTCTCGATGGCGACGATGACGACAATGACGACGACGACATCGGTGGGTTTTATTGTTTCCCATAATTTCTAATTAAATTTGGAAGAGACGCGACGCGACGCGAGCAAACGCGGACACGCGTTGTTTGTCCACATGCTAATTTGTTCTCATTTCGTCGTAGCTGTTGTTGTTCTCATAGAAGATGTTGCTATTGTTGTTGTCGTATATGCTGTTGTTGTTGTTGTCGTCGTCATGGATGGTGTTGTTGTAATTGTGTCTTTGACACGCGGCGACAGCGATGTATTAATTGTGTTCCTGTCGAAACCTTAATTGGCAGCACGAATTCGAATTCGCCGCCGGTCATCGTTTCCGGTGTTCATCTCGAGCTCCCTCCACCTCCCTCTCTCTCTGTCCCTCCCTCCCTCTGTCGCTCCATCTCCCTCTCTCTCCCTGTCTCGATTAGTCTCGGGAGCACCGGGATCGTGGAGTTTTTCGGGATGTTGGGAAAGCAGTCGGCCGTCAGTTTGATGAAATTAGACTTCTTGTTAGTGGCCAAGGAGGAGGGAATTAAAAGGAGCGGGTGTTGGATTTGAGGGGGGGGGGGGGAGGTAGAGGTGAGTAGGAGTAGCAACAACCGCATGTGGGTGACGAGTCCAGAGACCGAGAGCGAGGCAGAGAATTTGACTTGAGACTTCATGAAGTGGACCTGGGTCGTTGAGACGAGATGGGCTCCAATCGTTTCTTTTTGGGAAGCGACGCCTGGCTCTGTTTCTCACTCGCTCCGATTCTCTCTCCTTTTCCATCTCTATCATCTCTAAAGCTGTTCCCAAGCCTTTAGTCCTTCAGTCTCGTCCTGGATTTCGTCGTGATTTCGATGTTATCTTTCCAAGCGATTTGAATACCTCGTTTAATGAGAGGGATCTGAACGAGGAGCTGAAGGATCGCCTCATCTTCGAGACGAGGAGCGAGGGAGGGCGGGCAGAGCACGGAGGAAGGACGGAGGAAGGACGGAGGAAGACGGAGGAAGGTCGGAGGAAGGTCGGCGGAAGGTCGAAGGGGGGACGGAGGAGCGCTGAGGGGAAGATGAAGGAAGATTGATTGAAGACTGAGGGAAGACTGAGGGAAGACTGGGGGGAAGATTGAAGGACGGTTGAAAGGAGGTTGAAAGAAGGCTGAGGGGAGGATGAAGGAGACTGAAGGAAGGCTGAAGGAAGATTGAGTGAAGGTTGAATGAAAATTGAACGAAGGCTGATGGGAATGGAAGGAAGAGAGGAGGAAGATGAAGGGAAGACGAGGGAAGGAAGGCTGAACCAAGCCCTGACCCGAGGAGCCCCGGACGGATGGAGGAGCCCGAGAGCGCGCTGGGATCCGACACGGGATCGCCTTTTGATGGCGATGGCGGTGACGATGACGACGATGAAATTCGATCTTTTACCGAGATAACTGCATTGTTTGGCGCGGACTCGCGGGCTCCCGAACTCACTTGGGATCTCTCGGATCTCGAACCTCGGATCGCGGAATCGCGGAAGGACGAGCGGGTCGCGGAGTCGCTGGCAAAGGATACGCGACGTCGCCCATTGTTTTCGTCTCGCTCTCGCCTTCCACGCACTCCCTCGCTCGCTCTCGCCCCCCTCGCTTCAGCGTAGAGAACGAGGGGCGAGAATTCGATTTGGAATTCGCCCTCGGTTCGGCACCGCAGGGACCCTCGCTGAGGATGTTCATTGTCTGGTGGATCCTTGTTTTGAATGCGGTTTAATTGTCGTGAATGGATTGGGAGCGAGAGAATGAGAGGACGAGGGAGAGGCAGAGGCGGGATCCGAGGCACGATCGGGATCGGTGGCATCAGCATCAGCATCAGGACCCGTTGTGAAACGCAATACGGCCTCCTCGAGCTGGGAACACAAGGGACACGTCCGAGGACACCGCGATCGCCGCCCGCCACACGTCGCCCCTGGAGGCGACGTGCCGCCGCTCCCTCTCCCTCACTCGCTCGTGAGGGAAGCCACAGCAACAGACCGCCTCGTTGTCAGACCCTCGCCTTTCGATCTGGGAGACTCCTCGGGCGTCGTTCGGCGAATTCGCCTTTGTTCGAGCACCGCGTGGCGCAGGGGAAGAAGAGGAAGAGGACGAATTGTAGGCGGATCGATTTACACGCTTCCAAATTGAATGCGAGCCCAGATCGGGTTCGGGTTCGCGCTCGCGGTCCCTCCTCGATTGATTTCGGCAACGCGCGATTTAAATAATTTTTTTCCAGAATTATTGTCTTATTTTGTTTTTCAAACTAATTTTGGGAAATTTATCAAACCGCCACCCTCGCTCTCTCCCTTCTGGGTCACCGAAAAATCGCTCTATTTACTCGCCTCGGGGTGGGCGACGCCGAAATTGACGACGATTCGCCACGAGTCGTCGTCGGAGCCAATCTGAAGCTTATTTACGGATAAGCCCTCTGTATGTGCTCCATGCACCTAACACACACACATGCCAGGCGTGATGTATGAGTGGAGCCCGTACACAGAGCGCCGGAGAGGGAGAGCGAGAGAGTGGGAGCGAGCTCTGCGCATAAACAAACTTTTTATTTACTCCGCTCGCGTGTGGGAGGTGCCGAACGGAGCGAGCTCGGGTGGCTGAGCGAGGTGGATTGGAGAGTGAGAGTGTGGGTGGAAGGGGAAATGTGTAAGGGGAAATGCGGGAGAGGAAATGTCACTGAGGAAGTGTGAGCGAGGAAGTTCGGGAGAGGAAATTTCGGAGATGAGAGATAGGGAGTCGGTGACAGAGCGAGCGAGAGAAAAATATCACGATCCAATGCAAACAAAAAAAACCGACGGACATTTCGCGAGAAATCACGAGTCTCTGTCGCTGCTAATTGACTCGCGGACATCTCTCCGACGAGGCAAGGACCAGCAAAACCCAAGGAAGAAACGTCTGTGGGACGTTTCAAAAACGATGGCAGCCCATTAGGAGCTCGATTAGTGGAAAATGTGGAAAATGCTCCGGAGCCACCCATCCATCATGTGCGACGGACTCCGAGAGAAGGCATGGAGAGGAACTTGACAAACTGACGAACATGTGACGATTTTTGACAGGCGTCGGACAGATTTTGACAGAGGTGGCATCAGTAGAGACATCGTCAGCGTCATCGGCACCTTTTTCGCGAACCCTGGAAATTTGCATAAATTGCGAAGCCACTGCCGAAAATCGCAAGGAAGGGGCGGAAATGGCAACAGCAACAACGCGGCAGTGCGAAGGGCAACAACAAAATTCGCGCGCCTCGATGCTCATCAATCAGCGTGCTGAAGCCTCATTTGGCAGTTAAACGGGGTCCCTCGCAGATCCACGGCGACGACCCTCCGTTCGCCGCACCACCAACACCGCCTTCTCCTGCTCCATCGCCCTCTCCTTCTCCTTCTCCATCTCCATCTCCCCCACCCTCGACCCTCGACCCTTCACCCTGAAGCACGAAGGAACCTCAGCGGGATCTCCTCGTCATCCTTTCTCTGATTTGTTACTGCCTTACGGTCATAATGTTATTGCGTGGACTAGTTATTGTTGTTGTTCTTATTCTTGTTGATATTGTTTTATTATCCTTGTTATTGTTACTGTTGTTGTTGTTGTTCCGCCCGCTCTGTCGAAGCTTTTAAAACTCGCATTCCCACAAATCACGCTAATGTCCGACGTCAGCGTCAGCGGTCGGCGTCAGCTTCAGCGTCCCGCTACCGTTACGACGTCGACAAGCGTAAGACCCACATAACGAACCGGATAATCGGATAATGAATGAACGCGCCCTCTCCGTGTCGCACTCTGACAACAACAACAACAACAGCAACAAAGGGCACTCGTCTGCCCAGCTCCTGTCGCTCGCTCCCCTTCTCGCTTCCTCCTGCTGCTTCTTCTCCTTCAACTTCCTTCCGCTGGCTTCTTGATGGCATCTCACGGTGGACGTGAGTGGACGAGTGTTGTTGGTGTCCATGTGAGTGGCCTTGTATGTGTGTGTGCGTGTGCGTGAGGGCGTTTGTGTGTGTGCTCCTTGCCGGAAGGATGTGAGGATGAGGATGAGGATGGGCATGAGAACGTTGGAATTCGTGCATCGTGCATCATCCGGTGGCGTGTGAAGAAAAATGACTCTGCTTCTTCTTCTCCTTCTCCACTTGTTCTTGTTCTGAGGAAGAGAGGGTGTCTTCTTCTTGTTCACCTTCTGCTCCCCCCTCTCCATCTCCCTCTCCCCCACCACGTTTGCAAGGTTATTTCGAGGACTATCAGTGCAAATTAAGTGTCGGAGGGTTGATTTACTCGAGCGAAAGGAATTTCCCACAGCATCAAACCCAACAACAGCAACAACAACAACAACAACCACAACAACGCGCTCTTCTTCTTCTTCGTCGTCGTCGTCGTCGACATTCCCACCATCATCATTGGCTTCGTTATCGACCGCATCATGAGCATTTGTATCAATTTGCAAGTGGCCAGGACAGGCTTCGGTCTCGTCCTTGATGCGTTTCGCAAGCAGGATTCGCCGCCCCTCCCCTCCCTCTCTCACACATCTTTGACCTCCCTGTCTCACTCACTCCCTCCTGCCCATTGAAGTCCTCCACACGTGGGAAAGGATGGAGGCGAGTGTTGATAAATTGAGTTGCTAAAATGCATGGGAAGCAGGAAGAAGAAAAGCAACATCCATGACAACAACAAGAACAACAACAAGAACAAGAACAACCAAATTGAAAACCATCATATTTCATGGCTCGTTCCGAGGGATCGCCAAGGACTCGAATGTGCTCCGGGAGCGGAAGAAGACAAGCGACGAGTGGGAGGAGGTCGAGGTCGAGTCGGGTCGAATCGGGTTGAGTCGAGTTGGGGGGAAGTCGGAAGGATGTAGAGGGGCCAAATTCGCAGGGTGGGCCTTCGGGGCTGCGTCCGGTGATCGCCTAATGGTGCGACCTCTGGGCCTGCCTCCACTCACTCCACGCTCGCCCCCTGACCTCGGGTGCAGTCATTGGCCTCAATTACGGCGACTCCAGCCGCCTCCGGCTCTTCCGCGGAACCGACGCCGAGCGCGCGCCGACAACGCCCCCCCCCGCCCAGGGACCTGGCCCTTCTGGAGGCGCGGTCATAAGGTAACGTGTTCCACAAAAACATCAAATTACCAAAAAAAGACACTACATCAAGAACCTAAACCAAAACTCTATCAACAAAATTAAACAAGAGAAAAATTATCCAACAAAAAAATTTCAACAAAATTTCAACCCACCGAAAACCCAACGAGAACAATTTTTATTGCAATTCTGCGTAAAGGGGAAAAAATTTGGCTCAAAGACAACGAAAACCAGAATTTTATCTCTCGCTCTTTCTTCACAATCACAACAACAACATGCCGCCGGGCTTGACCTCTACTCACGGGACGTGCCTGGCCTCAGAGTGTGACAAACCGGTGGGCACCGGTCTTACATACCGCTGGCCCTCTCCCTCCCTCCCTCGTCCGATGGGGCAACACGCGAGCGGCAGCGACTCCGTCACCGACGGCGGCAACAACTGAGGCGGTCGGGTTCGGTCGGCGGCGGTCGGCTTCACGTCGTGGGCTTCGACGGGCGGCGCATAGAAATTGGTCCGCCGCGTCCATTTTATGGACCGATGCGTACGAGCACCATGATAAAAGCAACAACAATCGTGACTATCACTATTACAACAATAACAATAACACCTTCTATTACCGCAACACCAACACCATACCAGAAGGAAAGCAACAACTACAAGAAGCCGAAGAAGAAGGAGAAGAAAACCGCAACAACAACAACAATCGCTACCACAACTACAACTCTATTAAAAACGCGACGCGGTCGGTCGGCCTGCTTTCGGCGAAACTAATTCGATCCGAAGACCGTCGAGCGGTGGGGAGGGAGCGAGAGGGATGTCGGTGGTTTGGATCAAGTTAGGGGGAAGGAGACGAGGGCTGGTGTAAGGAGCGGATAAAAATGTCGTAAACGCGAGCGAAGTGCGTGCAATTGACGCGACCGCTCGCGCCTTCGGTCATCACACGACGATTTGTGACCAATGTGTGTGAGTGGAAATGTGTGTGCGTGTGTGTGTGTGCGTAGTGCGATGTTCATATTCATTTTGAGCAAAAGGTTACCAAATGTCGCACGTGTCAAAAGCGTCTGCAACTGGTTTGGCGTACAGGCATCTAACAACAACAAGACGAAGAAGAAGAAACACACGGGCAACGACAACGAACACGAGAATTCAAATAAAATTTGCAACAACAACGTAAGCACCACACAATGTATTCGTAACAACAAAATTAGCCACTAGAATTCAGCAGGAAGAATAACAACAATACAAACTGTTACCTCTTCACTATGGAAAACTCCATCTTCGCGCTCACCTGCCTGACCCCTTCCCCCTTTCGCCCTCACCTTCCTCCTCCTCCTCATCCTCCTGGTGCTCGGGAGCTCTTTCGAAACCACGGACTAGGGCAGGAGCCACCTTGCATGCCAATTCCTTCCGTCGCATTTGCTATTCAATTTCTAATCAGAAGAGCGAATCTCTCCAGATGTTTTTATTTTTGTTTTGTTGTTGTTGGATAACTTATTTTAGTTGTGGTTGCAACAGTAGTAATCGCTGTTGTTGTAGTTGTTGCAGTTATGATAGTTTCGCTGCCTGCATTTTTGTGTGCTCTCTCCTCGTTGGCTCCGATGGAATGTTGCGTGAGTGAAAGCGAGACGCAAGAGGGGTGTCCCTGGTGCTTCATTGACTTTGAAATTTATGCAGGGCACAAAAAATTGCAGAAATCCGTGAAAATCTCTAGAAGAAATTCCGTTATGAGGCGGCCGGGAGGCGTAAAGCGGCTGAATTTTATTGTTGGAAAGAGACAACAATGTCTAACGGATAAATTAACGAAGGAGTTGGATGAGGGAATTTTGCATATGAGAACGGGTAGAGAATTTTATAATAAATTTGAAAGGCAGGAGATGAATTTCGAGCATATTTGAAAATATAATAATTTCACAATGTAATAATTTTTATGTTCATTATTATTCATATAAGAAAAAAATACATTTTTCTAATATTGGAAAAAGTACTATTTCTTCCAATCAGTATCCATTCTGTATCTTCACAGCAACCCTGGTCGATCAGCTGAGCGCTCTGACGTTTAAGTGGGTAGAGAGAGCAAGAAAGTCTATAGGAAAACAAAACATCACGTAACATTGAACAATTGTCCACAAATAAACGCGAAATTCTGCGTATAATTAAAAATAAAGACTAAATTAAAAATCCGTTCTCTATGTAATGTTGCAAGAGAGAACATTATCATCAAGACCGTGGAGTGTTTCATATAACATACAGTGAGGCAACAGCCAAAGACGTCGAGCAAAAAGTGGGCCAAATCGGGAAGAGAGAAAAAAATTCTCGGAAAACGCTCATCTCTCACCCGAATAGGAAGTGATTTGGGGTATTTTGTTTGTGTAAATAAATAAAGGGCAGAAAACCATCGATATTAGCGGGAAAAATGGACGTCATCAATAACTACAATGACCTGGCTCCAAGCTATGCAGATCTGCCCATGGAGGTAAGTGAGAACCTATTTCGCCCTTCGACGATCGTCAAGGTTTTCACG
The DNA here is from genome assembly GCA_947389925.1 of Coelopa pilipes. Taxonomy (NCBI): domain Eukaryota; kingdom Metazoa; phylum Arthropoda; class Insecta; order Diptera; family Coelopidae; genus Coelopa; species Coelopa pilipes. The sequence continues at coordinate 7,766,046 of OX376698.1, read as the reverse complement.
TGACGCACCTCGGTCAGCTGGTTACCCTCCCGCAGCCCTGCGACCCGCCGCCATTCCATCCAGCGTTTTCGACGCTCGATCAATCACTGTTGCCGTCCCCCCCGAGATTAGATAGCAACGTAGTCTAATCCCCCCGCCTTAACTCATTCCAGATAATAGTCTCCATCTTTCGTTACCTGCACTTCACCGACCTCCAGGCGGCCGCCGTCGCCTGCCGCCGCTGGCTGGAGGCGTCGCAATACGCCGAATTCCAGGGCAACGTCTGCCTGAAGTTCTCCAAGCTGTGCCTGTCGGACAAACTCCATCCGGCGCATTTGTTCCTGCGCAGCGAGCGCTACTTCAGCGACTTCTACCTGGAGGAGATCACGCTCGGCTCCATCGAGCAGTTCCTGCCGCTGATGGGGCGCACGACTCGGGTGCTCACCTTCGACAGCGTCGACCTGACCGACAAGCAGTTCTGCAGCGTCCTGCAGGAGATGCAGCAGCTGCGCTCGCTGACGGTCACGCGCTGCTCGCCGCTCTTCATGGCCGGCCAGTTCCTGGACTCGCCGGTGGACCGCAAGAGCATCAACACCACCATGTGCAAGCTGCGCAAGCTCTCGCTGCGCTACAACCAGTATCTGTCCGACGCCATCCTGTTGCGCCTCACGTCGCTGACCCAGTCGCTGGAGTCGCTCGACATGTCCGGCTGCCACATCGCCTACCACTGCGCCATCCAGCGGCGCTTCTACCCCGAGGAGCAGGCCCTGAACCCCAGCGAGTCGATTCTCACGTTCAAGTTCATCCTGCACGTGGTGAACGCCCACCGCACCAGCCTTCGCGAGCTGAACTTCAGCAACACCCTGATCGGCGGCGCTGCCATGACGGCTCTGTGCGACATCGAGGGCGGCCTGCGGCTGGAGCGACTCCATCTGAGCGCCTGCCGCCAGCTGAATCCGGCCGGCATCACCGGGTTCCTGAAGACCCAGGCGATGCTGCGCCACCTTGATCTCTCCGACACGCTCTGCGTCACCGACTCCTGCATCGATTGCCTGCTCGAGTCCGCCCCGCTGCTGGACACGATCAACTTCAAGGGCTGCGCCAAGATCAGCAACAGCGGGGCGATTCAACTGGCCAACCTGCAGCGACTGCGCAGCCTAAATCTCTCGCACTGCGACGGCGTCGGCAGTGAGGGCATCATGAAGGGCATCGCGCGCGTGCCCAACGCAGTGCTGCGCGAGTTGCATTTGTCGCATCTGAATCTCTGCGAGGAGTGCATCAAACTGTGTGCCCAGCATCTGACACAGCTGCGGGTGCTCAACCTGGGCAACTGCATCAATGGCGTGACCGACGACTCTGTGCAGTGCATCATCGAGCACTTGCGATGGTTGCGCGAGCTCTACTTGGAGGATTGCTTCAGGGTTAGTTAGTGTTTTCTCACCTTCACTAACAAACTAATATCGGTTTCCTTTTTTCAGATCACCGACGCCGCTCTCACCGGCATCAACGTCGAGTCGCAGCTATCGCTCAACAAGGCCGATTCGACCAACTCCATGGACAACTTCCACCCGCCCATCTGCGGCTCGATCGCTGAGAGTCTCAGTTCGGACATGAACTCGATGAAGATCTCGCTCCGCAGCAAGGCGGAGGAGGAAATCGTCCGCGACGCGAATCGCAAGAAGGCCATGCTCGCCATCTACGCCCTCAATCTGATCGATGGCGCCGAGGACAACATGGACGGTGTGTGCATACAGCAACTGAAGGGGCTGCATGTGCTCAATCTCAAGGGCTGCAATAAGATCTCCGATGTTTCGCTGAAGTACGGGTTCAAATTCCTGGAGCTGCGTCGTCTGTTGCTCTCGAATTGCCAACAGATCTCGCTGGTCGGCATGGAAGCTATCGTCCTCAACTGCCCGTCCATCGAAGAGTTGGATCTGTCCGACTGCTACAACATCAATGACAAATCGATCGAGGTGGTCACCAGCAAACTGAGTCGTTTGCGCTCGCTCAACATCAGCGGCTGCACCCAGCTCACCGATCACAGTTTGGACTCGATTTTGGTCAACTGCAAAGTGCTGCAGACGCTGTCCGTCTACCGTTGCCGCCGCATGTACACGGGCATCGAGGAGCGCCTGATGACCCTCTCGTCGCTGCGCACCCTCAACATGGACCACAGCACGACGATGGACAACGCCGACATATTCCGGCTGAAGAAGCGTCTGGACTACTGATATTTTGCCGCTATTTTCGTTGTCTTTATTCTGTATTATTTCCAATTGTATAATTTTCGCTAGTGGCCAACGGAGCGAGGGGAGCAAAGTTCTTAAGAGGTTCTCTTCTCTCGCTGTTGTCAAGAAATTGTTTATTTATATGGGGGGATATGTGTTAATTGCGTTAACAAGGCAGCTAAGCTGTTCGCAGTGCTTTATTTCGTAAATTATTATTTAGTTAAATTGTTTCTTGTTTGTGTTTAAAATTTATGATAATTGCATTTTAATGTACGTTATTTAGGTGCAAAATTGTTACCGGAAACATGTAACAATCACTTTGAAAAAGAAGATTCTGTACTCCTAGGATTTACTAAACTTAACTGTGATTTCGAAAAAGAAAATACGAAGAGAAAATTATATTATGATTATATAGAGTTGTATAGATAATATAAGCTATATAAATGTTTGTTAATGTCATTCGCCGTCTATGCCGTCGTTCATTGTTGAGAACACCAAATATTGTTGATGTAATTCTAAATTAGTTTAATGAATATGAAGTTATGACATGTTGCCAAATCTCATTCACAACAAAATGAACAAAAAAACAAAAACCGATTTATCTTCAAATTCTGAATGTGCTAAAAATATTACAATCGAATAAAAGAGCAAATCATGAACTTAAGTGTGGAAAAACAGCAATTTGATTTTACCTTGCACTCTCGCCCTCAATCGAAATGACTAAGCGAGAAACTAGGTACTTAGAGTTATCAGACTTTTCAACTACATTTAATTGGTCTGATTAGGTGGTCACAAGAAAACAGACTTGGATGATTCATTTTTCCATTTTAGTTGCTTTTATGATATATTGAGTAATGTATAGAATTACTTTCATATAAATCGAATACTTTGCGATTAGAAAAAATATTATATGCAAAAATAAGTTAACATTAATAAAATACAATACAGAGAGAGAGTAAAAGTAGTTAAGTAGGAAGTAGGTATATAAAAAAGTGTTCTGCACAAACACTTTGTCATGAATACAATAAGTTGTGCTATTGCGTGCGGGTCCCCAGAAGGTCTTATTTTCCATCATGGACGAATTTACTCCGGCGGTGACTTGTGAGTGCTCCAGCCATGGAAACATTTCGTAAATCGTTTCGATTCCTTATTCTTTAGGGTTAGGAATAGTTTTCGTGGTCGTTCGGGTTGTTTGATTCGCATGTGTTGTATGTAGACCTACGGAAATAGATGATATATTTAATATGGGATTATGCACAAGGTAGATGCCATCATAAATACTTGTGCGGATTTGTAGGCCAATTTGATTTCCACCTCACTGCAACGAGAACCCAACCAAAGGAACACTTGCTCGCCATTGTCCAGAATCATAATGTCATCGTCGGCCAAGTCATCTTGGCAGAAATCTGAACATTTCTCTGCGACCGTGAAGTAACCTTTTTCATTGGAGCACCGGAAGAGACGTGTGTAGTTCATGAACTCTGCGTCCTGTTCGTATGGCTTGCGTCCTCCGAGGGCGACCCAGAAGAAGTTCTCCGGCTCCTCGCCTTCATTAAGAATCTGCAGAAATAAGTGATTCGTTACAATTTGGAACAAACCATAATTCAATGAAACTTGCCTGTAGGCTGACCCAGGGATTGTTGAACATGTCTTCGGCTATCTCCTGTACCAGTTTGGCCTCTTCCGGGACGGACTTGGAGCCCAGCCACACGTAAACTATGCCCGATTGTGAATCATCTTCAGTCTCAAAGGGAACATACAAAATGTAACTGAAGCATAAAAGAAAAATTATTACTTTAGATAAGATAACTCGATAGGCAAGAGTGGTTCTCACCAAAATGCTGAATTCAAATGCACCGCGTCGGGCGTAATCTGTATGAGACGTGTGCAAAGAGCTCCACCATTCGAGCGCAGGTGGAAGAATTCCACAGCGGCCTTGCCGTCCGGTGTCTTCGACTTCTCCTTGCGTTTGCCGGTGTGTATGATGAACTTGCGCTTGAAGTGGGCCATGAACTTAAGATTCTCCTGCTGCTGATGAATGCGCACCACCTCGAGCTCTTCGCCGAACATGGCTTTGAATTTCTTTTGCAGCGTGAAGGTAAAAGTGAGCCAGCCCATATTGCCAGCATTGCGTCCTTGCCAGAAATACACTACGCACTGGATCTCATCGTCCGGTGGTGGCTTGCTGTCATCGCCGTCCACATCGTCGTCGTCGACTGGCAGACAATAACGACAAAGGAACACATAGCACTCGCCGGTGTAAAAGTGACCCAATTCCTCCTCCGGCAGCCGCACGAATTTCTTGCCCTCCAACACAAACGCTTCCATAGCCTCCAAGTCGTAGTTCCAGTCCTCCTCCAGTTGCTCCGCCTCGCTTAGTGGCATCGCATTTTGGCGGGGCATGAAGAGAGCAGCGAGATCGGCACGTGTCTCTTGCTGACGAGCCCATTTCGTCAAATCGGCGCCGGTCTTTGCCACCGACGTCGCGGTGCGCGTGAAGTCCACAGCCATCACCTCGTCCCATCCGGTGAACTTCGACTTGAAGATTTGGGATTCGGTGCCCTCCTGCACGCGCGTGACCAGTGCGTAAGTGGGACGCGTGATCATGTTGAAAAGTTCACGTGACAATTTGATTGCCGCAGCTCGAACCAGCCTCGTCGACTTCTGACCAAACCAAACGAACAGATCCGTGAAACAATCGAGGATGTACACATTTTTGCTCTGCAGCAGTGTATGGACTAATTTCTGGTCGGGAATTTCAACTTGTGGCAGCTCCAAGTAGCCCATGCCGAGTTGAACTTGATAGAGACGTGGCAGAGTGGGGGCGAAATTTTCGACGACATGTTGGGGAATTTTCTGTTTAGGTGCCACTTCGGGATCGGCGCCAATGTTCTTCCAAAAGTCTTCACTTTCATCACCTGATTTGAAAAATAAAGTACGGTTTTATTTGATCAGTGTAAATATATATTGAAAATACTAACCTTGTGCTTCGACAATAATTTCGCATTTATTTTTGCGCTCGGTCTTGTTGATTTTCTCAGCCATTAAACGGGTCTTAGAATTCAGGGTATTTTTGGAGCATCGTCCCAACCAGATGTACATTTTGATCCCGCAGTCCAACACAAAGGAGAAGCGTGGATCGAGAGAGGCGAAGTCAACGGCCACGGGCTCAAGGTGTATCGATGATCCAGCAGCGTGAACGCGATATAAGCGAATAGTGTACAACATATCCTCGACTGTGTAAAACCCGGTGGCTGTGCGGCCGCCCTCAATGTAGGTCAACTCGGTGTCGAAGAGCGCCAGGAACTCCTCCGATTCGTCATCTAAAATGTATAGCAAGAGAATAAAGTGTTCGAAATGTATAAGATAATGTGAAAAACTACTCACTTTGTTCCTCACGAATTGTTCGACAGCGCGCACCCAGGAAGTTGCGCAGGTTCACCGCATGAATGGCCGCACAGGCGCGCTTGTCCAAGGTCGCCTGATTGCCGATCCAGAAGAAAATCTCCCAGTTCAGTTGACCCAAGTCGTCGTAGCTGGTCTTGAGCACAATATAACAGTCTCCCTCGTAGAACTTTCCATGGGCCACTTCCTCGATCTTGTTGGGCAGGAAGTTTTCAATTTCCCAAATCGTGATGCCAGGCAGTTGTCCGTCCTCCTTTTCGAAAAATTTCGAATAATCCAACTGTGGCTTCTCCAATGACTCATCCCAACGTTTGGGCTTCAGGGACTCTGGTTTGCCCTCTTCCTCCCAAGAACTATTGGCCACGGCTTCGTCCTTATCCTTGGCTATGTCCTTCATGCCCTTCAGAATCTTCGCAGAATCCTGTTCCGAGTCAGTGCGCGGACCGCGACGCAGTCGTATCTTCCTCGCTGTTGGGTCCTTAGGTGTGGATGTCGCTGGTACCGAAGGAGGCACCGCTGCTCCAGCCAGACGTAACTGGGTCTGCAGCGAGAAGTCAATGTTGTAGAATTCGATGCCAGAACCCTTTGTCGTTTCGGTGGGCTTCGGCGGCATTATGAGGTCGGGATTGTTCCGCAGATCGAGCTGGTCGAGATCAGAGAGCAAATGAATGGCATCGGGAAGTGTGATGAGGCGATTCGACGAAAGGTTCAGCTTCTTGAGGGCACCGCAGCGGCAGAGACCTTCAGGCACCATTTCCAGCCGGTTGTTCGAGGCAGAGAACACCTCCATGCTGAACAGCTTGCCAATACCCGATGGAATGCCCTCGAAATCGAGCTTGTTGTCGTTGAGGTAGAGACGTCGCAGCGTCGCTAGCTTGCATAAGGACGCAGGCAGGGCCGTGAGCTGATTGCGCGACAGGTTGAGAACCTCCAGTTTCTGCCAGAACTCGACGGAGGACGAGAGCTCCGTGATCTCGTTGTCGCTCAGATTCAGACGTTTCAAATTGGGCAAATTGTAGACGCAGTCCGGCACCTTGGGCAGAGAATTCTGCGACAGATCCAGCTCGCTCAGGTTTGACAGGCTGTCCAGCGTGGTGGGGAAGTTCAGGAGGGTGCGCTGCGTGTTGCGCATATTCAGCACTTCGAGGCTCTGCAACGAGGGCAGCTGTCGCAGTTGGAACAACTCCAGCGGATTGTCGGCCAGGATGAGGGTCTGTAGATTTGCCAGACGTCGTGTTTGCGGGGGAAGCGTTTCCAGTTTGTTATGGGACAAATCGAGAAACAGCAGGTCGGTGAGGTGGATGAAGAGCTGGGTGGGAATGGATTCGATTTGATTGTGACTCAGGTTTAGGACAAGTAGACTCTTGGCACGTTCCAGCCCCTCGGGGACTTCTTTCAGTTTGTTGTGGGACAGATCGAGTGTGGTCAACTCGTCGAGGTGGAACAGTTCTGGAGGAATTCCACTGCTCTTGATTTGATTGTGCCGCAAGTTCAGCGATCGGAGGCAGGACAACTCGGTCAGTTCGCCAAATAATTTTTCCAGCTCGTTGTTCTTCAGTGAGAGATGTTCCAATTTGAGCAGGTTCCCCATTTCCTCAGGAATCTCCTTCAGCTGTGTTTTGTCCAACTTCAGCCACTGGACACGCGTCATCAGCCGCATGGCATTTGGAAATCGATCCTCCTGTAAGCGAAACAATAACAAACCACCATTGTCATGAAATTCAAATATTTGTTTATAAACAAACGCGGCTGATCGCCAGTCTGTCGGCGAGTGATTGTCCGTCCGTCTGTATGTCTGTCCATCCGTCCGTAGTCCATTCATATATCGGCGGCGACAGATGACAAAACCCGGGCCTGACAGCTCATGCGCCTCTGCTGGTGTTGGTGCATTCGGCTCTGACACAATTTTTATAGCTCTTGTTTGCAACTCGCAATGTGCATTTTCAAACACGATTTTCAGCGCTCTACGACTTCCATTCGACTCGATCTCGGAGGCAGTGAAGGCGCGTGAGTTTAATTTGTACTTTCTGCGTGAAATTCCGATTGAAATTACTTACACTGAAGTCATTTTTTGTAAAATCGACACCGCGCACAAATGGTAACACTCCAGTGTTGGCCATTTTTCATTACTGACCATTTGGAGTTGTCAATTGAGGTGTTCACGGCGAAAGAAACGTCATATGAGAGATGCCATATCGTTTATATTTACCAAATGAAATACTCCAACGTTATTGCTGATTTTCCTCTTACAGAATGATATTGGGCAGTTATTTCTAATACATTTTCTATATGACAAACCGTCGTGCATATTAAATTGTTTTTAATAGTAAATAATAGAAATTTTGTACGGAACAATATGATTGTTGGAATTGAAGTCACCACGATGAACACCGCCAGTAGACCCCGAGAAACTTCAAAGCGAAGAAATGCCAAAATTGTCCATTTTGCAAAAGAATTGGCTACACACGAGTTTTATGAATAAAGTGAGCTGAAATTGGAATTAAATAGTCCGACATTTTCAACTAAAAACTGTTACAAGATTAAATATTGTTAAAGGTAATTTGAATTTGTTGTTTTGTTTCTTGATTTTGGTAAAATTGCGCCAAGCGCCAAGAACGAAATTTGTATTTGGAATGTTGGCAACGCATGTGGTTGCCTTTTTTTCTGAAGGATTTTGTTCAGTGAAGAAATACAAAAACCGTTCGAATATTTAATTTAATGCGTGAAATTGACAACAATGTATTTACATTGGAGATCTGGGGTAGGACATTGGATGCGACACTGCCGCGATGGAAACGTTGATCAACCTGCCCGATGATCTGCACCCGGACTACGCCATCGAAACAGTGAAGTGCTTTCTATGTGACCACGACTTCAAAGAGGGCGAGGAGCCGTGGCTGATATTCGAGAAGCGTGTGCAAGAGGATGGACAACAGGAAAGTCCGCTGGCTTCGATTCTTTCCTCCGCCTTGGGTCGGGAGTTGGACGAAAATACTTCACACTCTAAGGTAAGATCTCCACTTGTTGACAACGTTCAGTAGTAATTATTTACGCAATCGTAGCTTCTTTGTGACTCTTGCAACGTAATGGTGCTGGAATTCGAGACCATCGTGCAGCGTTTCTATGAAATGCGCTTACGTATCCTTACAAAGTACAACAAGACGGCAAAGCGCAATGACTTGGAAACAATTGCAGTAGAGATAAATGGCGTCCTCCAGGATCCGGAGGAAAGTGATATGCTACTATCGAAAGCGGAGACAACATCACAAAGTAACGATGAGCAAAACCTAGTAATCGTTGTACCTAAAATCGATTCGGATGGTGTCAGTGAAAACGTGCCGATAGCAATTGTGAAAATTCCACAGGGAGAAATGAATGAGGTGGTAGATACAAGTGATGTTGTAACTAATGAGACTTGCGACAACATCAACACCGATGCAAATCCAGAACGCAATCAATTTAATTTTGAATCCTTGTCTGGTTCTAAGGCCAATGATATGCCCTTTAGCTACGAAAACGATGAACATGTTGTTGACAATTTGATAGATGTCGATGATGTCGATATTGACGATGGTAAGTACTTATGCAAATCATTCCCATTTTCTAATTCTATTTAATCCTATTGCGTTCGGTAGGTATAATATATGAGATAATTGAGCCCGATTCTCAGATGGACAAGGTAGATGAGGGTAGTGTGGATAGTCAATATATGGAAAGTTACACGAGTAGCAGTAATAATAATAGTGAGTATTTCTGTGAAACTCACCCCCAACATTTATATCAAAATATTAATTTCGTCAGCTGCCGACATGATTTACAACAGTGTAGTCGAGGAACTAAACGAGGAGGAAGATGTAAAAGCGGACCTGCACCAAACCCAGCACCAACCACAAAAGCGCCAATTTTCTCGTGTTCCTCGCCAATTGAAAGAAACTCAGCCACCCATGTATGAGCAACAGGGGAATGTATACGCTTGTTTACTGTGCCCCATTAGGCAGGAATACGACCCGAAATCGTTTACCGATCATATGCGCTCTGTACACAATTATCGATTTTACACTTGCGATTTGTGTGGAAGTGGATTTTCACGTCGACAAGATCTTAATGAACACATGGACGATCACCATGGAAGCAACGATCAGGGTCACTTCGAGTGCGATACGTGTCAGCGTGTCTTCAACAACTATAGACTGTTCCGCATACACAAGCGTATGCACTACACCAGCGCCAAGCAGTTTGAGTGCACCGAGTGTCATAAGAAGTACGGTTCGAAAAACCTTCTTGATGAGCACATGAATATGCACACTGGCCTGCGACCGTACAAATGCACTCATTGTCCAAAAGACTTCGCCTCCAAGTACACATTACATGCGCACTTGAAGATTCATGGGGAGCGCCAGCGGCCCTTTCAGTGTGATGTATGCAATAAGGCCTTCCTGAATCAACAGAATTTAACGCAACATCGGAAGTTGCACTCTGGCGTTAAGTCGTTTGTATGCGATGTCTGTAACAAGGCATTCGGAACGCAGCATAATCTAGATGTCCACAAAATTGTGCACACGGGAAACAAACCATTCCTTTGTCGTACTTGCGGCAAGGCATTTGCACGTCGAGCTGAAATCAAAGATCACGAGCGAATACACACAGGCGAGCGTCCGTTCAAGTGCGATATCTGTGGCATGGCCTTCGCGCAGCGTTCTAATCTTACGTCGCATAAAAAGTCAACACACTTCAACGAAAAACTACACAAATGTGAACAATGTCAACGATCATTCAAGCGACGACGACTACTCGAATATCACATTCAGTCCGCACACACCGGCGAGCGACCGCATAAGTGCGAGATTTGCTTCGCATCCTTTGTGTATCCGGAGCACCACAAGAAACATATGCGCATTCACTTGGGCATCAAGCCGTACGCGTGCGAGGTGTGTGGCAAGCAGTTCAACAGTCGTGATAATCGCAATGCGCATCGCTTCATTCACAGCGAGAAGAAGCCATACGAGTGTCTGGAATGCGGGGCAGGGTTCATGAGGAAACCGCTTCTGTTGGCCCACATGCAGCACACGAAACACTCAAACGATACGATAATAGTCAATCAGCCACAGATCGATATGATTGGCTTGTCCAACAGCAATGACGAAACTCTGGTGGAAGAAGTTGGCAACTCATCGCAATCCCAGGGGGAGGAAGAGGAGGATGCCGAAGTCGACGACCAAGATATGGTGGAGTCCTACGTGATGCTGCAGCGAGCCGAAAGCATACTCGCCGCCGTTGACAATGCTGACGACACCAATGACGGCATCACACGAGTGAAGGACGAAATTGGCGATGTAAAGTATTTGCAATTTGAAGAGTTGGACGGCGATGGCCAACAGACGCTAACCTGGGTGGACATAGGCGATAAAAACAGTTGAATTAAGTATAATTCATAAGTCATTTTGGTTACCAAAAAAGAAAAGCAGACAAAATAAAGAGATATATTTTTATATTATTTATATATGTATATATTTCAGTTAAAATTCATACGAGGAAGTAACAAGTATACAAATTTTTAATATAGACTTCAAATATACTCAACAAATGTCAATGCGATTAGAAATATAGATAGGCAGACAGACTCTAGACTCTAAAAATCCATGAGAATCTCTTAAGTTTGATTGTTTCATTGATTTTGATTTTGAATTTGACTTTGATCTTGGATCGATAACTAGTAGCAAAAGTTGAATTATTCTGAAAATAGAGCTCGTAAAGTAATTGGTACTTGAATTTGGTGTCGGTAGTTGTGTTTGGACTAGAACAATTGCACAATCGAGTGGTGGCATCGAGATGGTGGGACGACAACGGCTTAGCCACCGCCACCGCCGCCGCCGGACAGCTCGTCCTCGTACTGCTTGCGGAAGCAATCGCCCACCGGGAAGAAGTCCCAACTGCGCTGCTGGTACATGTTCCAGACGTAGGTCTCCTGGCCCGTGTACTCCGTGTCCGGCTTGTTGATCAAGTGCATCACGAAGAACATGTAGTTGGCCAGATTGTGCTCCTTCTGGACGTGCGTGTCGAACCCGTGCGGCACGATGTCGAAGAAGTCCTTCCCCATGCCGCAGATGAAGCAGTTCGACTCCATGTTCTCTTTCACGGACTCGAGCTGGTCACGCAGCTCGCCGAAGGCATCGATGATCAGACCCTGAATGATGGCCAGCAGGATGACGATGACGAAGAAGAAGAACGTGATGTCGAAGATGATGCGGTAGACCTCGTAGTCGTCGCCATCGGGATCGCCGATCTCGTCGCCGATGCCGCCGCCCGCTCGCACGCCCTTGTACAGATGGAACACGAAGCAGGTCAGCATGTCGTGGCACTTCTTGTCCACCTCCTCGTCCTCCTCCTGGATGTAGAACTTCCGGAAGAAGTTGAACGCGATGACCGTGTAGATGTAGACGATGATCGTCAGCAGCATCACCGTGAGCACGAGCTGCTTGCCGTTGTGCGTGACCGACTGGAGGATGGTGCGGAGGGTCTTGAAGCCGACGGCGACGTCGAGCAGGTGGGCGGCGAAGAAGAAGTTGTTGAAGTTGCCCATCACCGAGAACGAGAAGTACCACAGCGAGTAGAGGAAGGCGTTGTCGGTGAAGGTGACGCCGGCCTTCCACACCTGGTAGCGCCAGTCGATGTTCAGGATGTACTTGATGAAGCCGCCCTCCTCGCTCTCCTGCGCCGTGAACGCGCTCTTCTCCATGCCCAGCAGGTTCGAGATCGAGTCGAAGTCATACGTCTCGCTGTACTTTTGGCGCACCTTCTTCTTGACGAACTTGTCCCAGTAGTTGACCGGGAAGGACTTGGCCGAGATGACCAGCTTGTCCCAGTGCGACTTGAAGTCGTCGTCCTCGGGCTGCTCGGCAATGAAGAGGCCGTCGAATTCCAGTCGTCGGGCGATCTCCTTCTCGCGCTTGAAGATCGCCAGCGGCACCTTGAGGTGGTAGTAGGCGATCAGCATGGCCAGCGAGACGAGGCTGTGCAGCAGGGCGGCGAAGCGTATCACGTGCTCCATGTAGAAGAAGTCCTCGTCAACGTGGACCAGTTCGGGTATGTCGTCATCGTCGTCATCGCCGTCGCCGGAGCCGTCGCCCGAACCCAGGCCTGAGGACATGCCGGCACCGGAGCCGGAGCCCATGATGAGGTCGTCGTCGCCGGAAGCCTCGTCGTCATTGGTGAAGGACGTGACCTTGTAGAAGAGCAGCATGAAGTTGATGCTGAAGGCCAGCACCAGGGCCACGTACTTGAGGTTGTAGAAGTTGCGGGCCAGGAAGCTCACGGCCCGGTGCGTGTACTGCGAGAAGTCGATCTGGTTGACGGCCGGCGTCTCCTGCGGGGCCGCTGACGACTTCTTCGCCTCGGCCTCGATCGACGCCATCGCCGCCTCCTGGGCCTTCTGGGCCTCCTGCCGCTCCTGGGCCGCCTTCTTGGCCGCATCGCCGCCGAGCAGGTCGACTATCGAGATGGGCTCCGCATGATGCGGTTCGCCCTCGCCGGTGGCCTCGCCAGCCACGACACCGTCCTCGGGGCTCGACTCGCCGGTCTCCTCGATGGACGAGGTCGGGGTGGCGCCGGGCGACTCGTGCGGCGCCATCTTGTACTGTCCGTTCTCCTCCTTGCTGATGTCCAGGCCGAAGGCCTGCACCGTGCCCGGCGGTTCCTCCAGCGGTAGCGGCGGCAGGGCGCGTCCGAACGTCTCCTCCTCAATCGGCGGCGCCTCAACCTCCTCGGGCGCGGGGCCGCGCATCAGGTTCATCAGGATGCCGAAGAGGTAGCGGACCACGCAGACGTTACCGTAGCCGGTGTAGTAGAACATGTAGAAGATGATCTTGAAGAAGCCGACGATCAGCTCCGGCACGGTCTTCGTCTGCATCACGCTGATCTGGTGTTTGATGTTGGCCGGACTCAACATGTGAATGCTGAACTTGAGGCCGTCCTTCATCGCCTGGATGGTGCGGCGGATGGGATCGCGCGCCGCCCGCTCCTCCTCCTCCTCGCTCATGTACGAGCTGTAGCCGGGATCGCGCTTCACGTTGCCGCCCCCGTCGTCGGTGGCCATCAGGCCGGACGCGTGGGTCATCTCAAAGATCGCGTCCTCGCAGAAGTTTACGAAGGCCTCCAGCTTTTCCTTGTCTCCGCCCTCCGTCACGATCGAGTAGAAGAAGGCGCGCTTCGACTCCTTGATCTGCGGCTTCTCCCACTGCTCGATGTTCGAGTCCTTGATCTCGAAGTAGACGCGCTCGATGCGCTTCGAGCTGCCCAGGATCTCGATGCGACCCAAGAATGGTTCGAAGTAGTTGAGCACCGAGCCGGCCGTCTCGAGGAAGCGCGCCAGTCGCGGCTCGTTCGGCATGTGCTCGCTCAGGTTGGTCAACAATACAGCCAGGTTGAAACCGATTTCCTTTGATGGTTCATGGAAACGGTCGACGAAGGCTCCGTAATCGATTTTCCCTTCGTGATTCCGTTCGCAACATGCCAAAAGGAAATCCATTTCTTCCCTATTTCGGGCGAATTGAAAAGACATCTCATTAGAATCGCTTCGAAGTCTTTCTTGTGGATTGACTCACGGTGTATAGTTCTTCGATTGCTCCATCTTGTCGCGGAAGTCCTTGGGCGTCACCCAGCCCTCGTTCTTGATGTCGATCTCGCCGAAGCTCGGCGACTCGATCAGGTCTTTGAGCTTGAGGAACATGTCGAAGTACTTCAGGATCAGCTCCACATTGCTGGCCGACTCCACCAGGGTGTCCACCATCTGCTTGCCGATGGTGCCTACCAGTAGAACAATGAATTGGCATCGATGGACTCATTGATCCTTTCTTTCTTACCGTTGACGACGTTGCCCTCCAGCATGGAGAGCATCATAGTGATCATGTCCTTCTGCAGGTTGAGCAGCTCCTTCAGCAGATCCACTTGACTCGAGTGCTTCGAGAGTTTCTCCTGCATGTGGGAGAACAAGAACAGAAAACCGCCGACGGCATCCCACAGCCTGGAGTGGGCCAGAGCCTGCTGATTCAGTGTGCACGGACCCTGGATGACCTCGGTGAGGGTGTTGAACACCTGGCTGGCGACGCCGATCGCCTTGAAGAAGTTCGCCTTGCCGGCCGGGTCGATGATCTCCTTGCTGGAGTAGTGCCAGTAGAAGTCCATGATGGACTCCTGCAGCCGCAACAGGTAGTCCACCGTGCAGATGACCACGTTCACCGTGGTCGTGTTGCCCGCCTGGGTGCGCAGATAATTCTGCCATTCTACGGAAAGAGAGAGCAAGATCAGTTGACGATGTGGAACTTGATTGATTCGATTCAGACTCACCCAGGTTGTGGCCTTCGCACGTCAGCTGGATGAAGCGGAAGAGGGCACAGGTGAACTCGGCGTCGTGCATGTTCTTCTCGCCGGCGGCGCCCTCCGATCCAACACCGAGACCTGCACCCGCACTTGGAATGTACTCTTTGTTGCAAAGTTACAATACGTGTGGTGGTGGGACAGGGTGGCGGGGACATGCGGTTGTGGTGAGGATGGGTGGATGGTGATTGTGGTGGAACAGAACCGAGATCGAGGTCATGGTCATGGTTAAACGTGCGAGGGTTGGTTTGGAAATAAATCGAAACAAATGAAATTAAATGAAAACCGGGCCGAAACCAAAAATAACTCAAGGAAAAGGTAGCAAAGGGAGACAAAGATAGACAGAGACAGAGAGAGAGAGAGGGGAGGGGGTTGTGGTAAGGGTGGACAGTGACTGGGAGGGCAGGGGTCTAGAGTGTCCTTGTGTGCGCTGCTCACCTTCTGCTTTGGTGTTACGCTCGAAGGCGTCCAGGTCGAGTACGCTGCATGAGTTCATCAGGCCGGCGATCGAGGTGAAGAAGCCGACGTCCTTCTTCTCCTTCAGGTGGTTCAGCATGCCTAGCTGGATGTCGATGTTGCCGCCGCGCAGGATGGCGATGCCCAGGTTCAGGGTGGTCATCACCATCTCCGAGGGGATGCCTTTCGAGGCGGAGATGTGGAGCAGCACCATCTCGGCCACGCCCCGATTGGAGAGGCGAGCTTGGTGGAAGAGCAGCTTCTGCTTCTCCATCTCTTGCTCCTGCATAGACGAATAGAAAGGGTAAAGTTAAGCCAGGTTCTTAGCAACAGTAGGGCATATCTAAGGGTTAGTAGGAGTAGTAGATGTAGTAACACCAGGTCTAGTACCAGTGGTAGTATTTGCAATTGTAGTAGTAGAACTAGCAGTAGTAGCACACTAGCTAGTAGTACTAGACGTAGTAGCACTAGTAGTACTAGTAATAGTAGCAATACTAGTAATACTGGCAAGAACCAAGCATTTACCATCAGTTTTCCGTACTGCTTCTGCGCGAGTGTGTTAGCATGGGATTTTCGAAGGAGAACGATTAGTAATTGTTAGTGCTAGCGAATGGATCCCGGATCGCGATTGACTTACGTGGATGCTGGTTCCTTCGCCCTCTTCGCCACCGCCGCCCCCGCCTTCGCCGCCCTCTTCGTCGCCGCCGCCCTCTTCTTCCTCCTCGCCGCATGATTTGGCCGCGATCTGGGCGTACGACATGTAGAGGGCGTCCTCCTGCAACGCCCCACTGCGCTCGGTCATCGCTCCGCGACAGAAGGTCGTCACCAGCTGGGTGAGTGGGTCCGGCTTGCCCTCGGTCTCTTCCTCGTCCTTCTTCGACTTCTCCGACTCCTCAAAGGTCTGCGTGAGGTCCTCGATCATAACCTCCTGGCCGACGTTCTCCTCCTGCAGCCACTGCTCGTAGTAGGTGCGGGCGAAGATGTTGCACGCTCGATGCCTGGACATTGCGGGACAATGGACACGAATTAGTAACCATGGAACCGTGGAATTCGAGGTAAGAATTGGGGATTTGGTTAATGGGATTGGGAGGACAACATGCATTTAGTCAGTGAGCCAGGGGGGGTGGCGAACTGGTCTTGGGCGGATCCCACCTGCTGAACCGGTAGAGGTGCTTGACGCGCAGGCTGGAAATGATCGCGTGGCGACGGGCCATTGTGATCTTGGAGCTCCAACGCGTGCTCTGGTGCTTGGGTCGAGACGCCTACGAATGGAGCGAATGGACACAAAACGGATTAAGAGAATCAAGGTGATTAGGCAGAGGTTAGAAAGTAGAAGAAGAACATGAGACAAGTGACCACTTTGATCAACGGAAACGATAACGTATACAGAATCAATGATGGAACATAATCAATAATTGAATAGAATCAATAATTGACACAATAAATAATGGACGAAGAATCAATAAAGGAACAGAATTAACAAGTTAATAAATATAATCAAATCGATCAGAATCAATAACGGACACAGAATCGAGAACTAAAGTAGAACAAAAGACGAGAGAGAGATCAAGAAAGTGCTGTGTTGAGTGTCTCGGTAGAGGTATTAAGAACGAATTTTTTTGGAAATGTCTTAATTGAAAGCTTGAGTTTTCAACTTAATCCATTGGTTCGCAGATGGCTGGCTCCAAGTAAGAGGCTTCAGGTTAGAAGGTTGGTCACGGTTAAGAGGGTCACAGTTTGACAATGGACGTTGTTTGTAAGTACAGGGTTATCGGGTTTCGGTTAGTCGCCGTTTCGGTTTTCGGTTAGTGGTTGTCGGTTAGTGAAGGTTAGTTGGGAACAATTGGGATCCAAAAACCTGGGCAGTGAGTGCAGCGATGTCTGGCGGAAGCATGCGATTACGGCACGCTTCCTCTGAATGGACACCACGCTCCGGTAGACGTTTTTGCTCTGCTGTTGCGGATGGTCGATCTGTAAGTACGAGGCGCGTGTGTCGGGGAATCGTATTAACAAAAGTACATAAGACGAAAAGAAACGAGACGAAACGAAAGAAAGAACAAAAGAAAGAAAGATAGAAGAGAATAGAAATAAATATTGTGTAATAGAAATGAGATGATACAATCGAGAAGAAGAGATGAATCAGGTGCAAAGAAATCACTTTCAATTTCGATGAATCGAAATGGAAGAAATTTTCGATGACAAGGATCGAAGGACACTCACCATGTGCAGACCGAAGAGCACCTTGGCCATGGCCACGATCCGGTCGACCGTCTCCTGGGTCTTGTCCTTGCCCTTGTCGTTCTGATTGGACGACTTCTCCAGCGCCTGCTCCTCGAGCTGCTCCTCCTTCTTGCCCAGCTTCGAGTAGAGATAGTGCTGCCAGGACATCTCGTCCGAGGGGTCCAGCTTGTCGGGCAGCGTCAGCTGGTTGCGGGCGAACTCGATCACATCATACTCGGGCATCTTCTTCAGATACCGATCCTTGCAGTGCTGCACCAGCTCTTGCTCCCGTCCCGCGAACAGATTCAGGCCCACCGGAAGCAGACGCTTCAGGCAGGCGACCATCAGACTGGCCTGGACCTCCTTGTCCTTGTCGCGTTTCTTGTCGCGGTTCTTCTTCTTCTTCTTCACCTTACCGCCCGTTACGGGGGCGCCCTCGGTGATCGCCGAGCGTCGTGTGGCCGTCGGCATGATCAGAGCCATATTGTCGATCTCGTTGGCCGAGATGAAGTTCTGCTCCTCCTTGAGGAAGTATTGGCTCTTCGACCAGATGTTGAAGATGTCGGCGACGTGGTTGTACAGCTCCTCGGCCTCGCGGATGTTGTCCTTCAGCCAGTGGTTGCGCTGCAGGTCGACGTACTTGATTAGCAGCGGGTAGAACGAGTAGATGTCGCGGACGAGCAGCTGCCAGTCCTCCTGGAGCTGGGTCTCCACCTGGGAGGTGTCGTCGGTGGCCGACTTGATGAAGCCGCGCATGCTCTCCTCCTTGTGGAACATGTTCTCGGTGCGTTTCTTCACGCGCTCGGCCAGCGGCAGGAACGGATCCTTCAGCAGCTCCTCCGAAGTGTTGATGATGATCTGCTGCGTGTACGCGGCGATCCTGGTCATCCAGGGGGCGTTCTCGTTGCCGATGTTCTTCTTGATCATCTTGAGCACGTTTCGCAGCAGGGCGTTCATGTGGTCGGCCGTGACCATAGTCACGTGATTGCCGCTGGTCGGGCTGACGTTGTCGGGGCCCTGGGCCCACCAGAAGGGCAGGTAGGAGCAGAGGAAGGGCAGGATGACGTCGATGATGTGCGGCGCATCGACGTAGGTCTTGTCCGACTCGACGAACTGGTCGACCTCGGCGAGGATCGTCTCCAGATTCGGCATGCAGCCGTCCATCTTGACCATGATGTCCTGAGCCTCCAGCGAGTGGTCAGCGATGCGGTTGAGCAGCGAGAACTGGTTGTGCTTGTTCAGATGCGGCTCGAGGTAGGCGACCGGGAAGCACGAGCTGAACGCGCCCAGACAGGAGCCGAGCGCCGGCCGATGCCGCTCGATCTCGGTCTTCAGGTACTTGCGGTCATGCGTCAGGGTGCCGTCGGTGCCCAGGTGGTAGAGGGCGGCCAGGATCTTGTAGGAGGCCACCTGGATCTCGTCCAGAAGCAGGTCGCTGCCGTAGTCGCAGGCGGCCAGGTGGTCAAACATCGCCGTGAGTACCGGCAGCACCACCTGGTTGACGTAGGCCAGCGAGGTCGAGGTCTTCAGGTGGGTGCCACGCAGATGGCTGTACTTGCCATCCTGCAGATTCAGTATGGTGTTGCCCAGATCGTCGGCCGTCTGGTTGAAGAACGTCAGCATCGAGGTGCGAATGAACTCGGGGCAGTTCTTGACCAGGGTCTTCGCATCGATGCCCTTCACGAGCACCTGGAGGCAGCGCACGGTGATGCGGACGTCGGGCCCGAAGGCGCTCAGGCGGTTACGCAGCAGCGAGGCCAGCTTGCAGAAGATCGAGGCCACCATTTCCTTCTCCTTGAGCGAGGCGGCGCCGATGTTGTTGGTCGCTGTCGCCACGGCGATGAAGTAGTTGCGGTGGGTCGAGAAGTACTTCTCCATCAGGGGCAGGACGACCTTCGAGAAGAACTTGATGTCGCGCGAGGCCGTCTTGAACGACGAGCGGCGACTGAAGGTCGTCGACGGCTTCAGCATCTTCATGTTGATGGTGGCCCGGTCCAGGTACTGGATGAGCTTCTCCAGCAGCGAGTAGGAGAAGCGCAGCTCGACGGCGGCCTGGGTGGCGCCGCCCTCACCCTCGGCAGCGCCGCCTTTCGACGGTCTGCGCCATGGGTTTGAAATGGAAGAAATATTAGAAAAAGATTCGACGTCGGGAGGTTCGTGATTCACCCACTTGTGGAGCTTGTAGCCCTGGTACTGCATGTACTTGAGGAACTCCTGCGAGCGCTCGCGGTCCTTGCGCTTCTCCTTGTCCGTCAGGAGGTCGTACGGCACAAGCTGGGGGTGGATGACGCCGCCGCATGAGTTCAACTCCTCCTTCTTCTTCTTGGCCCAGATGTCGTGCGAGTTCTCGGCCAGACGCTCGGCCATGTTCTGCATCTCCCTGCTCAGGGTCAGGTTGGTCATGTCCACCGGGTGGGGGTTGTAGTTGAAGGGGCTGCCTTCGCTCTGGAAATCGTTCTGCTCGGTGAGAATCATCGGACGTGGAGATGGATAAGACGAGGACGGGGAGGTGGAAGCACAATCACGGGCAATTTCGTGGACAACACAGGTAGCCAATTCAAGGGGCGTCGACAAAGCAGCAGAGATTGATAGTGATACAGAGAGGGCGAGAGGGAAACAGATAGAAACGAGAGGATCTTGTGAAACTCTGGGGCTCGGGGAACTACATTCCGATACATACGATTTGCGGCTTCGAGGTGCGGCGCGTGGAGCCGCGGTGGTTCAGGGGCACGTCGATCTCCGAGTGCTCCACCGTCCAGCCGATGGCCAGCAGGGCCTTCAGGCACTCTCTCACTGGATCGCGGTAGCGCTCGCGTTCCTGCAGTCGACACGGAAGAGACAGAGAGAGAGAGAGAGAGAGCAAAAGGGAAAAGGAAGAGAGAAAAAGAAATATTGATTTAACTTGCTTAACACGCTTCCTGGAACCCTACAAACCTCGATGAGAGACGATCTCAATTGAGAACTTCAAATAATAAAAAACATTACTTTATGTACAAATATCAAACAATGAAAGAATAATGATGATGACGATGCTGATGATGAGGGTCGAATGAGGATCGGACGATACTCACATATTCGCTGAGCATGTTGTAGGGCTTCAGTCGCGGATGCTTGCGATCGTTGTCCGAGCGGATCTCGCCGTAGGTCCAGCTGCTCTCGAGTCTGCGGCTGGCCCAGGCGTCGTGGTAGTGCTCGCTGAACTTCTGCACCAGCGAGGTGAGGTCGTTGTCCAGGTGCACGGCGACGGTGTCGATCGGATTCGGATCGTACTGGGGTTGGTCGGGTGCTCCCGACTGGCGTCCATAGTAGTCCTCGTCGGTGTTTTTCGAGAGGCTGTAGTCGGGCGGCAGGGCGCAGCCGATGGCGATCAGGCAGGGCAAGGCCTTGCCGAACAGCTCCGGGTCGTAGTCCATGTGGCTGAGCGAGTCGAAGATGTTGGAGAAGAGCAACATCGTCAGGCGCTTCTCCTCGTCGGAGGAGGCGCCGTACGAGCCCTGGCCCTGTGTCGAGCCGTAGTACTTGGCACAGCGATCGAAGTGCAGGGTGAGGAGCTGCAGGAAAACGGTGAAGGGTCAATTTTGATTTGTGGTGAGTCGAAGTCCAACCTACCCTTAGGGCGACCGTGGTGTACTCGGACAGCTTGGAGACATCCACCGTCAACTTGCGGAGCAGTTTGAGCAGCATCGCAGGTTGCATCTGGGAAGTCAGGGCCACCAAAAAGTCGGAGACCGCCTCGCGCTGTCCCTTCGTCAACATGCGGTTCTTCGAGAGCCGATAGACGGTGTGAAGCGTGGCGTCCAAGAGGCTGGCGTAGTTCTCAGCCTCGTTGTAGAATTTGGAGTGCTTGATCAGGAGCGGCAGGATCGAGTTGCCGATGTAGCGGTTCATCGACAGAGCCATGTCGCTCTCGGAGCCGTCGCTCTTGTCGAGTATCGTCGCCGTCCGCAAATCGGGCAGGAACGCGTCCTCGAGCAGGCGGTAGAAGAGCTCCTGGGTCTCGATGCCGTAGACGCGCTCCAGGAAGAGTACGATGCTCTGCTTGTTGTTGGGCAAGAGGCCCGACGGCATGTCGGACTTGGGGCGCTCCTCGCCCGGCGCCGTCTGGGTTAGGGTGAACT
Source organism: Coelopa pilipes (assembly GCA_947389925.1). NCBI lineage: Eukaryota > Metazoa > Arthropoda > Insecta > Diptera > Coelopidae > Coelopa > Coelopa pilipes. The sequence goes on along the minus strand of OX376698.1, from coordinate 7,744,268 downwards.
TGAGACTAAGCACACCCTGGAGATCCTCGAGTGGCACCAGAGATCTCAAAATAGCTCTAGCTCTCAGCGATTCGTTCTTGCCCTGCTCGATGACCGACGCGTCCGGTGCGCACCGGCCGAGCAGATCGACGAGGGTGCAATAGAAATTTAGTATCGCCGCCCCCGTGTCGATGTAGTCCTCGTCGTCCTCGCCCTCCGGCAGGGGATGCGTAAAGTTGAGGCCCGCTATCGTGCCCTCGGCCTCGTCTTGCATCTTGCAGCGATCCGAAATGCGCTCGGACATGCGATTGGCCTCAACGATCGCACGGAAGAGACCTTCTCCTTCTCCTCTTAGAGCCGGTCCCAAGCACTCTGGACGACGGATAAGAAGACGAATGACAAGGTTCGCGTTCTCCTCGACGCTCTCCCCGTTCACCCAGACGCAGTAGCGAAGGAAGTCCAAGTAGCGTTCGCCCTCGACCGGATCCCAGCCGAGGTCGGGGTAGCCCTTCTCGACCAGCTCCGAGTTGCTTTGCAGCCCGCAGCGGGACAGATAGACGGCGATCTTCTCCAGGTAGTGCTCCCTGAGGGCCAGAGCTAGTTCTGTGTTCTCCATCAGACTGGAGTATGCCACGTCCAGCGGCGTCGAGCCGCGCAGACTGGGCCGAGCCAGCAGAATGTTGGCGTTATCGAGCAGGAAATCGAAATGATCGAACATGGCCTTCTGATTCTGGCGGCCCGTCCGGCAGAAGTAGCACAAGAAACGGCAGCAGGCCACGACCATCTCGTGCGAGGTGTCCTTTTCCTTGGGCGGTGCGCCGTCGGTGCCCTCCGGCTGGGCAGGTGCGTCGCTCTGGGCCTGGGCGCGACGGCCCAGGGTGTTCATCATCACGGCCATGACGTTCTCGTGCACGCGCAGGATGCGTATCAGGTCGGGATGTTGGAAGAATGTGGCATTGTTGACTAACTTCCAGAGCCGCTTCCGCATCAGCTCCTCCTCCTCCTGGCTCATCTGGACGGGAAGCAGGGCTCGGATTTGGCTCAGGCCAACCCACATTTCAGCTACATCCTCGCGAGCCTTGCTATTGATCACGTAGGTCTTCTCCAGAGCGCGCACCAGCTCGCCGACGGTGTCGTACTGGCGCACCAGCAGGCTGAACATCTCGCGCACCAGCTTCGGATTCTCGATTTGCGACTCCTCGGCCCAGCTGACGATCGTCTTGATGAGGACCTTGCGGAAGATCTCCTCGGGCGTCTTCTTCTCGGGCTCCTCCACCTCCTTGGGGCCCTCCTCGAGCTCCTTCACCGCGTTGATGAAGTTGTAGATCTTCTTGATCGGACTCGTCTTCACCTCCTCGATCGCATTCGTCTCCGGCTCGTCCGGCTCCTGGAGCGCACTCAGCGACACCTTCTTCATCAGGCTGTCGTGGAACTCGTACAGGCTGCCGCGCAACTCCAGGCCGCACGTGCAGTTCTCGGTGTCGTCCGGCTCCAGGTTCTTGAAGCAGAGAATCTGGTTCATCTGCTCCCTCGGCGGGCAGCGAAACTCCTTCGTCTTCTTGGCGGCGACGGCGCTCGGCAGGTCCGACTGCTTGATCTCGATGTAGCGCCGCAGCTGGTCCGACTGCAGGTCGCCGACGAAGGCGTGCGAGAAGGCGATGATGCTCTCGACGCGATGCCGCAGCTGGATGTCGTAGAGGTGGTGGAGCAGGTAGCACATCTGCAGCTTCGCCCCCTCGGCCATCTTCATCGTCAGCAGGCCCTTGCGGTGCTCGTCCTTGCCGTCTGGAAGAGGAGTAGAGATGTTGTCGACATCAATTTGCATCAGAGTCAGAGATTTTGAGTCAAACCTTTCATGAACGTGGGGTCCCAGGTCTCCGGGTCGATCATGACCAGCAGCCGCTGGACGTCGTCGTCGGTCAGGACGCCCACGAGCAGCAGGCGGTCCGTCAGCTTCAGCAGTGGCCTACCGGGGGAAGGAGTAGGTCATTTGTTGGGTTCCCAACGATCACCGACGATACTTACAGGAAGAGGTTCTCGTTGGTCCAGCCGATCGGGTCGCGGTTGTGCACCTGGTTGACCTCGACAGCCTCCTTGAGGGCCTCCATCACGAACTGCCGCACCACCTCCAAGGGGAACTTGGGGGAGTACAGCTGGTCGATGTTGGGGATCGGCTCGCTGGAAACACTAGGCATACTAGATGTTTGGGATATCACTGGGGGACTACAAAAGCGAGGAACAAAAACGATGTGCAATCGCGGTGGGTGGTCGTTGGATGATCGATGAACGTGTACGGGATCGGGATTCCAGGTGTGAGAAGACGACAGTGTGTGGGAGAGAAGAGAGAGAGAGAGAGAGAGAGAGAGTATTGGAATAAAGTGAGTGTGTGTGCAAGTCTGATGGTGTCGTTATGTCCTGGATGTGGCCGATCTCACTGGAAAATGTGTATGCGATCGATCGAGCGAGAATATATATCTATTTACATCTTAACCGACAGATTGAGACTGCTATATATACAAGAGTTGGACTCTGTTCGGACTGGGGGACCGAGTGCCGAGGCCGCGTTTCTCAGTGAGGTGTGGGAAGCCAGGATATAAGAACGGTGCCGCGCTGCCACCACCCTCCGACCCCCGAAATCCCACAACTCCCACCCCGCCCTACTTACGTGATCTCGGTCATGCGGAGCTGGGGCCGCACCGACTCCGTCACGAGGGAGCGCAGCGAGTGCCGCATCTCCTCGTCCGCGTAGAGCTCCTTCAGCTCGGGCCCCAGCGGCGTGATGTACTCGTTCTTGCAGACCTCCATGGTGGTGGCGTGCGACTCCAGGTGGAGGCAAATCAGCAGGTCGTAGAAGCCCTGCCGCAGCGGGCCGCTCATGTACTCGGACCGGATGGCGTAGAGCAGCTGCTTCTGGTCGACATGCAGGCAGAGAGCGTGGGCGGCCCGGTAGTTCGACTGGTAGCAGAGGGCCGCGTAGAGGGTCAGCGTGTGGGCGTGGAACGACAGCAGTTTGTCCATCTCGATCAGCTCGAGGATGTCGATGCATCGATCCTCCTCGGGTATGTGCAGGGCCAGCATCGAGACGGGGTCCTCGCACAGCATCGACCAGCCCCGAATGTCGGAGAGCTTCAGGGCGTGCACCTGGAGCGTCGTGTTCGGCACTCGCGCCCACTGGTTCGGCCGCAGGCATTGGACCTTGAGGCGTGGCGGCGACTGGGGATTGATGTGCTTGTCGCTGGTCGGCAGGACGGCGGCCGACAGGGGCAGCGTGGTCGGGGTGCGGCCGAGCTCGATCTGGAGTATCTCCTTGCTGGTGGCCTCGACGAAGATCGCGGGGAAGAGTTTCGTGTCCGGCTCCATCATCCAGCGGTGCGAGGTCTCCTTGCCCTCACAGGTGAAGTGTATCATGCCGGTGGCCGTGTCCACGAAGCACCCGACGAACATGCCCTGCGAGGCGCCCTTGCCCGACGCGTCCTGGGTGACTTCGTTGAAGAGCTCATCGGCCCGCACCACGTAGCAGCTCTGCCGATCGATCCGCTCGATCGGGATGTCGTAGTCGTCCTCGATCACCACCGATGCGCGTCGCACCTTGGCCTTGTTGAACTCCTTGCTGTGCAGATGGTACTGCGTAGTCACCCAACCGACGTAGACATGGGTCGGGTCCTGGCCGGGGAAGATGCGGACGCCGTAGAAGTACTCGTTGATCAGCTTCAGGCACTCGGCGTCGAACATCTCGTTGCCCGACGACTCCACCGGCGGCTGGCCCAGGGCGCCGCCGCTGAGCACCTTCGGCGCCTGGCGGTCCTGTATCGCACCCGCCGCCATCCCCAGCTCGGTCTGAAAGAAACGATTGAAAAAGAATCAGTTGGAGTACTGGAGACAGATGCCTTTGACTGTGATGAGGACCCACCGTGCTGACGCGCACCGTGGGCGTCTTGGTGGTCATCTGGGCGTTGATGACGTTGCGCCCGTGGGCGACCGTGTTGCGGCGCTCCATCGAGGAGACCTCCTGAGCGCGGCCCGCCGTCTTCTCCTTGCTGGCGTCGCGCGACTTCTTCGAGAAGAACTTGAAGGGGCTGCGGCCGCGCTTCTTCTTGTCGTCCATCGCCTCGTCCAGCCCGTTCATGCCGTTCATGTCCAGGGCGGACGTCGAGCGCTGCATGTGATCGGGCATGCCCATGTTGTCCGACTCGAAGGTGATGTTTCGAGTGAGGGAGCCCTTGCGGGGTGGGCGCGACGGCCCCCCGCCGCCGCGCATCTCGTCGGCTTCGGCGGTGTCGTCGAAGTTCCGGTGGAGGCCCTTGATGTCGCTCATGGTGAAGCCGCTCTTGAGCATGTGATCCATGTGGGCCGACTGCTGGGTCTGGGTCTGGGCAGCCTCCTGGGCGTCGCGCATCAGCCGGTACTGGCGGATCTTGATCTCCTCCCAGCGGCGGGCCTTCTCGGCCTCGCTGATGAACTGGCTCATGCAGGTGACGGGCAGCGAGAGCCGCAGGAACTCCCAGTTGGCCTTCTCCATCGTCTCGAAGGTGTTGTGCGAGATCTTCAGGTGCGGCGGGGTGTCGGCGCCGCCGGGGATGCGCGTGACGTCGATGCGGCAGTCGGGCATCTCCTCGGTGTTCTCGAAGATCGGCTGGTCCTTGGTGTACCAGTGGGTCACGGGCCGTCGCATGTTCCTGTCGGGGGCAACACCATCCGTGTAAGATGTGGTCAGCATCATGTCAATAGCATGGCAAGGATCAGGTACTTACACGCAGAACGGCTCGTAGCCCTCCTGGAGACCGCAGGTGGTGAAGTACTTGAGCGAATCCACATCCTGGCCGTAGATGAGGCGCGCCTTCTGGCCCACGCCCAGGGTGCAGGCGGGCACGAAGCCCACCCCCTCGGCCGTCACGTCCGCGAAGGTCGTCTCGCCGCCGAGGGCGTCCATCAGCAGCTCACCGTTCAGGGAGAAGCCTGCGTGGGCGAGGGAGACAGCGTGAGCAAGGAGGCATCTCTAGCGGTCAGGTGGCCGACTATGGGCCGGGTTTTGTTTTTTATTGTGTGGCTCACAAGCGCATGCTTTTAACGAAAATGGGGTTAAAACGAGGCGAACTCGAATGTAGCACGAGCAGCAAGCCAGAACGTAGCGATAACTAGCGGTTAGTAGTGCGAGAATGGGAACTAAATCGAGCTTAAACTTTTTAAAAAAGGGTTTGAAGCTACAACATTTGTGAAAACCTATTCGATATTTTCATTGATTAAATAAAATGATATAGAATAAAAAAAAATATCGAATTAGTTTTTGCTTCAATCCTTATACTTTCAAAACGAGCTTTTTAAGATTTTTCAACACAATCAACAGGTCTGAAAGCTTCCAGGAGTTCCCGTAGTTCATGTGAGCATGTGAGGATGTGTTAGTCATCCTCAGAGAACCTCTTGCGTCCAGTACGAAACTCCTGGCTACAAGTGTTTTTCAACGCCATGCCTTAAAAATTAAAAGCTCAAGCGCAGCAGGAGATGTTCACAAAACCCTCAACAATATTTACAAGATTTTGAATTTTGTAGAATTTCGTTTAAAATATTTCTTATCTCTCTCGTTCCTTTTCCTATCCTATTTAAAGCAAACTTCATGATAAGCCATTAAATATGCATGACTTTCGTTGACGTGTTTGAGACAGAGAGAGTAAGAGGAAGGAGAGAGACAGAGAGTGTGAGTGAGTGAAAACACATAACAATAGAAGAGAATGAAATAATATGAAATAAAATAACGTCGGCATAAACGAATGAAAAGAAAAGCAAACAACTGCAAGAAATAATAATCAAACAAATGAAAGAAATAACAAACAAACGAGTGGAAGAAGCAGCAAACTGACGAAAGGAAAAGAGACAAGCAAAGCAGGCCATTTCATTTCACATCATATCATTTCGCAGGCAATGTATTATTTATAAACTGCGCTTCGGAAGGATTCTCCAAGCCAAGGTCAGTTCAACTCAGCCAACTCAAGCCAGCCCGAGGAAACATCGTCTACTACGATTTCTCCTACTCTTTCCACTGGGGGGTTTTGCTCTGAGCGTAGACGAGTGGGGTTGGGGGGGAGGATCCGAGGAAGATCCCGAGTACTGGTGATTCAAGCGGTTCGAATGTTGGGAGTACAAAAACAGCAACAACAACGATAAAAAAGAGTACAACACATGGGTCGAAGTTCATAACTATTTATAGAGATCGTGAGAAGAGTGAGTTGAGTGATGGTGAGTAAATCGGTTGGGATATCGAAAGCACATTCGTCTTGGGGGCAGGCGTCGTCTGTGCGTGTGTGTGGGTGTCTGAGAGGGGGCGTGCGTGCGTGCGTGTGTGTGTGGGGGACTCTTACTGATTGTGTGGTCGGCGAGATCTAAGAAGACGCCAACGATATCCCCGGGTCCGCACTGTTTACCGAACGACTCGCTGTTGCCGCCGAAGACTTTCTCTTCCTAGGTGAGAAACAAGGAAATACAGTCGTTATCCTATATCTAAGCAATATCAGATCTGACGGCGAGGTCGATCTCAAGGTGAGGACCCCTCGGTTCGCAGGCAAAAACAAAACCCTCTAGAACTCCCCTTTGTGGGCACGCGTGCGATCGTCGTGATTAATTGATTAATAACAAAAAAGAAAAAGTAAAAATTTCAAAAAACAAAATCGCTAGTGCTAGATAAACTACACATATACGGGCGGTACATATATATGTGTGCCTGTGTGTGTTGGTAGCGCAGTATTCGTAGTCAAAGGGTTAAAAAAACCAACAAAAAAGATAAACGAAGAAACGAGCGGCAGTGAACGATGAGCGATGCGATCCTGGATCCTTACTGATTGTCTGCTCCTTGACGTCGATGAAGCAGCCGATGACGTCACCAGCCTCGTACCGAACACCGAAGTGCTCCACGGATCCGGCGTGCAGCTTCGTCACCTGGGCATTGAATGGAATCAAAACGCCGTCGGCGCGGGGGAATTCAGGGATTTCATTTAGGGGGACGAAAAAAACACCGATTGGAGAGAGAGGAAAGAAAAGTAATAAAAAATCAACAAGAAGGCACTTGGCTCTTGTGGGACAAAAACCAAAAACGCAAACGCTTTCGAGAGGACTCTCAGGACTTCGGACTTAATCTAGCGACACTCACATTGTGGCCGTCGAAGGCCCAGCTGGTGTCCTCGCTGCCGAGCATCGCGCCCGGATGGCAGTCGGCCCGCGCCCAGCCGACCCGCATGGGTCCCGAGGTGAGGACCTCGAATTCGAAGTACCACTTGCCCGAGGTCACGGCGTAGTTGCGTTCGACGCGATACGTTCGGAAGGCGGCGAACTTGAGGCGCAGCGCCTCGGCCAGCAGGGCCTCGTTGCCCTCGCCGGTCGGTGGGTCGAGAACGTAGCCGTAGACGAGCAGGGTGCGAACCGTCTCCGAGGCCGTGTCGCGGTTGGCCTTCTTGATGGCCTCGTCCACCTTGGCGTACGGCACCAGGTGGGGGCTGCGATGGTTCTCCGAGTCCTCGTTCAGGCCGTACGTCCAGCCCTGCTGGATGCGCTCCCGCGCCCACAGATTGTGCGTGTTCTCGGCCAACTGGTCGACCAGCTCCTCCAGCTTTGGGGTCAGCGTGACGGCGCTCAGGTCGAGCGGGGCCGGCTTGTAGCCATTGGCCTGCATGAAGATCTCGTTGGGCAGTCGAATCGGGCGGATGCGCGCCGGCGGCTTGTCCATCGTGATGTAGTAGCCTAGGGCGATGATGGTCCTAAGGGAGGTAGGAGTAGTTGGAAAGAGTGAGGAAAGAATCTGGTTTCTGGACTCACTTGAGCGTCTGCACGGCGAGTTGGCTGTCATAGCGCTTCTCGGCCGGCGGCAGCTTCTCGAACTGCGTCAGACAGGGGTGGATCCGGTGGTAGTCGTCGCGGTGCTCGCCCCAGCTCCAGCCGGCCTCGATCTTGTTCAGCGCCCACATCTCGTGGATGTTCTCAGCCAGCTTCTCCTTGATCTGGTCCACGGAGGAGGGCAGCGATACGCCGGAAGTGTCGATGGGATTTGGCACGAACGCGTTGTCATCCTCGATCATCCACGGGCCGGCCAAGACGTTCTTGTTTAGGTTACCGAAGTAGAAGCAAGGGTCAAGGCTGAGGATCTGGTGTGGCATCAGGCACTGGACGAGCGGTGAGAAGCCCTGCGGCGGTGCGAACTTCAGACGACCGTGGTCGCCGCCGAACAGGAAGCGGCAACTGCAAAAGATTCACGGGTGAAAGAGGATAAAAAAGACATGGAGGGAGGCCGAAACTCACCTCAGTTTGGAGGAGCAGCTCATCACGGGGAAGAACATGCCGTCCAAGTTGAAGTCGCGGAAGCTGCCATGCACCTTGACGCCGTTGAAGGTGAACGTGATGATCGGGATCGACAGATCGATCGTGACGCCCACCACATCGCCTTTGCGGATGAAGGGCTCCTCGGGCAGGTGGTCGACGACGAGGATCTTCCGACCGCCGGTCCACAAGTAGGCGCCGTCGAATCCGAACGAGTAGAGGTCGTCGCCGACGCCGTTGCCGCCCCACTTCTTGCCGCCTCCGGGGTACGGGACGTAGCTGTAGCGTACCGAAAGTGCAGGGTGGTATTAGTGGAAGATGACATTGGAGAACCGGACCCGAACTCACCCAGATGTGTTGGCCCAGCCGATGCGCAGGTGCGGCATCATGTGGGTCGTCTGCTCGATATGGTCCATGGTGACCTCGAAGTACCACTTCTGGTACATGGCCGAGCCCTCGACGCGGCCCACGAAGATGTTGGGCCGGATGCTGTGCACGACAAGGAGAAAGAATGAGGAAGGATAAGAAAAAGTGGAGTGAGTGGAAGTTATGAAACAAACCTGGCCACGTGGTCTACCAACTGTGTCTGGAGCAGCAGGTTCTTGCCGGGCAGGAGGAAGTCGCAGATGTTGTTTTGAGAGGAGCGCACGGCGACTCCGTTACCCACGCACAGAGAGCACAGGACGTCCAGGACCTTGGGATCGCGGCCGTGCTTCTCCAGCAGCGAGATGATGACCTTGATGTGTTCGTCCCGCATCATGTTCAGGGCCTCGGGCGAGTCGATCAGCACGCAGTGGAGGACGTCCAGCATACCGGAGCCCTCACTGGAGGCCTGTGAGCCGAGGCGCGAGAAGAGCCAGTTCAGCCGGTTGCTGTTGGCGAACTGGGCGCAGTTTGTGTGGTTGCCCTTGATGATGGCAGCCAGCAGTTGGTAGAGATATGTCGAGATCAGGTCCCAGCTCTGTCCCATCTCATCGCCGGCCAGGAAGCTGGCGAGGAAGCCCTGCGAAGTGATGATATTGATCTTGTCGATCGCCTCCAGGATCAGATTCAGCACGCCTTCCTCTTGGAAGAGATCCTGCCTATTGCGCAGGGCGCGGAACCGATTCTGTTTCTCCTCGTGTTCTATTGTGGTGGTATCGAGAACGAAAGAGATCTTGAGTTCTGGTAACTCTTTTAAGGACTTTGACTAACCCATATCGTCCTCCGGTTGGGAGAAGTAATTTATCAGATCCTCAAGGCACATGACCATCTCGTTGAGATTCACCTTCTGGAAGAAGATTGAGTGGCGGCGGTTCGACTGCAGGGTCTCCAGGGCACTACGGGCGAGAGAGAGAAAGAATATTGGTATAGACGATGGCAACAAAGGAGTGAGAGAAAGGTGGCGACAATACTTTATGAACTGGGTGAAGAGACTGCTGCACTTGCGGATGACGCGCGCCGTCTTCGACTCTTCCTCCTGGGAGCGCGAGAAGTCAAGACAATCGTCCATCTTGCCTTCCTCGTGGAGAATCGCCTGCTTCTCCTCAACCTTACCCACGCCCTTCTTTTTCGTCTCGTAGCTCTTGTAGCTGAGCCATAGGCTCGACTCGCAGTGCTGGACGATGACCGTCGTGTCGCCGTACTTGATAATCGGCGAACCGATGATCTCCAGATCCTTGTCCTCAAGTACCTTCTTCTCGTCGTCCTTTTCCTGCCGCAGGCAGAAAGTCGTTGATGCAATCGAGGCTTCGTCTTTCTTTAGCTACAGTAGAACGAGAGAAGAAGTCAATATCTTGGGTTCTTCGGTGTGCCTAGTTCAAGAACCCACCAAGATCAATTCGTTATTGTCGTTGACGCCGAGGTAGCGTCCAGTTGTGATGTGCCTGATGCGCATCGGATGGTACCAGTTGATGAAGCCGCCGGTCCACTTGGTGCGCGCCAGCTCCAACCGCCACAGGGACCGGGCCTGCGACATTACCGAGCCTCCCTCATAGATAACAATGCTGAGAGTGATCAGAAATATTAGAAAAGAACCTTTGGTAAGGATGAAAGAGGGAGCCTACTTTTGACCCGGCTCGCGACTCCAGGAGCTGGGTATCGTAAGGCACTCGTCGCCGCCATGGAAGAACCGCAAGACGTCGCCACCGAAGACGTAGCCGACGTACTTCATGCGCGAGATGCCGGTGCCGTAGGGTTGCACCGACCAGTGGGTTACATGGAAGCTCGCATTCACGATCGACTGCTCGTTCTCCTTGGTCGTGTGCTAGTGTGGAGGAAAAGAAACCGGGCGAATGTGACATAAGATTCGAAACCAACGACCCACCGAGGATTACAAACTTACCAGATAACGCTCTGTAGCTACAGAGACCAGGATAAGGTCGTCGCCGACGCGAACCTTCTCGCCTTCGGAACGCTGTTTGCTAGCTGGGTGGACTGTCCACCAGCAGGCTTCACCTTGGCTGTGTTCCTGCAGGCCGACGTCGAAGGATAGTTTGTCGTTGGATGACGACGTCGAAAGGCACGCTAAATACTGCGGAATAGAGAAAGAAAAAAAGGTAAGGAGTCAAATTCTGAAAAATTCTTACTAACAAAGCCTTACCATATCGCTGTTGTGGTGTCTCAGCAGGATGGCGTTGCCGTAAAGCAGGGTGCGATGGCCGGATCCAGTGCCTTTGCCCTAAATGAGTCAGAGGGTATATAGAGTAGATATACATATAATCCGACATGGAGTTAATGGAGATTAATGGTTATTGAAGTAACTGCGAGTCGATCATAAGTGAAGAACATGTGCTACATTATTGACAAGACACTAAGTATATGCTATATTGTTGATAAATCAAGTGGCATTGAACGGTCTATAATTATCAGTGTATGTGTGTATAGGTGGAACATACTGTGTGCGTTATCATGAGTTCCTAGAGTGTGTGAGTACGATAGTCTATGAGTCGTTATTATCTCTTATGTATAGTACTTTAGAAACTGCGGACTGTGGCAGATCTTATGAATTCGGAGAGAAGGAATTGAAAATAATCGGTCTATATTGATTTTAATTTGATAAACGGATCCCATAGAGAAGACTAAGAACAAGATTGAATATAGATTATGCAAAGGATTAGCCATTTCCATCTCTTGTTGATATTCCAGGTGAGTAGCGGTAAATGAGGGTAAGTGTATGTGTGTGTGAGAGTATAGTTGTGTTATGGATGTGTGTGTGGTCCATTAGTGACAACTGACAAAAATACTACTAAATACTAAAAATATGATAGTTAAGTGTAAGCTAATAAGACAATAAAATAACATAAATAAGAAAAATAATTAGACAAGAATATAGTAGAAAGTAGAAAAAATATACAGAAAGTACATTAGAATGACACAGCGAAAGACATACAGATTTAGACAGAGACAGAGATAAAGACTCATCGAGGCAGTAGAAAGAAGAAAGAAATTTTGTTTAGATTAATATATCAATAGGCCAAAAATGATAGTTTTATATACTACGTAGTAAGAGAGAAATCAAAGTCCGAAAGTGTTTTTATTTGTTTATTTTCTGGTGCAAATTAGTGAAAGCAGTGAGATTCTAAGCTTTCTGTATACTTACAAACTGTGTGTCCTTTCGTTAGAGGATAGATTTTGGTTTTTGATTTTGGATTTCGAGTATTTTTATTTTTTGGTTTTTGATTTTTGTTTTGTTTTTTGAGTTTGTTTTTGGTTTTTGTTTGTTTTGGAATTTGGAATAGATAAAAATTTCGTTGTTAATAAAAGTATCAAAAGTATTCATAGAGAGCGGGCGCGGGCGCGGGCGAGAGTGTGTGCGCTCAGGTGTATATGTGTGTGTGGAGAGAATTGTTGCAGTGATATTGACATATGTATATGTGTGTTGAGTATGTGTGCGAAGCGCCAGGCCAGAGTGTTTAAGAGAGAGAAAACATTAAGTGGAGCAAACAACATAAAAGAAAAAAGAAGAGAGAGAGAGAGACACAATGAGTGAGTGAGGGAGAAACAAAATTAATTAAGAAGGTTTAAATGCATAAATCGACAAATGTTGCCTCCAACACAACAAGTGAAGTGAGCAAAATTATTTGTGATTTAAGAGGCATCGTTGTGGCATTGCCAGCGCAGGACGAGATGAAAAGGACGAAATTTTCAACCATCCTATTCTTCGTCCTGCCGGGATCCACGCGACCGCGGGTCTTCTCCAAAACTAGTCGTATAAGGAGGATGAAGGCAATGATGACGATGAAGTCTATGATTATGTTGATGACGACTAGGATGAAGTTCATGTTGACTATAATGATGCAAACGAAGCCTAGGATGATGACGATGAAGACTACGATAATACTCATAAGGCTACGACGATTCTGATGAAAACTACGAAGATGTTGATGATGGCAATGAAAATACTTTGATGGCCCTGATGAAGACTAAGATGGTGGAGATGATGACTACGATGACGGATATTAAGTTTATGATTATGTTGATGATGCTGAATAAACCGAGGATGATACTGTGATGCTAATGAAGACAGTGATGGCGATGAAGATTGCTATGAAGTTAATGAACACTACATTTATACTGATAAATACTATGATGAAGGCGATGAAGAATGTGAAAATGCTGGGAGAATCGATGATAGTAATTAAGACAACGATTAAGTTAATGAGATTACGATGATGTTAATGAAGAGTACGAGAAGGCCCCCAAGACTTATATGATGATAGTGGAAATGATGGTGGTGAAAATTTAAATGAAGATGCTGTTGCTGCTGTACTTGGAGGTATAGGAGTGGAGGAGGAATCGGCGATGTTGCTTGCGATGGAGGGTATGAAGTGAGGACATGTGCGATATTGCGTGTGGGATGTGGCTGTTGGGGGTTCGTGGGTGCGAGGAGGCGTTCCGGCCCACAGCGGTACTTACGGTCTCCGATCCGGCGGCCGTCACAAGCTCCTGCAGGGCGCGCACCGACAGCGCCTGCTCGATCACGAACACGCACTGGGAGAGGTCGGGCGGCACGTTCTTGTCGGCGATGTTCTCCAGGAAGCAGTGCCGATTGCCGAAGCCCTCGGCCGCCAGGCAAACGCGCTCCCCGGTCGCGGTGCACGACAGGCACACCATGTCCTCCTGCAAGAGACAGAGATAGAGAGAGTGAGTGTGTGAGAGAGACATTATCAGTGGAGCGAATCAGTGATGAGAGATAGTGAGAGGGAGAGAGAAAAAAGGTTATAATTAAATTTAATGGCGAGGGAAGAACTCCAAGACAGAAGAGGGCAGAGAGTTGGAATGAGAGAAAGAGAAAGAGAGAAGCACGACAAGCGTGAAGGAAGAAAGACAGAGGAAACGCCATGGGAAGAAATTGATGGTCCTGTGAAGATTATCATGCAGTGAAGGAGAGTCAGGACGAAAGAAAGACAAAAAAGGATGAGACGTAAAGTAATAAAATGACGGAGACATATATATATATATATATATATATATAGATATATATATATATATATATATATATATATATATATATATATATTGGAAAATCGTAAAAGAGAAAGATATCGATAAAACATAAGAGAGAAAGAGAGAGATAAAGGAATGACATTAAAGAACGACGATTCCGGAGGAAGTTTCATTGATACGGCGGAAGTGAGAGCGCTTCGAAGACTGGGAGAAGAATGAGAGTGTGTGAGAGATAGGGAGGTATCGAGGGAGTGTGTGAGAGAGAGAGAGAGAGGGGGGAGGAGAGTGGGCGAGTCGGATAGTGGGCTGAGCGTCGGACAGTGATTGAGCATTCCAGGCGTCCGCATCATTTGCATAATTGCGTGTTGGCGTTGGCCGTCGCGCCAATTGCTGTGGTTGCCGTGATTGTGAGCGCAAACATTGCCATGACCAGGGATGCAGACAGGCGAACCCCATCTCCTCCACACTCCCTACCCTTGCTCCACTTCCTTCTCCCACGCCTCATGAACCCCTGCCGACTACGCTGTTGAGGCTGCAGCCCTGGTCCATCGTGGACCGATCTCCCGATGATGTCGATGTGGACGGTGCCGTTGCCTTTGTTGTTGTTGTTGTTGTTGGGGAAGGTATTGTTGTTGTTGTCGTTATTGCTATTGTTGTTATTGGCGCTGCTGCCGCTGCCGCTGCGGGCATTTAATGCTCGAATCAATAAAGTATGAAATTGCATGTTTCTCAATTCGATACCAGAGGAGCCGCAGACGCAGAGTCCGAGTCGGAGGATGCATCGATGGCGGATCCTGGAGTCGTTACGGGTTTTCGCTTGGTTGCCTCCTGCCCCACGACCCACATCCACTCCCATTGTTGTTGTCGTTGTTGTTGTTGTTGTTGCTTTTGATGGCATCGACCAGCGGTGGATGTGGCCGGGTTGTTAATTTACTAAATTGAAGTTTAATTTAAATCGCGCCCCTGTTTTACGACTCCACGCTTCACTTGGAGGAAAGGACAGAGTAGGATCGAAGTTAAAGGGTGAAAGTTATTTATTGAAAGTTGTCGATGAGAGATACAGAGAGAGAGACAGAAATTCTATTTTGCAAACCATCGGTTAAATGAAAAGAAACGATCTTTTCTCCTCTTGAAGTTCAAAATTTTGTTATCCGTAGACATAAAAATATTGTTTTTCAGTTAATCTTTCATGGGACCTTCCCTGCATCTTTCTTCCTCAATTCTCTACGCCAACATCTCAACTTCTTTTCCATTACCACCCCCTCATTTCCTCATTCCTACTTCCTCTTCCCCTTTTACATTCCATAATTACGCTCTCATGGCTCGCTAATTGCTGCGGCGCCACCCAGTGAGCGCCGTGCGAAGTCGTAAACGAAATGGGTTTCGCGCTTCGTGTACACGAGGCTGCTCCGCGGGGTGGATGGGGATAAGTGATGGGTTGGGGAAGGTGAATGCGGAGAGGTTGTGGGTGGCCCGTGGCCTGCCCGAGGCGTCTCTGCCTGCCTCTGATTTGCCTCCCATTAAGCGAAATTAATATCTCAACTGTCCACAATCCAATAATTCATATCGAGAATGTGCCCTCAACCCGGCCCGGCCGGCTCTCATTTTCTCCTCCCCTCAGGCTCCAACGCCTCTTGTTACTCCGCTGTACCTTTCCTTCTCTTTACCCATCCCTTTCTTCCGTACCTTCTCTCTCTCCCATTGACCTCTCGTAATGACGAGCGGTGGCGACATCTTACGGCGGCTCTCGTGGCCAACGGCAAGCAACTGTCGACCACGTGGTTTGGGGGTTAAGAAGAGGAGGCAGGCAGAAGTGGAATGATAACGAGTTCGAGTCATGGAAGGAGGTGCACATGAAGTGGGAGGAAGGATGGAGAAGTCGAAAGAGAGGGAAAAGAAGTCCGAGGAGAGCCAAGGTAGTCCAAAGAGGGTATGGAGAAAGCCAACGAGAGTATTGAGAAGGCCAAGGAGAGTATGGAGAAGATCAGGGAGTCTAGGGAGAAGTCAAAAGAGAGTTGGGACAAGCCGTGTACAGGAATGAACCAGAAGGACAGATAGAAGAGGAACATAGAGAGAGAAAGAGAGAGCACAAAGGGCTCCTATAGCGCCTTAAGGAGCTCCTCGACGACTGTCAGGGCAATGGACACCGGCGATAGAGATCCACACCCGGAATTCTCCGCCTTCTCGCCGCAGCTCCTTACATATATGATGAAGGATGGGAAGGAGGGCAAGCAGGAGGGGTGGTGAAGTCGCCGGTAGCGTAGACTAATAGCGACAGGCGGTTGGGGCCGGGCGGAACTGTCGAAGGTTCCATTGAAGTCAGTCGGTCGTCGACCAGAGTATGAGGAGGAAGAAGGAAGAAGGAGGGCTGGTAGCAGCAACAGCAGGGTGACGAGGGGTGGGGGTGGGTGGTCAGACAGGTCGTGTGGCAGAGATATTGTTGCTGTCCCGTAATAAATTTCACTGCAAATTGGATTTACGAGCAATAATAATTCATAAAGTCCGATGCCACAAAGTGGCCGCCCGTCGCCCATCCGCCCTCACAGGACGCCAGAGGCGGAGGCGTAACGGCGACAAGACTGGCGACAACGAAGGCGACTACGAGCGGCGTCTAAACGGCCATGGGAAGGGAAGTCGTGTGGAACCGACGTCCCCGAGGGCCTGTCGCGCCCGAGTTGTCATAAATTACTGGGCTCGGGCTTTCAATAAAGTCGGAGTCGGAAATAATTGGCGCGATAACGCAACGCACATGCAGGGTCCCTCGAGAGAACACCACCCAGTACAGCCCGCTGGTTGAGATGGACCTGCGACAGGTTAAGGAAGTGAAAGAATGCGGAATGTGTAGGTCGACCTTCGGTCTTGGAATGAGGGCAGGGGACGATGACCGGACTTCCACCTGGCAAAGAGACAGATGGAGTGGTAGAGGAAAGGAGTGGTCAAGGGATAGGTAGAGAGAACAGAGAGAGAGAGAGAGAGAGCGAGAGAGCAGAGGTTGCAAAGAGAGTGGGTGTGAGTGGGAGGGCGCACGAAACTGAGTCAGAGTTCATTGGGAGGAAGTCGCCGGCTTCTCGAGCACTCAGCACCACGATTAATTATGGGAATCCAAAATTTATTGAAATTGATTATTTATGCCTGCTCTCGGAAGGCCACGTTACATTCCGATACGTTGAATTGCGATACATACGGGCCTCTCTTGGCGCTCTTCCCTGAACCTTTCCGGACCATCTCTGGTCTCTCCCTCAACCCTCGTCCAGGGAATCATCCTTCCTTCCCTTCTCAGCAATCGAGTCTCGTCGCCGAGGTGTCCTTCAGTGGGCTGAGTGTAGGCGTGTGTATTTGGGAATGCGTGCGATTGTGAACGAGTGAGTGTGGTGGTATTTGAGTGCATGTTGTTGTTGTGTGAGTTTCTCTTCATGCTTCTCTGAGTTATTGCGTTGTGAGTTCTGTGTGGATCGGATCGAGGACGAAAAATTCCGACTTTAACACAATTTACAGTGGGGCAGTTTGAAAAATCGAATATTAATTCAAAAATATAAGCAGACAAAAACATTTTTCACAATTTTTTTTTGAATCATAAAAAAATAAATCGAAGTAAATGTTTCATACAAAATACATATTTTCAAATTCGATTTCTACATTCTTCGGTTTTGGCCCACTTCCTGCCTTGTTTGGCCTGGTTCCCCAGACCGACTCGGTGCCCTTGGCTCACCTCACCGGCCTTGCCACGCCCCCTGAAGGCATCTCTCCTGGGATTACAAACTGAATAACAAATGTAAAATGTTTTCGTTTCTCGTTCGGCCACAACGAGAGGTCGACAAATTTTCGATCAATTCGAGTCGAGGACGACTCGAGCCTCGGATGAGAGGAACGGCAATTACAGGAACAACTAGAAAAACAACAAGGCGGACAACAACAACAACAAGATCGACAAAAACACCAACAAGTACAAGAAGACCTATCACTGCAGCAACATCATCGAGAGAGTTGTTTATGCTCTAGCAAACGATGACGAGAGGGAGAGGAGGGAAAGAGGCAGATAGAGCGAGAGAGAGAGAGAGAGAGAGAGATAGAGGTAGAGAGAGGGACAGTAAAAGATAGTGTGAGAATCGGGGGGAGAAAGTGGAGCTGGCGGAGAGCCGAGCCTGGCATCCGGGGAGATCGATGTGGAGCTAAATGAACGGTAATGCATTTTGTATCTGGAACAATTTGCATAATTTAGAGCTGCACTTGAGGCAGGGGCCAAAAATCCACACACACACAAGCACACAAGCACACTACCACACATACACCTCGACACCAACAGACCGACACCAACACAACCGTAGCCAGCCGAGCCGACACATTCACTTATAGGGAGAGACGGCTTCGACCGAGATCAATGGGATCGAAGTGCGGCGGTGAGTGGATGCGAGAGTGTGTGTTCGCTTGTGTGAGTGTGAGTATGTCGCAGTCACTCCATGACGATGCGGGTGTCTCTTTCTCTGCCTGCGTGTGTGTGTGCGTGTGCATTTACGGTTCGGAGTTTGGCACTTCTTCTGAATAATTTATCGCCTACTTCGGTCGGTCTGTCGGTCGGCGTTTTGTGTTTCGAAATTCAGAACTTATCGATGAGTGACTGTGTGTGGGTTTTACACACATAGAGATATCAGTGTGGTCATGGTCATAGTGGTGGTGGTGGTGATGGTGGCGGGTCTTAGGGAAAAATCCCTTTGCATGACTTAACAATTTAGCTTGGGCTCAAAAGCTCCTTCCTTCCGGAAGTGCGATTAGCAAAGTTTTCGAAATATAAGCAAAAGTTCACCCCATCGTCAACGGTTCATCCCTACTCTCTTCCAACCTATCTCCCTCCCACCATCGGCCTCTCTTTCACCCTTTCCCTTTGTACCCTCATCCTCTCCCACTCTGTCGCTCTCCCTTCGCTGTTTTCGGTCGGGTTCTTGGCCGGATCTTGGCCAACAAAATGCCATTCATTAAATTTCCATTGTGCAAATCCATGTTTTCGCCATCCGTCTCCCGGCCCGCCCTTCATCCGACATTCTCGTCGATCTGTTCGTCCGTTCCTTCGTCCTTTTCTCTCTCGCTCTCTCGTTTCTCATCATTTTGTCCGCCTGTCCGTCCATCCGTCTGTCTGTCCCTCTAACTGTGTGTGTTTAGCTAAAGTTTGCGACAGAGTTTCTGGATTTATAGACTCCCTGTGTGTGCATGTATGAGTGTGAGTCTGCCTGGGTTTGTATGTGTGTGGATGCGACAAGAGCTGCTGATGCTGTTGACTTTATCTTCGAATAAACATTTTCTTCGAATCTCGAACTCGAAACTTCGAAAGCGCATTTTTGATTTGTGACAAGGGGCGGGAGGTGGCGCTTAAAGGCTTAGCCAGGGGTGGGCAACGATAATTTTTGTGGTTACCAAAATAGTCCACAAATTCGTATGAATATGTTTTTTATTCTCCCAATAAATCTATCAATAAAACTCTCAAACAACTCTTAAGAGTTAAAGAAAGTTCGATGTTTGCCTACACCTGGCCCGCGTGGTCACTTGGCCACCCCTGGCGAGACGTATGGCGTCGCTTAATTGAATGTTGTAAAAGATTTCTAATGCTGAGATTACATTATTTCCAAACGGAAGTCATTTCAAAGTTGAACAGGAAACAACAGTGGAAAAGGAAGGAAAGAGGGAAGGAGCAAGGGGGAGGAGGAGAGCGGAAGAGTGAGCTTGGATGATAGTGAAAGAGAGAGAGAGAGATAGAATGATAGATATTTCCAGCTCTCTCTCCCCATTCCTGTGGACCTTGCTCCACCGATATCTTGTCTATTGTGTGTCCTTGAGCGGATGGCAGCACATATGTGTGTGTATGTATGCGAGTGTAAGTGGAGATAAGCATGATGTTCCTCTATGTGTATGTGTGTTTGTCGTCCATGTGGGTCGCCGCCGTAGGTCATGGCGATGACTGAACCTGCTTCAGGAAAACTTCATCGCCAGTCCATTGTTGTTTTTGTTGCTGCTCCCGATGCAGTCGATGTCGTGACTTGTTTTTTCGTGTTTCCTTTTATTTTTCATCTCTCCTACTCTTCGCTCTCGTTTACTCCTTCAACCTCATACAGTCTTCGATTCTCTCACTCTCCCTTAAACCCAGGACTCCCTCGTCCTAGGACTTCCCGTTGGCACACTTCACCACCCTCTCCAAGTCGTTCTTCCGATATTGATATTTCTCTTCAATTCTCTCCCCTTTCCTCGTCTCTACATGCTACCATCGCCTTCGATTCTCGAAGTCCTTGCTCTCATTCTTCTTCATAACCCCTATCTCTCCTCTTTCAATATTTTAGTCTCACACAACTCTGGTCACACCGTTTACATGATTTACTTGTGTCATCCTTCATACTTCCCCTTTCTCCTTTTCTCCTTTCCTCCTGCCCTCGTCATCACCTCTTCTTACCCTTTTCGGGCTCCTGCAGCAGTTATTTTCTAATATTCCTTCAGAGGCTGAACCCAATGTCGCCATCGCATTTTTATTGCATTCTTTTTATTACATCTTTTCACAGAACCCACCTCGCCATCCATCCCTTTGCCACACCCACAATCCACTCCACCCCACATTATTGCCTCCTTTTCCATAGTACTTTTAATACCGTTTTACTACACTTTGCTGTAGTACTCAATTTTCTCTTTTATTTCCCTCGGTTGTTTCCATGCAAGCGACGACGGCGAAGGATGTTGCGAATTTTTATCATATTATCCAATAAGGCGATATGAAATTCCGCAATCGCCTCCCGTCCTCTCCCATCGTTATCACCTGTTTCCTTCCCCTTTCCTTCCGCTATGGCTTCTGATTTGCCGCTCGTATGCGATTTCACAAAACGTCTCGAATGACGTCGAGTGGGGGCGGAGTGATTTTTCACCTTCCATGCGTGATTCGTTCTCACACAGTGCAACATTCGATAGTAAAGATTGAAGGTATTTTTGTACATTTGTTCTGCGACGTCGGCATGAAGAAACTGTAAAATGAAAAGACTCAACTTCAGTTCTCATTCGCAACTAGCAAAAATTCGAAGTATTTTCTTTTACTTCCGCTGACCTGGATCCTGGACCTCTTCCTAACTCTTCTTTCCGCAGAGCCTAACCAAATTCTGAATACCTCGCCTCACTCGCAGTGATCGGGCCCCGGCTCCCACTTCCAAAATCGTGTCTAATGCGATGTTCCATTGTCCTCCTGCTATCTCTGACTAGCTCGTTCTGTGTCTCTCTTTCCCTGTGCCCTTCTGTGCCTACCCTTTTGCCTTTCTCATCGACCCCGACGTAACCTGATTTTCAATTAAAACCCACTTGGCACGGCAGCATCTGCTGGCAATTGCAGCGGAGTTGAGTCCGACCGGAGATGCGTGTCGCGGACACAATGGAGGAGCACCGACTCAGTCGGCGCAGCCTCCTGCTCAACCCTACCCGCAGCTCGTTGGCCCGCTGGAGTCAGATTTGGATCCCCACTGCGGAGCAGGACATTGTGGCCCGAAGCAGCGTAATGCGGTGAAGTGGTTAATTAACTCATTGGTGGGAGAGATTGGTGGCTGGTTGCTGAGTGGGAGACTGGCGAGGCTGCGTTTTATTGGGCATGGACCGCTTCGCTCTTGTCGCTTGCTCACTTTCCATTCTACCAACTTTCCCACACTTTCCTCTATTTCTACTTCTTCCCCTCTTCATGCTTTTACTATTCTCTCTACTCCTCTAACTCTTCCCTACTTTCCTACTCTTTCTATTTCCTCTCATAATGCTCTATTTCCATACTCCCTACTGTCCCTTTCTTCCTGCTACTCTTCCTACTCTTCTCTTCTTATATGTCTTCTCTCTGTATCTCTTCTTTCTAGCTTCTCCTGCTCTTCCCTCTTTTTCGACTCTTCCCTCCCTACTCATCCTGCTTTTAAACCTCGTCCTTCTCCTCCTTCCCATTGTGCCTTCCTTTCTCATTTGCAACTGCTGTTCCACGACGCCCTCCTGCGATGACCTATGAACTCGCACCGTCCACGTGCTGTTCGTGCTGAAGCCATGCTCGGCCCTCCGGTCCTCTGCACCCCAACCCAGCCTGCTCCGCCGCCAACTGTGAGGACGACAATGGCTGGTAATGAATGTCAATAGCATCGTAATTGGAGAAACAAAGGCTCACTTGGTCGCACACGCACTTGTCCCAGTTTGCCAGACCTAGGAGCGAGCGAGACGGTAAGGGGAGAGTTGGACGGAGGCGCCTTGTGCATATGTCAGGCATCCGCCTACTGCCTCCTGCCAGCCCTCTTTGGTCCGCTGCCCCTCGACATTCGCAAATGCGTGTCTTTTGTCTCCTCGGCCACGTCGTCGGACGTCCTCGGACGTGGCTAAAATACGTACGTGCGTGGCCCGCGTTGCCCGCCTCAGGTGTAGGGGGTTCGGCTCAGTTGTGTCCAGGTGCCCTCGCCCTTTGTCCACTCCGTCCCTCTCACCGCGGCCTCGGCCCTCAGAGTCCGAAATGCGTTCGAGAATTTAAAATCATTTCCAATGCGAGTTCATTTCACTTGCGTGTCGCTGGGTGGCCAACCTACTGCCAAAGCCGAGGGTAATTATCAGAGTTACCTGCCTCCCTCCCCCGCTGCCGCTGTCCTGGAGCTAATGGATGAGGACGACCTGTCGATGCCTCGTGCACAATCTCATTTGCATTGGTCAGGAAATAGTTTTCTGCAAACTATTGGCTTCCCGGAAACGGAAGTTCGAGCTACCAACTTCCCGTACTCATCGTTACTTCAACGATCGAGCGAGAACAACAAAAATAGCGACAACACGAAAACACCAACTACAATGGTAAAGCATAACAATAACGATAAAATAGCGGCAACAACAAGAGCTTGAACAACCTGTTTCCATTAAAAGTTCGCCACGTCTCGAAAGGATTCTCATCGTTCATTGTTCACAGAAAGCAGAGAGGGTGAGAACGAAAGGAGCTGGTAGGGAAGGGAGGCAAATGACGAGGGAGATGAGGGAGGGATGGAGACGAACGGGGGAGATGCAAGACATTCCTCGGTCGAATTCACTGTCAGCATGAGCGATAGAAGTGGGAAAATAACGAGGCAGGTCGAGAAACCCGGTGGTGAGGCGAGGAGATGGGGAAGGAGAAGAAGGAAGGTCGTGAGATGGACAATGGACGATGTTCAGACGACGACGTGGACGAAGACGGCGCAACGCAGACCGTCGAAACAACGACTACGACAACGACGACAATAATTGGTGTCGTTCCGGGACAGATTTGCTTTGCCCAGCTCCGGGCTCTGACTTTTTCCCGCTGTCGCTGCTTCCGCTCTTTATTTTTTGCTGCCTCGTTGCCCTCGAAACCAGCGACCACCGGCCATCCAAGCAATGTCCTTCTCTACTCCGCCGTACTTCGTCCGCCTTCTCGATGTCGTCGCCATCGTCGTCGGGCAAACAAATCAAATTCATCCGATTGAATCCTGTGGCCAATGATCATCGGAGGCAATGAAGCGTGGGTGAAATGTTTCCGCACAAGTAAACAATCGCCGGGAATTTCGAGAGTTTCGTCGCTCATCCACCGGACCTCGCCCACCCACCTGCCTCCCACGTTCCCTTCCACGCGACAAAGTATGAAACTTGACCACGGTCGGTGGCGCTACAAGTTCTCACCTTGATCCTGCTGCTCCCCTCGTTCCCCGCGGTTACGCTTTCGGTTTCGTTTCTTGGAATTCCTGTCGGTTTTTTGCGTTTTCCTCCGATTTCCTTTCATGAGTATCCGTTATCCAATTTGTCTGCGTAGAGAACTTTGACCTTTCAATGGTATTATTATTTTTCCTTCTGCGCATTATCCGCCTCTTTCAAACATCTTCGGATACTTGCGAACACAATGATGTCATTGTTTTTTACAGTTATATATTATTTTTCTAATTGCTCTTTCATCTTATCAGCATTATCCGTGTCGGTGTCGATTTTCTTTTCAAAATTTTTGAAACATATCATCAGTTTTTATCATTTGATTATTTCTTTGCTTTATCCATAATATTTTTATCTCTCGTATTTCTTTAGAATATGATTTTCCTTTGGAATTTTCAGGTAATCAGCGTCATCCCTGCTTATCCGAGATATATATTTTTATTTCCATTTTATCCATTTATTCCGCAACTTTATATCCATTTAATTTATCAATGCCATTTGTTGATTTTCTTTCGAATTTATTCTCCATCGATTTCTCATATTCACGGCTCTTTCATCCACCTTTTTCTACCGAAAGCTCATCTCTATAAAATTTATCTGCTTTGCGTCTTTTATCCATATTTCCCAACTGTCTGTCAGTCTTATTGAATTATCTTCATGTCGTCCGCCTCTCCGTCTCTCCGCCTCTTCCGACCGCTTCTCGCTTCCAACTCTCCATGAAATTGTTTGCATTTCACACCTCGAGTGGCGGCAGAATTTCCATTGGACCATCAACAGCAACAACAACCAATCGAAACTCCAACAAGAGGAGCAACAAACAGAGAGAAGGCAACAAAGAGAGCAAATACAACAACACCAATGGAAACTACAACAACTGCTCCACTTCCGTTGGCATAGCGAAAATATCGAGAAATTAATAACTTTTATATCGGTGGCCGGTGAACGGACGGTGCCCGGTGGCCAGTGGTTCCCAAATAAACGTATGTTTATTTCGAATGGTTGATCATGGGAACTTTCCCACACAACAACAACAACAACAAATACAACGATAACAATCTGAGGTCGAACTTTCGGTGTCGAATAAAATTCCGCTCGAAATGGAATTAAATTCTTCGTGAATGTTTTAAATAAAGGCAAACAAAGCAAAATATTTACTCAAGTGAAAGGCATTATTTTTAAATTTTAAGCTTTTAAACCACCCTCCCCCCACGACAGCAACAATAACTTCGACCCATTCATAATAGCGACAAAAACAAGTACAATAACTCTCGTTGAATGATGGTGGGATTTCTGGATTTCGCTCTTTGTTTCAAAAAGATCCTTCAATTCATATCGATTCATTTTTATGGGTCGAGATTTTTCTTTTCTGCTAGAACTAATTGTTTCTCTCATATTTCAACTGATTTTGATATTTCGGTTTTATATACAACTTTGTTCTCTATTCTTTAATTACATATAAACCAGGACAAATGAAGTCGGCAAGGACAACAAGGACAATTGAATAGATAACAGCAAAAGCACGCAATAAATCGTTTCTCCTCGCAATCAAATGCAGTCATCGGCCGGTCGAATGTCACGAAAGTGGGAAAACAACAACAACAACTACAACAAGGAGAATAACTACAAAAACGAGGTACTTGAACATGACAAAAGCTACTCGTATCAAATGCCACGTAGACCCGAAGGACTCAGTCGCAATATGACATCCTTCTGACCCCGGCGCTCGTTTTGCCGTCCTTTTCTTCCTTTCCTCTTTCTTCTTTCTCCTTTTTCCTCCCGCTCATTGACTGTACTTGATTTTATGTCATTTTAACCATCGATATCTGCCAAAGACATCCATCCATGGAGTCGTTGTCATCGAAGTCTCCGTCTCCTTTCTATCATCTGATCTGCCCTCTTCTCCACAACCACGACTACGCACAATTTCACGACCACCCCAGTTCCACCGGCCCTGTTTTACATCCTCCCCAAGGATCTTTACGATCGTCTTCCCCCGCCTCCACCTCTCGTTCAGACAACTTTCTGCAACTGAACCTCATTCCTTTGGAGCTTCCTTCGACTCATTTTGCACATCCTCGTTCCCTCGATCTTCATTGCCTCTCATCCTCCTTCTTTTTCATTGCTTCCTAATTCTCTCTGTTTCTCATTGCCTTCTCATCCTCCAATTCTTCATGGTCTCCTCATCGCCCACTTTTCCATTGCCTCCTCCTCCTTCTTCTTCATTGCCTCCCCCTTTTCTTCATTGTCGTCTCCTTCTGTCCCATCGTCCTTAAAGTGATTTGACGCGAGCTGAAAAAATAAAAATCAAGGACTTCCCTAATGTCCTTGTGTCCAATGTCATCTGCTCCTACTCCCGATTCTGTCTCCGAAACCAGATTACCTACGTCCGTCGTCGCCCCTTCCTCCTCTCTTTCACCACTTCTTCTTCCCTCCTTCACCCCTTTCCTCGCGCGCTCGTCCTCGTCCTGTGACAATCTCACATCCATCTTCAATCCATGCCACTCATCGTCTTTGCTCGCAAATAGATTACGAATTGCTACGCAGACGAAGGATCCGAGGCGATGGAGTGAGAGAGTGAGAGGGGCGGGGATAGAAGTGAGTGCAGGGCCAGAGAGAGGGAGGTGAGCAGGACGTGGATGTGACGGAGGCCGAGGCGGATAAGGATTCAAGGCTGGCGATACGGATACAGTCGGTCGTCCTCGCATATTTATTGTCCAAGGCAGCTGCTGCCGGTGCCGGCGTGGGTGTTGGTGGGACGTCTGCGTGTCTGTGACTGACGGTGTGGATGTGTTTGTTTTTCTGACCATTCGTCCATCCTTTCGCTTCCATCTCCAACCTTTTGTTTCCATCTCTTAGCCTGATCCGCCCCCTCGGGCCGTTCAGTCCTCGGGCGTCACCGGCCATTTTATGCGAATTGAAAAATCCCGTAATATTTTATCGAGTGGACGTAATTGATTTTAGATGATTTCTTTACGTTCCCATACAGACACACAGACGCACACATGCACGCACGCACCCACTCACACATGGACAGATTGTCGCCTGCGATGCCCTTCGGTTGCCTTGCGTCGTCCTGTTGCTGTCGGGCGTCGCTTCGCCGTGTCCTTTTGTCAAGTGTCGCAGGGAGCCCGGCACTAAATTGCCTCGACCTTTGTCTCCCTCTCTCTCTCTTCCTCACTGGCTCGCTCCCTCCAACTTTTCCTGGGAGTCTCTCTCTCCCTCTTCGCAAACTTTCTCTCGGCCTTTCTCTGTCTTATCCTTTGGTTTACCGTGGCTCTGATTGTCATATTTGTTGCTGCCACTGCTCTTGTTGTTGTTATTGTTTATGGCCCTCGGTTATCCTCGCCGGATAAACAGGCAGCATATTGCAATGGAGTCCACGTAATAAAAACGAAAACCAACAACAGCAGCTACCACTTCCGTTTCCGCTCGCAAGGCGAAGACGCTGGGCCGAACGCAATCATAAATAAAATTTCACGGGGCTCGCAAGGAGTGGGCAAGCGGTCGGTTCGAGTCGGGTCGGGTCGGGTCCTCTCTGATCCTTCGACGCCATATTGTTTATTTATTTGGCAATCATTTCGCCCCGAGGCCACGGCTGTGGTGGGAGTTTTTTGTTTCGCCCCAGGAGCAGGATCGACATTCGGGGCTTTGAGTTCCCATTTAATTTGCTTATTGTTCCTTGTTACAGCCATTGTTGTTGCTGATTTGCCTATGTTGTTGGGTTGGCTTGTGTCGTTCTTGTTGCTACAGATTCCCATGCGCGAGACAATAAATTGAAAAAATTCAACCGATAAATATCCTTCGTATCGCTTTCTCTCGCCCTCTCGCTCCTTTTCTCCTCCGAACTCGGCGTATGTTTCTCGTTCACCGTGAAAGTCGCGGCATCCGTGTGTGTTTGTGTGTGTTTTTGTCACTGAAATGCCGCGACCTGAGTTTGCTCGGGTGTGTGTGTTCGTATTTGTGTTGGTGTCGGTTTCGAATAATTGCATGGATTTTTAATGAAAATCACGTTTAATTAAATTTCCCGCGGCAAAAATGCCGGAATTCAAATAAAATCGCAAATCACACAAATACTTCCCAAAGTATGGCAACAATGTAATGTTTCGTTTGTACTCGCGTTCTTTCGCTATTCAGTTTATTAAATTCAAATTTTTGCTATTCCAGATTTATTCTATGAATTTCTCGATTTTATTACATTTAGATTTTATGTGGTTGTTTTTCATGTATTTTGGTATTTTCGTGCATTTATTATTTCTGATTTTGACTTTCGACTTTCAATTTATTATGAATGAAAAACTGCTGGGTTCAATCGATTGACTTCAATTCAATTTGACTATCGAACCGTGGAGAGATTTTTTGAATGTAGCAATTTGGCTAAAATGCGAGAGTGAAATTGGCCTTTAGAGAGAATCGAGGGAGCTTTTTTTTAAAATGATTTGACCATTATCGAGACAGGAATCGATAATGGAACCTCTCCCCAGAGACGTCATCGGCATCGTCTATGAAGAGCGATTTGTTTGAGAATCCCATAAAAATTCATCTCCACTGTTTCTATGGTCGAATGTAAGTAATTTCGAAAACTTTCCGGAAGTGAAAACTATGCCAAACGATATGCGAAATGTATGCAGAAAAGACTCGAGGATGTGGATGCTTTAGAGCGGGGTGAGCGAGATAGAGGGAGTGTGGGAGCGACCTGATAGAGAGAGAGCAAAGACGGATAGGAGAGACAGGGAGCGAGAGAGAGAGAGAGAGAGAGAAACAAACACCGATTGTCGCCAGCCTCCGCGCAATTAGCGAGAATTTGGAGCGATTTCCGTTTTGTCGAAAACGATCGATAAAAAGCGACGACCACTTGAAGGCGAGAAGAATGCCAACAATAAGAGAAACAGCGAGGAGGACAACAAGAGGAGAGCACAACAACAGCAAGAGCAACAACAACAACAACAATAACAAGAGCATCCAAACTCCATGAGAATAGCTATAATAAAAGTCGATTGCCTCGCATGCCAGATCAAGGGCGACAGCGAGGACAGGAAGGGAGCGAGGGACAGCAGCAAGAGAGAGAGAGAGAGAGAGAGAGAGAGAGAGAGAGCTAGAGGCAGGTCTAATAGAGAGAGAGGGGGGTCAGAAGAGGAGAGAGAAAAGTAGATGAAGCGAGAAGAAGAATGAGGCTTTAAAAATTCAAAACATGCCGAAGTCCTTAGGAAGCCCAATTACACTCGGAATAACAACCAATACAGCAGAACAACAACAGCAACAACACACAATAAGTACAACAACACAACAGCAGCGACAACACATCGTTATGAACATGAAGGAAGCCAGGACATCGACAACAACAACAACAACAACTACAACAACATGATCACCATGAGTGAACAACGAGAACACAAACGCTAATAACCATGATTATCGCGTGCGAGAAAGAGACGGACAAACAGGTTGTCGCCAGAGTCCTGACGAAGAGTGAGGGCGAAAGAGGGGGAGGGTGTAGAAGAGAAAGAGAAAGAGGGGGAGTGACAAAGAGTGTGAGAGAGAGAGAGAGAGAGAAGTTGGCAACGAATTTCACTCAGTTTCTCCGCTCGCTCTGGGTCGCTCGCTCAATCCTTGGTGTTGTCATTGGTGTTCTAGTAGTTGTTGTTGTTCCAGTCGTTTTTTTGCCTTTGTTGTAATTGTTATTGCTATCTGCGTCCCTCGGCATGGCGTCACGTTCGCGCGCCATAAAGCAGACTTCGAATCATAGGCAATCGAGCGATTATAAGTTGCCCACTTAGACATCCGTCCCGGCTCCTGGCCCCGCTCCTGTCTCTCTGTCCTTCCGAGTCCCAGACACCCTGCGTGTGTGTGTGGAGTGGTGGCCGTGTTGGCGCTCCTCGCATCCGGATTTTATTGAAATTTTCGCTTGGCTTTGTCAATAAAATGCCACTCGAAGCAAAAATCAAACAAAGCTTCCCTCCGCTTCCCTCTCGCTCTAACGCTCCCATCCGTCCTCTTGCCTACTCTATCCTCTATCGCTTCCTCTCCTTCTCCTGGTCCTGTCCACACGCAGCGCGAGGACACGCATGGCTGAGGCGAGCTTAAATTTGTATTATTATGCGGATCAATAGATGGGAACTCAGCGGCGATGAAGGGGCGAGCGAACGAGGACGAGGATGAGGGCGGGGTTCGGTTTGCGGGCAGGACGTGCGTGAGACTCCAATCGGCGAAATGGCCAGACACAGGGGCGACATCTGGAGCAAACTCGGACAGCGAGAGTGGGAGGAAACAAAAAGGAAACAAAAAGGGAATGGCAAATGAGGGAACAGAAAAAGAAAGAAAAGGAGTGGAAGGACGGGTGGAACGAAGTGGATCGGGGCGAGGCCGCGGCGGCAGAAGGTGAGAAATTAGAAGATTACGTCGAACGATACGGGCCAAAGGCGAACCCGAACCCTTGTCCCGAGCGCTTCTGTGACTTCTGTTGGATTTCGTTTGGGAAACCAGAGCGTGTCGATGGCATCCGCGGCACTCGCGGCATGCAAATAGGCCGGGTTATTGGAAGCCGAGCCGTGCCGGGCCGCGCCTCGTTCTCCGAGAGCCCCGGCGAATAGCCCAAGGGCACGTTGGCCACATGTGACCGGCGCCTGGGGCGTGGAATGCGCCGGGGACCGCGTGGGAGGGCGAGGCGTGACCTCAAATCGAACAGAGCGTGGAGTGGGAGGGGCAAAAAGAGAGTGGAACGGAGAAAGGCGGGAGAGAGCGAGAGGAAATATAAAGTTTTATTGTTAAATGAATATTACGCCAACGCACCCTCACTCACACACACACATTAAGAGGCGGCGTCGGACGTCGGTCGGCTTCAGCCATGGGCGCCGTCTGTGCCGCCTGCGTGCGTGTGTAGGAGTGGCTGTGTGTATGTGTGTGTGTCAATTGGCTGTTTGGTGCGAATTCCAACGGAAATAACTGCTTCCTGCAACAACAAGAGCAACCAGAACAGCAACAACAGCAGCAGAAACAACAAAGCATCGAAAACATTTGCATATTTATTCAATTTCCAAACGCTGATTGAAAAACAGAAAATTAAAAAAAAGATCCTAAAATAAAATCAAGTTGAAGTAAAATAAAAAGTTGAATAAAAGGGGAAAAGTAATGCAATTAAAAAAATCTCGCCTTCCGCCGAGTCGTTAGCGAGCGATAAATGCTCTCGCTCTCTCCCTTTCTCCCTCTTTCTGTTCAAGTCCTCCACAGTTCCATGCACTGTGATATTTTTTTGTAATGCATTTTGTTTTTATACATTTTAATAAGTTAATCCAGTCTTTATTTCACTCAATATGGCTTCGTTTGATTTGATTTAATTATTTTTGTAAAATTTATTACATGATTTCTTTTCAGTTCATTATTTTCTATATTAAATTATATATCAAGTTATTTTGTTTTAGTGAAATTATTTCGTTTTTCGGAATTGTTTTTCATTGAATTAAATATTCTTTTTCCATTGCATTATTTCATTGTTGGATTTAATATCATGTAATTAATTCTATGAAATTAATTCTATGAATTTAATTCTATGAAATTATTTTCTTCATTCAATTAAATATTGTTTAATGTTTTTATTCCATTACTCCTTATTGAACTAAATCGCATGCTGCTTTCATTTCAATGAAATATTTTTTTATTAAATTAATTATCAAGTTATTTTGTAAAAAATTTTTGTGGATTTGATTGACTATTTTTATTTTTTTTACTTATTTTTTTTTTAAATTCCACTTCTCATCTCTTTCATGGTTTTTCTCAATCATTTTAGTTATTTTGTTTGGAAATTTTTAATTTTTTTGTTTTATTCTCCTTTATATTTATTATATTTGCCTTTTAATTTTAGTCCATGTTATTACTTCATTACCTTTACTTTATTTCTTTCTTTCGCTCCAAATCTCCCTCTTGTATAATTTTTAAAATTGCATGTATTTCACTTTTTTTCTCTTCCCCCCCTCACTCGCCAATTACTGAATGGCGACCTTCACCGCCTCCCCCACTCCTCGCGTCTCGATGACCTCAACTTGACTCGCTTCTAATGCCCTTCTGGCCACCTGCTCCGTTCCCAACCGGCCCACCACCATCGCCCGGGCCATGTTTTGCTTTCACATCCATCGTTAATTGCATCACTTGTCTTTTTTTATGGTTATTTTTGTTGTAGTTATTTTTTGTAGCTATTTTTATTGTAGTTATTTCTGTTTGTTGTTGTCTGGTTGCTGTTGCGGTTATTTTTGTCGTTGCTGTGGTGGTAATTTTTGTAGTTGTTGCTCTGTCCTAGTTGTCGTCGCAACAATCAACAGTTAACGAGGTTGTGGGAAGGGCCTCGGTGCACCGTTGGTCGATGGAGTGAAAGGTCAGTGAGTTTGAGCTCGAGTGGTGAAAGAGGGGGTGGAGGGAAGAGGAAGTGAGGGTTGCGGGGGAAAGAGAGTGCAGGTGAAACAACGGATGGTGGAGTGGAAGATATGAAAATAATTCCTCTGTTTTGGGAAATAATAGGACGGGAAACTAGGGGAAAGATTACGGCGAATGAAACGATGGGAAGAGACGGACATAATTCTTAAGGAAATTATGGGAAGATGGAATTTAGAAATTTCTTATTCAAATAAATATATACTGGAATTGTTTAATCCATTGAAAGAAATGTAAAATTAATTCTCACTCACCGTCCGCAAGAACGAGACATCATCCTGCTCGGAGCCTCCTTCCGCTTCCGCCATTTAGACAATGGCGCCGTTGACTTCCGCGACAGCCGATCGTTCGATCGGACGCGGAGCCGATCCGAATACAAAGGGAGAATTCAACAGAAACAAATTGGACAACGGGTCGCACGAGGCGTCGTCTCCGGGTCGTCGTCCTGATCCTCGTGATCCTGGATGCAGTGTTGTTGCCTCTATGGCGTTTGTTGTTGTTCTTCTTTTTCTTACTCTGCTGCTGCTGCTGACGCGCTGGCAGCAAGTGTCCGTCGACGGCTACAAAATCGTGTTCACTCTGCACGAAACTAATTTTTAAAACAAAAAAACTGCAGCGCCACCGATAGAGGGACACCGGAAAAGACAGAAAGAAGAAAGAGAGGGAGATATTGAGATTTATATTTATTTTGGGTTTTTTTTTTGACCGCGACACGACGGCGATTTTGCGGTTCTTGTTTACGTCACCGAGAAGCGACGAAGGCGCGCTGACGTCACGACCGGCGACCACCGGCAAAGGCGACGGCGATGACGACGACAACGACAACGACAACGACGACGACGAACGACACGACATTCTTTTTTGGCACCAAACTCTGCTTTGTTTACGCTTCGGACGCACAGTTCGAGAGCCACTGGCGGCTTTTCGCATCCGCGTCCTCTCCAGCTGGCCTTTATTCGAGAAGGCAGAGGATGACTAGAGGTGGGTGGTGGGAGTTTGGTCGACCCGCCACCACCAAAGCTCTCTGCAGACACACCGTCTGCACCGAAGTCGGTCCGTCCGCGTTGTCTGTCGTTCTATCTGTCGTCGGCAAGCGAGCGTTCGTGTTTTTCTGTTTCTGTTTCTGTTTCTGTCTCGGTCTCGCCCATGCGCACTCGCTGCTGCGTCTCGTGCTGCGGGTTTTTCCTGCTTTCCCTGCTTTCTGTTATTGTTTTTGTTCGTCGCTCGCTTTCGACGCTCGTTCGTCCTGTGGCTGCGTCTCGTTTCTGCGTTTCTATTTTGATTCCGCTTCTCAGCTGTTCTGCTTCGGCTCTCTTTCGCTCGCTGCTCTGCACCTCACTCTATTCGCGTTGTCTCCACCACTCGTTCTCTGCTGTCGTTGGCACAGCAAAAACGCCTCGTGCCGGCTGGGCGGAAGAAGCACACGGCTCTATATATTAGATGATGTTGGTTGTGTTGGGAGAGCCCGGCGAGTCACGAGCGCCGTGAACAAGTGACGTGAGAGGAGCCGAGAGTGGCGAAAAAACACGTGGCTGGAGAGGGCAAGAGTGGGCGAGATTGAAGAGAGAATGCTGCGGTTGCAAGAGAGTGAGAGAGGGAGAATGCGAGAGCACAGATCGTTCAGACAAAAAGACATCGCCAAGCTAAGAGAACTACCGAGTGGAAGAGAAGCGACTCTTACACTGTGCGAAAAGTTGAATGAATTTGCCATGTTAACTGTTTATTTTAGGCCCATTCGAGTTGGCTTTCGTCCAAATTCTATAGTGTTTGGGTTCGGAAAAGCAAATGAAATTTCCCAAAAGAGCACGTTGGAGTGAAAGAGATGGAGATCATTGCATGTGGCGGCAAGAACAAATTTTGGCCACTTTGACACATATTCATCGACCGCCGATGCCGGGCGGAGACTACTTTTTGGAATAATGCCGAGTGTATTACTTTATTGTTGTTGTTGTTTTTGTTATTGTAGTTCGCTGAGTTGTTGGCGGATGTTTTGCATAAGACCCAGGGTCAGCGCGTTGATGGATGAGTCGCCAGATGGCGCTGTTGACACTTGCTAATCCTCTTCTTGAGAAAGCTAAATGAGCACTCGGGACACTATTTACAATTGACCGACTATGGGTACGATTTTTGTGAATTTCTGTTAATAGATCGATAACATTTATAGTGCACTTTCTAAAAAGTGTAGGTTCCATGGGGCTACCGATGCTAGTTACTTGCGAGAAAGAGGGAAAAGATCTTTGCTTGTTATAGAAAATATACTTTCAAGCACGAACGTTTAAAGGCCTAATTTCAATTAAACTACTAAAACTACTGCTTTAAATTGCTGCACACCATCCATAAGCACACGAAAAAATTCCTTGGGTAATTGAATTAGGCAAATCCTTCCGCTTTAGGCAGTCCCAAGTCTGCAGAACGTAAAAAACGCGGAAAATGCGACACGACATAAATGAATTGTGTTTAAATTGCTTGTTGTTGTTGTTGTTGATGCTGTTGCTTTTGCTGTGGTGTTTGTCCAAAACAATATCTAAATAGCTCATAAAATGTGGCAACGCCTGCCAGCACCCATCATCCGTAGAGATGCATCCTTGTGGGCGCTGGCGGTGACGACAGGAAGCGAACACAGGCAC
Source organism: Coelopa pilipes (assembly GCA_947389925.1). Lineage (NCBI taxonomy): Eukaryota > Metazoa > Arthropoda > Insecta > Diptera > Coelopidae > Coelopa > Coelopa pilipes. The sequence goes on along the minus strand of OX376698.1, from coordinate 7,709,844 downwards.
GCACGAACACATGGAGACCGCTAACTAAAAGCAGTTGGATGGGTAAAGGGACAGACGGACAGGAGGACAGACAGACTGACTGACGGACGGATGGATGGAGAGTTGCGCTAAATTATTATGTCCGCAAAGCCTCGAAACATGTCGGCACGCAGGCCGCGGCGCCCCGTCCGCATCCGGCTCCGCCGACCGCGACACGTATGTAGGTGGATGAGGAGAAGGACGTGAAGTACTAGTAGGCAAAGCCTCAACCAGAGCCAAGTCGAGCCGCCGACATAGCCACGACCACGTCCCGCCTTCTCGACACAGCTTCAACCATTGCCGCTGCCTCTGCCTCCTCACTCTTTGCCTCCTATTCTGCCAAATTCTCTTGCCCAACCTCATCTTCATCCTAGGCTTTTCGTCCGGGGCTCGCTCACTCGTGGATTTCATGCGGAAAAAAGAGGTGCAGAGTGCGATGGGCTCTGCTAGAGGATGGTGGCAGAGGGACGGGGGACTAGAACCCGAGGTAGGGGAACGGAGCGATGAAGGAAGGAGTAGAGAGGCAGCGGATGAACTGGGAGTTTCCTCGGCGTCCGCAACCGCGGATGATGTTGCGCGGCCGTGTTTTGCGTCTGTTCCCCCTGGCTTTCCGCGGTATATCCGTGTGTACGTGAGTGTCTCTGTGGTGAGTGTATGGTGTGTGTGCGAGAGTTTAAGTGGATTAGGCGACGTAATCTGCTTGGCCGTCGAGGCAGAAGGCGTTGCGCAGGCCACCAGAGACGAACAGAAGGACGAACTTGGGGTCAACGAGATGGGCAGACGGCTATGGGAGACAGATAGATAGAGATGGGGAAAGGAATTTAAGGGAGTGAAGGGATACAAAAGCCGATGGATGTTGATGAGAGGGAGCACAAGAAGCGCAGGCAAAAGAGCCGAGACATGGTGCATGTGGGGAGATGGAAGGAGGAAAGGAGTAGGACGAACCGCGGTCACTGGAGATGACTGACTGGTGTGAACAGGAGAATCGAGTGAAAGCGACTAGGAAGCGAATGCTTCTATGCTTCGACTCCCAAAGGAAGGAGCAACAGCAGTTATTTGCGGCAGGCCATCAGGTTGGAATCGACAGACACCTCTAGGGACGGTCAGAGCACAAAGGAAGACGCCTAAAGGACACGTCCAAAGCGTCCAAAGCCCTTGAAGTGTCGGAGTTAACAACAGAGCAGACGAAGGAAGGCCTCAATGGAGTCTCGCGAGGACGTTGGCTTCGGTGTTTTTGCTATTTTTTATTATCATCCATTATTGTCTTTCTGTCCCTAGCGTGGGCGTGGCCGCTGGTCATTTTCAGCGTTGCCGTTGCTGACACGTGGCCGAGGATGCTGTGGCGACCGGTTGTTTCGGCTGTTGGTTTCGCTACAGTTGTTGTTTTAAGAGTTCTTGTTGTAGCAGTTGTTGTTTTAATAGCTCTTGTTGTACTGGTTGTTGTTTTACTAGCGGTTGTTTCGCTAGTTGTTTTTGTTGCTACTGGCTGTGGTTGTTGCCAGTGCCAGAGCTGGCGTTGCTGTTGCGGTGCCTCACCATTCGCCAGCGTTGTTTGCGCGGTCCAGCTGCGGCAGCCGGCGAAGCGTGGATCCGACTCCGGCGTCCGGACGATGACGAGCCTGGCCTCGAGTAAGCCAACACATCGAAGCGCCAGTGTCAACAAACACAGACGCACCCGGGAACAGACACGACACGTACACACACAGAAACACGCTCACTCACACCATCACATACGGAAATTACAACACGCACGCACGCCTGCCGAGGTTTGGAGAGTGGTTGAACGTGGTAGTTGTTGTTCTGTTCAACTTGGTAGTTTTTGTTGTTTATCGACGTAGCTTTTTTTATTGTTCAACGCTCTTTTTTAGCAGTTGTTGTTCTTGTTGCTGGAGGCATCTTCCACATCCTCCTGTTTCTCCCTCTCCTGTAGCTTTGGTGTCCATTTTGTTTCTTTGCCAAATTCCGCGGTGGGCAAACATTTGCTTTAAATTAAATTAAATTTTTTCCTCAGCCTGCCAGGTTAATGCAAATATATAGGAGACGCTGAAGTGGGTCATCGATGGATGAAGGGGAGGCAGAGGATGATAACGAAATAATTGTTGAAAAATTCCGCTCAACAGATCGAAATTCTTCAGCTTCGATGGTCGGTCGTCAGTGGCCGATGCCCACTTCCCATCGCCCCCTCCTCCTAGCACTCGTCCTACCACTTCCCCTACCACTCCTTCTGATCCTGCTCCTGCCCCATTCATCATCTCATTGTCCTGTCATCGCTTTCTCCATCATCTCTGTTGATCCGTGCCGACCAAGCTTTGTGTCCTTTAGCCGGATGCGAGCAAGTGCTGTTGATATTGTTGCTTCTCTTTCTCCTGCCGTTGTCGTTATATTGTCCTTTGCATTTGTTTGTGTTGTTGTTTTTTTTTTTCTTGTTGTTCCTGCTGTCGTTCCGTTCGTTCGTTCGCTGCTAGAATGCGTTTCACGCGCTGTTAAACGTGGACCTCGTTGCCAACTGTTTGTGCTGTTTTAATTGTTGTTCTTCGCGATCCTCCTGTTGTTGTTGCTGTTAGGAGTACAGTAGTTGTGTTGTTACCGAAGTTGTTGCTACCGAAGCTGTTGTTACCAAAGTTGTTATGCCCTTGTTGTTGTTATTGCCCCGTTGTTCTTGTTGTCTCCTGGTCACACACATCGGTCGCTTGGTTTTCACATTACAAAAGGATTTGCATAGCCCGTACATCGTTTGATCCTCCAGCAACCCTTGTCCACTAGTCCTCTGTCCTTCTGTCCGTCCCTCCATCTGTCACGAACGCTTGCTGCCCACGATGCTCGAGCGTTCGTCCTTCCGGTGAATGCCTTCGAAGCGGACTGGACCAGAGATAGAGAGGAGTGAGTCGAGGACGGTAGGGGGGACGCGAGCGGTGATGGAAAGGACGAGGATCTTCCACCTTCACCCTCCCTTCCCCACATGTCCTTCCATCTCCCAACGCTTCGCTTCGCATCGCATCGCGTTTCGGTATTGCGTTTTGCGCTCGGCGGCAACCGCTCGGCACTTGAGTTAACAGAACAAATATTGTTTCGACAAATACAAGGATACGTATCTACAAGGTTCTCTCTCGCACTCGCACGCATGTGGAGCAAGTGGAACCCTTCGTGTTGTGCGGCGCACGTGAATTCATTGTTTGGAAATGGAAATTGAGGCAGAGACCAGGACGAATCCTTCTTGTGGCTGGAACAATAACTACAAGAACAACATTGGACAAAACCAAAACAACAATTACACCGACAAGGGGAGCCAACAACAATTACAGAGAAGTGGAGAGACAACAACAATAACAAAGATAACAGCTGCAAACCGACACCAGTAACAGCAACAACAACAGGCTCTTATCATTGGACTACGGAGTAAAACAACAAGAGCGGATCCACGAAAAGGATTCTTCTTCTTTCCTCTCTTCCTATCTCATTCGATCTCTCTTTTTCTGGAATTTCGCACGAATCAACAGACAAATCATGGAGCGATTGTTTCAGGATTCGCGTCAGGATCTGCAGGATCGAGGCAGATGGTGCCTATGGTTTTTGTTGTAGGTCTTCTTGTTTTAGATATTGTTTTAGCAGCTGTTATATTGTTCTCATTCTGTTGTGGTTGCTCGCGAGGAGGAGCTCAAGTGTGAGCAGTCCAAGTGGACAGACGCGAATTATATTCCCTGTGGCAAGAGAATCCTTTGGCATGATTGAAGGTCTGCCAAAAAAATTCTTTTCAAGTACTGCAGAAACGAGGCTCAGACGGGAACCTTCGATTCTAATAGAAAGGAAAGCAACTACTTACACTTTCACAGGAATCTCGTGTCGAACTTGACGAAACTCCCACTCCATAAGGATCCCGATCTAATGATAGAGTAGACAAACCCTTTTACCCTTCATCACCCTGACCCTCTCCAACTCGTCGTCGATGACTTTCGGGGATTAATTTTGCAAAATTTCAGCATCATCAACAACATCAAATTTATGAAGCCGACAAAACGTTGTTGTCGCTTTCGTTGTAGTTGTCATCGATGGTGTTGCTGTTTTAATTATCCATATTATTTATTGTTGTAGGTGATGTTGGTGTTGTGATTGCTGGTGTTGTAGTAGTTGATTGTTGTTGTTGTTTCCTGTTTGAGTGGGTCGCAATTAGGGGTCGTATTATTTGGCAACACGTGTGTAATTATTCGCGAGCGTTAATTATTCAAAATCAAAACATAATAGCTTCGAATTAGTGTGAATCACGACGTGCGGCACGCGTCCCTCACTCGCACCGTCTCGCTCTCTCTCTCTCGGTCGCCCTCTTTCCCCCTCCTGGTCGCCTGCTTTCCCTCCTCCTTCACCGCTCTCGATGCGACAATTGGCCCGGATCATGGCAGGCGAGGCACACGAGCGACAGGCAGAAAGAGACATAGAGAGAGAGAGAGAGAGAGGGATGCAGAAGTGAGGGAGCGAGATGGAACATGGGGCAGGTGGCGTCCTGAAGCCCGAGGCGCTCCAGCTAGCGAGAGACAGAGAGGGTAGGAGAGGGAGAGGAAGATCTCGACACACTCGGAGCAGGTTCGGAATACAATTTGAATAATTAAGTGAGCCGAGTGCGAGGAACTCGACGGCTCGACGGCTCCTGATTACCACGGCGTCGTCTCTGGATACGCCAAGCGACGAGGACAAAACCGGGACCACATGTACACTTTGCCATCGTGGCTCTAGCGTTGAGACATTCGATTCGCCTTCGCTTTCGGCTAATGGTTATTTCATTAGGTTCTCTGCCTTTCTGCTCCTTCGGTCTCCAATAGCAGATATAATTTACCTTCCCATACCACGAGGCTTTTCTTCTCTTCTTTCACTCTTTGTGATGCTTCTTTTTTTGCTACCGATTCCCCTCTTCCCATACCATTGGTACAGGGTTCTTCGTCGCTACCCCGGCCCCAGGCTCCAGTCGAAATCCTCTTACCAGCGTCATCACTCATCCTAATCATCTTCCATTTCGACGAAGTCCGTGTCAATGTCCTCTGCTTGTTCGTCTTCGGGAGACAACTCATCATCTTGGCGGTGTTCTTTGTCGTCCTTGGTCGCGCTTTGTCCTTTCATAGACTTCGTCCTAACTCTGGCTCACACTCATTTCTTCTTCGTCTCTTTCCCTCTGTCATCATTCAGAGCTTTTGCTATTGATTCACTTAATTATATTCGCATCCCTTCTTATCCCTCGGTACCATCCTTTATGCATATCCACGTCATCCATCTATTCTCCTCCAGCTCTTGCCTTCTTCCATCCGCTTCATCCTACCGCTCTTTCCCCCTCCCATCCACCTCAGCCTCCAGCTCCTCTCTCTACTCTCCTTCTTCTACTCCATCTCCATCCTTTCCTCGTCATTTCCATCTTCGTCAGGCTTTCCGTACCCCGCGAAACTCAATCACTCAGCTGTTGTTGCTCGTCGTGTTGCTGTAACTGCGGTGGTAGTTGTGTTGTTGTTGTTGCTAGCTTCACACGTCGCCATCCTGCGCCTTCGGCCACCCCACGCAACGCCCGCCACGTCCCCGCGCCCACTCGATTGGCCATATGCTTCGGCGCATAATGAGACGTCGTCTGGTGCCCGCCATCCGATACCGTGTTATGATTACATTTATTGAAACCCAGACGGACCGAGGCAAGACGGAGGACTGGAGAAGTGGATGGAAGGAGAGACGGACAGACAGAGAGAGCGAGAGAGACAGACAGATAGCTATCCATCGAGGGCCCCTCGGGCTGTTTGGCGTCTCCTCGAGTGACTTTTCACACCTGTCGGCGTTCGCTCCCTGGAGCCGAGGGACGACGACGCGGGTTGTCGGCTGTCGGTTGTTATTTGTTAGGTTGCGTGAGCGTACGCGTGTGCGTGTTCGTGTACGTGTATGAGTGTGCGAGGTGTGAGCTTCTTGGTGTGAGTCGCCGAGTGAATCTCTTGGCATGAGTTTGGTTGGCATGAGCTTCTTGGTGAGCGATCCTTGGCATCCTGGGCTCGTTACAGAATGCGTGCGGCGATGTGTCCGTGGGTGTGAGCGCCTGTGTCGGTGTGTGATTATATGCTTGTGTCGGTCTACATGTCCGTGTGTGTGTGACCTTATTATTTTGTAAGTATTTTCTAATAATTGTACAAGCAGCATGTTGACTTCGCTCTAGTCGTCGTGATATTAATATCGTTGTTGTTGCTGTCGTTGGCTCAAATCATACCATGTAATTCAATAGCTTCAGGTGTGTCTGTGCGTGGGTGTTTGTGGACGGCTCAGTCTGTGTGATGCTTATTAATTTCCCACTCGCAACACAGGTCTCAATTAGTTGCCATCGTCACTGGATCCCAGGCCCGGCTCCTGGACATCGTCCGTTGCAGGACGTCTGTCAAGTCATTGGAACCAATGATGCCAATTAATTTGCCGATGGCAGTGGGCAGTAGGCAGCAGACTCTTGGCATATGCCGAAGGTGAATGGGTGCAAATGTTTGGGAATCCTTTACCAGTTGGGCAGATGTCCTTTGCCATCAGACTAAAGAAGGACTAAAGCTTGTTAGGGGTTCGCAATCGAAACCCTCGCTCGAATCAGCTCTAAATGGTTTCCGGTACCTCATCGTCGTCCTTCACCATCTTCACCACCTTCATAGCCTTCCCCAACTCCTCGACTTTCTCCAACCCTTCAACCTTCTGAACCTTCTCCATCTTCTCAACCTGCTCCGCTGCCCACCAGTTGCTCCTGCCTCCTGGCCTGGGCGACAGTTTGTAAAGTTATTTTTTCGCCATTTGAATTTGTGTCACTTGTCACTTATTTTTCGGAAAAATCATTTTTTCTTCAGTATTTTTGTTCACTCTATTCTCGTCATGGTGCTGAAGCTACAGTTGTTGTTGCCTTTGTCACATTGATTTATGATTCAGATTTTGCGACAACAGCAATAGAGAGAGAAAGAGATAGAGAGTGGGCGAAGAGAGACAGGGAGAGTGGGAGAAAAATCCATCCTAGCAACACGAAAGAGAAAAACTTTCGAATGTTGCTGGCAATTTGCCGCGGCAGCATTTACTTGGCGAACCAGTTGTTGTAGTAGTTCTTGTTGCTGTTGTTGTTGTTGTTGTGGTTGATATTGTTGTTGCTGGCTGTAGTTGTTGCGTCTGTGCATCGCCGCCTGATACCCTAAGTTTGCTGGTTGTCATGTTAACACATTGAGAAAATTAATGAATTCCAGGAATCGAGCGCTGCAAGGACACCAACGCCATCGTCCTTGGAATGTGAGGGAGGAGGAAGGGAAGGGGAAAGGGGGAGGAGCAACACCATGGATTCGACGTCTTCGTCCTGGCACTCAGACTGAAACTCCGAGCCATGGTGATTAATTTCGGTGGAGCTTTGTCAGTGTTGACTTCTGTGGCCGGGAATTAATTTCCATTTCCATGTGGAGGAAACGACGACGACGAAGGCTCAATTTGTGGCCTCCTCTAATTTTCTCCGTTCTTCTGGGCACCTTCTCTAAAGCCTTACAATACTTTAGATTTTATAATAATTAACTGTTGAAATTTCTGGCTGTTGTAGAGATAATTGGTCTTGAATATTTTCTTTTTTTCGTTCGAATTGATTTGAGATGTTTGTTTAGAACAGTTCAATCGGTACCATGACTTCCTATATAAACACGTCAATGACCACAGGGGGACGCAGAGAAGGGAGAGGCTCCCGAATCAGAAGATGTAAACAACAGGTCGTAGAGATCCAATAGTAGTCAAAAATCACAAACAATGTTGTTCGGTTACGAATTTGTTAGAGGGAGATTTTTAAACGATTTAAAATTGAGTGAAAATATTTTCATAATGAAAATGTTATTAATTACTTTAAACAAAACCCATTGAAAAATAACAATTTATAAACCAATATTAAAAAATGCAAAACTGATTTAAAAGTATTCTAACCAAATTTCAAAAAGTTTACAAAACTAATTGATATTTCAAACTCTTTAGACATATCGAACTGAAAGTTTGCCAGACCAAAATCAAAACCCTATGAATCTCTCTCCAGGTCGCCCCTGCCGCCTGTAGCGCCCGCCGCCACTCGACGGAGTCGGTTCGTTTCTAAAATAAACGAGCAGCAGAGTCACCGCCAAACGTCGGACGAGGTGCGGCGGAGCGACCAAAGAATTTCAGCGCGATCGATTTTCGGAGAAGCAGGCGAGAAAAATCAGACAAGAAACCAGGGGCGTTTCGAGGCCCCCAAGAAAGGGGCCGAGGCGCCCCGGAACAACCTGGCGGCCGGAGAATCGCAAACCCCGTTCCTGGCCAGGATTAAACAAGGACTACACAAGGACTGTTTTGTAAACACAGTGACACGCGGTGACTCTCAAACTGTTTGCAGGACACTCGGGCCAGCAGCAGGCAGGAGTTGGAGCCAGAAGCTTTGAGAAGCCTTGCAGCCGTCGGCTTTGCAGACGTCCTTGGGGGAGGTAGGTCGGGGGTCGGTGCTCGCGAAGCTTTCTCGTCACATGGCCCGGGCTTGTTGTTGTTGCTGCTGGCCCGGAGGTTACTGCGGCTGTAGCCTTGTTGTTGTTGCTGCGGTGTGATTCCTGCTACTGCTTTGTTGTTGCTGCAGGCGCTGCTCTGTTATTTATTTATGCGTTATTGCCGTTTTATCCTTTGCATGTCCTTCGCTCGCATCGCCACGAGACCCGAGCTGGGATTGTGAATATTTCAAACAAAGGTTTTCTGTTGTATCTTTTTCTTTTCCCAGAGGTGCCGACGATAGGGGTCGGCGAAGACGGCGGCGGAGCGGCGAGAAATCGGTAATCCTGGGTCCGATTCCCCGCCCCGGCCACCGCCGCCCGCCGTCGTCCGAGAACGATTTCGAATCCGCCTCTGATGCCGATTTCGCTCCCGTTTTCATCGCCGCCGTCGCTGACGAATTCGATTCCGCTACCGCTGCCGATTCCGAGCCGTGTTGCGAGCGCACTTCGGGTGTTTAAATTTAGTCGCATCCGCACACGAACGCACCCGAAACGTCCAAAAATAACACTCGTCCACGGCCTGGGCACCGGATTTTTCACCCGAAATTTCTTCGAAAATTTTCACCAAGAATTTCATCGGAATTTCGTTCACATTTTCCATGATTTCCACTTGAATTTTCCCACTTTTTCGAACTTTCTTCACTGTTTTTTGTTGTTGCCCCCACCCGACGACGACGTCTACGACGAGGGCAGGTCATGGCGTGACCCACCACGTGACACACGCGTTGTTGTTGCTGTCCGGGATTTTCCATCACGAGGATTTCCCTTTCCTTTCATTTCGTCTCGCGACCGTGACACGCGATTCCAGGCGCCTGGTCGTGGCCTTCGCGAGTCCCGCCGCTTCCCGAGGACCCGACCGAAGGACGTTCCCGGGCTGCACTTGGACAGACCGATGGACGACAGACGGAGGGACGACGGCCGACGGTCGGCAGCTGCTGCAGGAAACTTACTTTTCGTGTCGAATTTTCTCTTTAGACTGAAATTCGCCGTCGTCGTGGTCGTCGCTGTGTGGAAATTGTGAAAATTGTGCTGTGGGGGACTCGCCCGCGTCCCCGCGCCCCTCTCTCGCTCTCGGGCCTCTCTCTCCACAACTACTTTGCCTACCTCCTCCTCACTCCTTTCACTCTCTCTCGTACACTCCTTCCTTCACTCGTTCGCCGCTCACTCTGCTCTGCGTTCGATGGGCGGCGGTCGGCGGCCGGCCGTTGTCTCTGCTCATTTGTCGCTCTCTTTCGCTTGGACGCTCTCTCGTGCAATGCTCTCAGTCATTCGCTCTCCCGCTCTGTCTGCACCGGCGAGCCGTGGCGAGGCGAGACGCACGAGTCTAGTCGATGGCGCTCCTCGGGCTGTTGATTGTCGATTGTTCCCGTCTGTGCGCTGGCTGGTGGCCCCTGTTGTTGTTGCTAGTTAATGTTGTCGTGTTGTTGTAGCAGTTGCTGTAGTTGTAATAGTAGTTGTTAGCGAGTCTTGTTGTTTACAGTTCGCCAGCGTTCGTCGGCCGTCGTTGTTGTTGGGCACACGGCGAGAAAACTATTTTTAAAGCCACTCGATCGCTTGCTTCGCTCTCGCTTCCGGTGTCTCTTTGGTCCTTCTTTTCTTCGCTCTCGTTCTCTCGCCCTCTCAGCTGGGGACTCGCACGTGTGGCGGTTTTTCCTGTGACTCTGCGACGAACTCTCTCTCTAGCCTCGGTGAACCGACTGTAGCGCCCGGTGCCGAGAGCAACGTGCGATTAGAGCGACACTGAATTTGCTTGCCGGCCACGGGGCCTAAAAATAATTAAAAAAAAAAAAAAAGCCGCTCTTCGGGAAGAAATCAATTAGACGGAAATATTGCTCCACATGAATTTTTAATTCGATTGAAAGTTCTCTTTCCATGGTCCATCCTCTTAATTATCTTCGTTTTATTTTAAGAACAAATTTGATTTTCCTGCAAATGAAAAAATTTATCGAAGTATTTATTTATTTAAAAAGCGAAAACAAAAAATGTTTTTCTATTAGTATCGTTCTCGCCTTGTCTGAGTAAACAATTTTTTTTACAATATCTAAAACATTTTTTTCTAGTTCTTTTTAATTTTCTTTACTGTACATAAGTTTCTTATTATTTAGTGGTTTCTTTTTATTTTCTTTTAAATTTCAAAAGTAAAACATTTTCGTTGTCAATAATATTCTGAATTTTATTCCCTCGACTGGGCGCGTTCAACCGAAGCTTCTCGAAGTGGGAGGAGTGGTTGGATGGACTTTTTCTCGTTCCTGCTCCGTCCCTCAACACATTAAACGCAAGCGAGTTGGAATTTTTTGAAAATTCCCTAATTAATTCCCACTTAGGACATGGCGAATGCTCGAGTCGAACTCGGTCGAAGAAACAACAACGAATGGGAGAACAAATTAGGCAACAAAGTGGAAATATGAAAAAAGAACACGATAGCAAATTGAATAACAATATAGAATAGGGTAGCAATAAAAAATAAGACAACAATAACACGAAGGATGACAATAACATATAGAACAACAACAACGACTCTTGGCTCAACACTCCCTTTCGCCGAAGAAGGCTTCGCGGCCACCACCCACGCCCACTTCCCCGCCCCCCTGCTCGAGCAAACATGGATCGGTTGCAGCGAACGAAAGAATTAATTTGAATAATTTGCACAAAATTCTCGAGCGAAATCTCATGACCAGTCACGCAAGGCAAATACATTTCAAAATTAAAACAACGTAAAAACGAAGAAAATTCATTCGCCAAAGGGAGTCCCTGGTGAACGAACCGAGCAGGCGACAGACGAGAAATGAGATGAACGTACAGTGAGAGCAACAGACAGATGGACAGACGGCAGACATAAGGAGTGGGAGACAAAGGACCAGAGGTTGGGCCGAAACGAGGGCGGCAATCGGGCTTGAGGGGATCCAGGAGGAGGTCCTTTGATGAGAAGGTGGGAGAGGGAAATTCGAGGAGGAAGAAAAAGGGAAGGGAAGGGAAGGGAGAAAGGGGACGTGGAGGAAGGAAAGTGGTAAGAGTGGAATGCGGTGGGATGAGAAGATAGGAAGAAAACTATACCGCTTCAAACTGCCGTAGTTTTGCCTGTAGAGCAGTTTAAAGTTTTTCAAATGTTTCTTCGAGATTTCGGTCGACCCAGGCAAACTAGAGAGAAGCTTTTTGGACATTTGAAAGAGCACGTCATCGCCTACGTAGTCCTAAAGTTTCATTTGATTCCGGCATTGACTTTGGCCAGGAGACGTTCGGAAATGATACCCCAAGATCGCGAAAAATCCGAAAAAATCAAAAGTTGATTTAGCATACTTTGACTGCTCTAGCTGTTGTCGTTTGGCCTGTAGAGCAGTCTAAAGGTATTTTCGGGAAAACTTGCTGAGCGCTGGCCCGTAAAATCGAAATTTTGAAAATTTCTTCTGTTCAACTTTGACCCCTCTAACTGCCGTAGTTTAGCCTGTAGAGCGGTTTAAAGTTTTTCAAACTTTTTTTCGTGATTGCAGCCATCCCGAGCAAGCTAGAGAGAAGCTTTTTGGACATTTGAAAGAGCACGTCATCCCCTACGTAGTCCTAAAGTTTCATTTGATTCCGGCATTGACTTTGGCCAGGAGACGATCGGAAATGATATCCCAAGATCGCGAAAAACCCAAAAAATCAAAAGTTGATTTTGCATACTTTGACTGCTCTAGCTGTTGTCGTTTGGCCTGTAGAGCAGTCTAAAGGTATTTTCGGGAACACTTGCTGAGTGCTGGCCAGTAAAATCGAAATTTTGAAAATTTGTTCTGTTCAACTTTTACTCCTCTAACTGCCGAAGTTTAGCCTGTAGAGCGGTTTAAAGTTTTTCAAACTTTTTTTCGTGATTACAGCCATCCCAGGCAAGCTAGAGAGAAGCTTTTTGGACATTTGAAAGAGCACGTCATCCCCTACGTAGTCCTAAAGTTTCATTTGATTCCGGCATTGACTTTGGCCAGGAGACCCCAAGATCGCAAAAAACTCAAAAAATCAAAAGTTGATTTAGCATACTTTGACTGCTCTAGCTGTTGTCGTTTGGCCTGTAGAGCAGTCTAAAGGTATTTTCGGGAGCATTTGCTGAGTGCTGGCGAGTAAAATCGAAATTTTGAACATTTGTCCTGTTCAACTTTAACCCCTCTAACTGCCGTAGTTTAGCCTGTAGAGCGGTTTAAAGTTTTTCAAACTTTTTTTCGTGATTGCAGCCATCCCATGCAAGCTATAGAGAAGCTTTTTGGACATTTGAAAGAGCACGTCATCCCCTACGTAGTCCTAAAGTTTCATTTGATTCCGGCATTGACTTTGGCCAGGCGACAATCGGAAATGATACCCCAAGATCGCGAAAAACCCAAAAAATTAAAAGTTGATTTAGCATACTTTGACTGCTCTAGCTGTTGTCGTTTGGCCTGTAGAGCAGTCTAAAGGTATTTTCGGGAACATTTGCTGAGTGCTGGCCAGTAAAATCGAAATATTGAAAATTTGTTCTGTTCAACTTTGACCCCTCTAACTGCCGTAGTTTAGCCTGTAGAGCGGTTTAAAGTTTTGCAAACTGTTTTTCGTAATTGCAGCCATCCCAGGCAAGCTAGAGAGAAGCTTTTTGGACATTTGAAAGAGCACGTCATCCCCTACGTAGTCCTAAAGTTTCATTTGATTCCGGCATTGACTTTGGCCAGGAGACGATCGGAAATGATACCCCAAGATCGCGAAAAACCCAAAAAATTAAAAGTTGATTTAGCATACTTTGACTGCTCTAGCTGTTGTCGTTTGGCCTGTAGAGCAGTCTAAAGGTATTTTCGGGAACATTTGCTGAGTGCTGGCCAGTAAAATCGAAATATTGAAAATTTGTTCTGTTCAACTTTGACCCCTCTAACTGCCGTAGTTTAGCCTGTAGAGCGGTTTAAAGTTTTGCAAACTGTTTTTCGTAATTGCAGCCATCCCAGGCAAGCTAGAGAGAAGCTTTTTGGACATTTGAAAGAGCACGTCATCCCCTACGTAGTCCTAAAGTTTCATTTGATTCCGGCATTGACTTTGGCCAGGAGACGATCGGAAATGATACCCCAAGATCGCGAAAAACTCAAAAAATCAAAAGTTTCATTTGATTCCGGCGTTGACTTTGGCCAGGAGACGATCGGAAATGATACCCCAAGATCGCGAAAAACCCAAAAAATCAAAAGTTGATTTAGCATACTTTGACTGCTCTAGCTGTTGTCGTTTGGCCTGTAGAGTAGTCTAAAGGTATTTTCGGGAACATTTGCCGAGTGCTAGCCAGTAAAATCGAAATTTTGAAAATTCGTTCTGTTCAACTTTGACCCCTCTAACTGCCGTAGTTTAGCCTGTAGAGCGGTTTAAAGTTTTTCAAACTTTTTTTCGTGATTGCAGCCATCCCAGGCAAGCTAGAGAGAAGCTTTTTGGACATTTGAAAGAGCACGTCATCCCCTACGTAGTCCTAAAGTTTCATTTGATTCCGGCGTTGACTTTGGCCAGGAGACGATCGGAAATGATACCCCAAGATCGCGAAAAATTCAAAAAATCAAAAGTTGATTTAGCATACTTTGACTGCTCTAGCTGTTGTCGTTTGGTCTGTAGAGCAGTCTAAAGGTATTTTCGGGAACACTTGCTGAGTGCTGGCCAGTAAAATCGAAATTTTGAAAATTTGTTCTGTTCAACTTTGACCCCTCTAACTGCCGTAGTTTAGCCTGTAGAGCGGTTTAAAGTTTTTCAAACTTTTTTTCGTGATTGCAGCCATCCTAGGCAAGCTAGAGAGAAGCTTTTTGGACATTTGAAAGAGCACGTCATCCCCTACGTAGTCCTAAAGTTTCATTTGATTCCGGCATTGACTTTGGCCAGGAGACGATCGGAAATGATACCCCAAGATCGCGAAAAACCCAAAAAATCAAAAGTTGATTTAGCATACTTTGACTGCTCTAGCTATTGTCGTTTGGTCTGTAGAGCAGTCTAAAGGTATTTTCGGGAACACTTGCTGAGTGCTGGCCAGTAAAATCGAAATTTTGAAAATTTGTTCTGTTCAACTTTGACCCCTCTAACTGCCGTAGTTTAGCCTGTAGAGCGGTTTAAAGTTTTTCAAACTTTTTTTCGTGATTGCAGCCATCCCAGGCAAGCTAGAGAGAAGCTTTTTGGACATTTGAAAGAGCACGTCATCCCCTACGTAGTCCTAAAGTTTCATTTGATTCCGGCATTGACTTTGGCCAGGAGACGATCGGAAATGATATCCCAAGATCGCGAAAAACCCAAAAAATCAAAAGTTGATTTTGCATACTTTGACTGCTCTAGCTGTTGTCGTTTGGCCTGTAGAGCAGTCTAAAGGTATTTTTGTGAACACTTGCTGAGTGCTGGCCAGTAAAATCGAAATTTTGAAAATTTGTTCTGTTCAACTTTTACTCCTCTAACTGCCGAAGTTTAGCCTGTAGAGCGGTTTAAAGTTTTTCAAACTTTTTTTCGTGATTACAGCCATCCCAGGCAAGCTAGAGAGAAGCTTTTTGGACATTTGAAAGAGCACGTCATCCCCTACGTAGTCCTAAAGTTTCATTTGATTCCGGCATTGACTTTGGCCAGGAGACCCCAAGATCGCAAAAAACTCAAAAAATCAAAAGTTGATTTAGCATACTTTGACTGCTCTAGCTGTTGTCGTTTGGCCTGTAGAGCAGTCTAAAGGTATTTTCGGGAGCATTTGCTGAGTGCTGGCGAGTAAAATCGAAATTTTGAACATTTGTCCTGTTCAACTTTAACCCCTCTAACTGCCGTAGTTTAGCCTGTAGAGCGGTTTAAAGTTTTTCAAACTTTTTTTCGTGATTGCAGCCATCCCATGCAAGCTATAGAGAAGCTTTTTGGACATTTGAAAGAGCACGTCATCCCCTACGTAGTCCTAAAGTTTCATTTGATTCCGGCGTTGACTTTGGCCAGGAGACGATCGGAAATGATACCCCAAGATCGCGAAAAACCCAAAAAATCAAAAGTTGATTTAGCATACTTTGACTGCTCTAGCTGTTGTCGTTTGGCCTGTAGAGTAGTCTAAAGGTATTTTCGGGAACATTTGCCGAGTGCTAGCCAGTAAAATCGAAATTTTGAAAATTCGTTCTGTTCAACTTTGACCCCTCTAACTGCCGTAGTTTAGCCTGTAGAGCGGTTTAAAGTTTTTCAAACTTTTTTTCGTGATTGCAGCCATCCCAGGCAAGCTAGAGAGAAGCTTTTTGGACATTTGAAAGAGCACGTCATCCCCTACGTAGTCCTAAAGTTTCATTTGATTCCGGCGTTGACTTTGGCCAGGAGACGATCGGAAATGATACCCCAAGATCGCGAAAAACCCAAAAAATCAAAAGTTGATTTAGCATACTTTGACTGCTCTAGCTATTGTCGTTTGGTCTGTAGAGCAGTCTAAAGGTATTTTCGGGAACACTTGCTGAGTGCTGGCCAGTAAAATCGAAATTTTGAAAATTTGTTCTGTTCAACTTTGACCCCTCTAACTGCCGTAGTTTAGCCTGTAGAGCGGTTTAAAGTTTTTCAAACTTTTTTTCGTGATTGCAGCCATCCCAGGCAAGCTAGAGAGAAGCTTTTTGGACATTTGAAAGAGCACGTCATCCCCTACGTAGTCCTAAAGTTTCATTTGATTCCGGCATTGACTTTGGCCAGGAGACGATCGGAAATGATACCCCAAGATCGCGAAAAACCCAAAAAATCAAAAGTTGATTTAGCATACTTTGACTGCTCTAGCTGTTGTCGTTTGGCCTGTAGAGCAGTCTAAAGGTATTTTCGTGAACATTTGCTGAGTGCTGGCCAGTAAAATCGAAATTTTGAAAATTCGTTCTGTTCAACTTTGACCCCTCTAACTGCCGTAGTTTAGCCTGTAGAGCGGTTTAAAGTTTTTCAAACTTTTTTTCGTGATTGCAGCCATCCCAGGCAAGCTAGAGAGAAGCTTTTTGGACATTTGAAAGAGCACGTCATCCCCTACGTAGTCCTAAAGTTTCATTTGATTCCGGCGTTGACTTTGGCCAGGAGACGATCGGAAATGATACCCCAAGATCGCGAAAAATTCAAAAAATCAAAAGTTGATTTAGCATACTTTGACTGCTCTAGCTGTTGTCGTTTGGTCTGTAGAGCAGTCTAAAGGTATTTTCGGGAACACTTGCTGAGTGCTGGCCAGTAAAATCGAAATTTTGAAAATTTGTTCTGTTCAACTTTGACCCCTCTAACTGCCGTAGTTTAGCCTGTAGAGCGGTTTAAAGTTTTTCAAACTTTTTTTCGTGATTGCAGCCATCCCAGGCAAGCTAGAGAGAAGCTTTTTGGACATTTGAAAGAGCACGTCATCCCCTACGTAGTCCTAAAGTTTCATTTGATTCCGGCGTTGACTTTGGCCAGGAGACGATCGGAAATGATACCCCAAGATCGCGAAAAATTCAAAAAATCAAAAGTTGATTTAGCATACTTTGACTGCTCTAGCTGTTGTCGTTTGGTCTGTAGAGCAGTCTAAAGGTATTTTCGGGAACACTTGCTGAGTGCTGGCCAGTAAAATCGAAATTTTGAAAATTTGTTCTGTTCAACTTTGACCCCTCTTACTGCCGTAGTTTAGCCTGTAGAGCGGTTTAAAGTTTTTCAAACTTTTTTTCGTGATTGCAGCCATCCCAGGCAAGCTAGAGAGAAGCTTTTTGGACATTTGAAAGAGCACGTCATCCCCTACGTAGTCCTAAAGTTTCATTTGATTCCGGCGTTGACTTTGGCCAGGAGACGATCGGAAATGATACCCCAAGATCGCGAAAAATTCAAAAAATCAAAAGTTGATTTAGCATACTTTGACTGCTCTAGCTGTTGTCGTTTGGTCTGTAGAGCAGTCTAAAGGTATTTTCGGGAACACTTGCTGAGTGCTGGCCAGTAAAATCGAAATTTTGAAAATTTGTTCTGTTCAACTTTGACCCCTCTAACTGCCGTAGTTTAGCCTGTAGAGCGGTTTAAAGTTTTTCAAACTTTTTTTCGTGATTGCAGCCATCCCAGGCAAGCTAGAGAGAAGCTTTTTGGACATTTGAAAGAGCACGTCATCCCCTACGTAGTCCTAAAGTTTCATTTGATTCCGGCATTGACTTTGGCCAGGAGACGATCGGAAATGATACCCCAAGATCGCGAAAAACCCAAAAAATCAAAAGTTGATTTAGCATACTTTGACTGCTCTAGCTATTGTCGTTTGGTCTGTAGAGCAGTCTAAAGGTATTTTCGGGAACACTTGCTGAGTGCTGGCCAGTAAAATCGAAATTTTGAAAATTTGTTCTGTTCAACTTTGACCCCTCTAACTGCCGTAGTTTAGCCTGTAGAGCGGTTTAAAGTTTTTCAAACTTTTTTTCGTGATTGCAGCCATCCCAGGCAAGCTAGAGAGAAGCTTTTTGGACATTTGAAAGAGCACGTCATCCCCTACGTAGTCCTAAAGTTTCATTTGATTCCGGCATTGACTTTGGCCAGGAGACGATCGGAAATGATGCCCCAAGATTGCGAAAAACCCAAAAAATCAAAAGTTGATGTTGCATACTTTGACTGCTCTAGCTGTTGTCGTTTGGCCTGTAGAGCAGTCTAAAGGTATTTTCGGGAACACTTGCTGAGTGCTGGCCAGTAAAATCGAAATTTTGAAAATTTGTTCTGTTCAACTTTGACCCCTCTAATGCAGTAGTTTAGCCTGTAGAGCGGTTTAAAGTTATTCAAACTTTTTTTCGTGATTGCAGCCATCCCAGGCAAGCTAGAGAGAAGCTTTTTAGACATTTGAGAGAGCACGTCATCTCCTACGTAGCCCTAAAGTTTCATTTGATTCCGGTATTGATTTTGGCCAGGAGACGATCGGAAATGATACCCCAAGATCGCGAAAAACCCAAAAAATCAAAAGTTGATTTAGCATACTTTGACTGCTCTAGCTGTTGTCGTTTGGCCTGTAGAGCAGTCTAAAGGTATTTTCGGGAACATTTGCTGAGTGCTGGCCAGTAAAATCGAAATTTTGAAAATTTGTTCTGTTCAACTTTGACCCCTCTAACTGCCGTAGTTTAGCCTGTAGAGCGGTTTAAAGTTTTTCAAACTTTTTTTCGTGATTGCAGCCATCCCAGGCAAGCTAGAGAGAAGCTTTTTGGACATTTGAAAGAGCACGTCATCCCCTACGTAGTCCTAAAGTTTCATTTGATTCCGGCATTGACTTTGGCCAGGAGACGATCGGAAATGATACCCCAAGATCGCGAAAAACCCAAAAAATCAAAAGTTGATTTAGCATACTTTGACTGCTCTAGCTGTTGTCGTTTGGCCTGTAGAGCAGTCTGAAGGTATTTTCGGGAACACTTGCTGAGTGCTGACCAGTAAAATCGAAATTTTGAAAATTTGTTCTGTTCAACTTTGACCCCTCTAACTGCCGTAGTTTAGCCTGTAGAGCGGTTTAAAGTTTTTCAAACTTTTTTTCGTGATTGCAGCCATCCCAGGCAAGCTAGAGAGAAGCTTTTTGGACATTTGAAAGAGCACGTCATCCCCTACGTAGTCCTAAAGTTTCATTTGATTCCGGCATTGACTTTGGCCAGGAGACGATCGGAAATGATGCCCCAAGATCGCGAAAAACCCAAAAAATCAAATGTTGATTTTGCATACTTTGACTGCACTAGCTGTTGTCGTTTGGCCTGTAGAGCAGTCTAAAGGTATTTTCGGGAACATTTGCTGAGTGCTGGCCAGTAAAATCGAAATTTTGAAAATTTGTTCTGTTCAACTTTGACCCCTCTAACTGCCGTAGTTTAGCCTGTAGAGCGGTTTAAAGTTTTTCAAACTTTTTTTCGTGATTGCAGCCATCCCAGGCAAGCTAGAGAGAAGCTTTTTGGACATTTGAAAGAGCACGTCATCCCCTACGTAGTCCTAAAGTTTCATTTGATTCCGGCGTTGACTTTGGCCAGGAGACGATCGGAAATGATACCCCAAGATCGCGAAAAACCCAAAAAATCAAAAGTTGATTTAGCATACTTTGACTGCTCTAGCTGTTGTCGTTTGGCCTGTAGAGCAGTCTAAAGGTATTTTCGGGAACATTTGCTGAGTGCTGGCCAGTAAAATCGAAATTTTGAAAATTTGTTCTGTTCAACTTTGACCCCTCTAACTGCCGTAGTTTAGCCTGTAGAGCGGTTTAAAGTTTTTCAAACTTTTTTTCGTGATTGCAGCCATCCCAGGCAAGCTAGAGAGAAGCTTTTTGGACATTTGAAAGAGCACGTCATCCCCTACGTAGTCCTAAAGTTTCATTTGATTCCGGCGTTGACTTTGGCCAGGAGACGATCGGAAATGATACCCCAAGATCGCGAAAAACCCAAAAAATCAAAAGTTGATTTAGCATACTTTGACTGCTCTAGCTGTTGTCGTTTGGCCTGTAGAGCAGTCTAAAGGTAATTTCGGGAACACTTGCTGAGTGCTGGCCAGTAAAATCGAAATTTTGAAAATTTGTTCTGTTCAACTTTGACCCCTCTAACTGCCGTAGTTTAGCCAGTAGAGCGGTTTAAAGTTTTTCAAACTTTTTTTCGTGATTGCAGCCATCCCAGGCAAGCTAGAGAGAAGCTTTTTGGACATTTGAAAGAGCACGTCATCCCCTACGTAGTCCTAAAAATTCATTTGATTCCGGCATTGACTTTGGCCAGGAGACGATCGGAAATGATACCCCAAGATCGCGAAAAACCCAAAAAATCAAAAGTTGATTTAGCATACTTTGACTGCTCTAGCTATTGTCGTTTGGTCTGTAGAGCAGTCTAAAGGTATTTTCGGGAACACTTGCTGAGTGCTGGCCAGTAAAATCGAAATTTTGAAAATTTGTTCTGTTCAACTTTGACCCCTCTAACTGCCGTAGTTTAGCCTGTAGAGCGGTTTAAAGTTTTTCAAACTTTTTTTCGTGATTGCAGCCATCCCAGGCAAGCTAGAGAGAAGCTTTTTGGACATTTGAAAGAGCACGTCATCCCCTACGTAGTCCTAAAGTTTCATTTGATTCCGGCGTTGACTTTGGCCAGGAGACGATCGGAAATGATACCCCAAGATCGCGAAAAACCCAAAAAATCAAAAGTTGATTTAGCATACTTTGACTGCTCTAGCTGTTGTCGTTTGGCCTGTAGAGCAGTCTAAAGGTAATTTCGGGAACACTTGCTGAGTGCTGGCCAGTAAAATCGAAATTTTGAAAATTTGTTCTGTTCAACTTTGACCCCTCTAACTGCCGTAGTTTAGCCAGTAGAGCGGTTTAAAGTTTTTCAAACTTTTTTTCGTGATTGCAGCCATCCCAGGCAAGCTAGAGAGAAGCTTTTTGGACATTTGAAAGAGCACGTCATCCCCTACGTAGTCCTAAAGTTTCATTTGATTCCGGCGTTGACTTTGGCCAGGAGACGATCGGAAATGATACCCCAAGATCGCGAAAAACCCAAAAAATCAAAAGTTGATTTAGCATACTTTGACTGCTCTAGCTATTGTCGTTTGGTCTGTAGAGCAGTCTAAAGGTATTTTCGGGAACACTTGCTGAGTGCTGGCCAGTAAAATCGAAATTTTGAAAATTTGTTCTGTTCAACTTTGACCCCTCTAACTGCCGTAGTTTAGCCTGTAGAGCGGTTTAAAGTTTTTCAAACTTTTTTTCGTGATTGCAGCCATCCCAGGCAAGCTAGAGAGAAGCTTTTTGGACATTTGAAAGAGCACGTCATCCCCTACGTAGTCCTAAAGTTTCATTTGATTCCGGCATTGACTTTGGCCAGGAGACGATCGGAAATGATACCCCAAGATCGCGAAAAACCCAAAAAATCAAAAGTTGATTTAGCATACTTTGACTGCTCTAGCTGTTGTCGTTTGGCCTGTAGAGCAGTCTGAAGGTATTTTCGGGAACACTTGCTGAGTGCTGACCAGTAAAATCGAAATTTTGAAAATTTGTTCTGTTGAACTTGGACCCCTCTAACTGCCGTAGTTTAGCCTGTAGAGCGGTTTAAAGTTTTACAAACTTTTTTTCGTAATTGCAGCCATCCCAGGCAAGCTAGAGAGAAGCTTTTTGGACATTTGAAAGAGCACGTCATCCCCTACGTAGTCCTAAAGTTTCATTTGATTCCGGTATTGACTTTGGCCAGGAGACGATCGGAAATGATACCCCAAGATCGCGAAAAACCCAAAAAATCAAAAGTTGATTTAGCATACTTTGACTGCTCTAGCTGTTGTCGTTTGGCCTGTAGAGCAGTCTAAAGGTATTTTCGGGAACATTTGCTGAGTGCTGGCCAGTAAAATCGAAATTTTGAAAATTTGTTCTGTTCAACTTTGACCCCTCTAACTGCCGTAGTTTAGCCAGTAGAGCGGTTTAAAGTTTTTCAAACTTTTTTTCGTGATTGCAGCCATCCCAGGCAAGCTAGAGAGAAGCTTTTTGGACATTTGAAAGAGCACGTCATCCCCTACGTAGTCCTAAAAATTCATTTGATTCCGGCATTGACTTTGGCCAGGAGACGATCGGAAATGATACCCCAAGATCGCGAAAAACCCAAAAAATCAAAAGTTAATTTAGCATACTTTGACTGCTCTAGCTATTGTCGTTTGGTCTGTAGAGCAGTCTAAAGGTATTTTCGGGAACACTTGCTGAGTGCTGGCCAGTAAAATCGAAATTTTGAAAATTTGTTCTGTTCAACTTTGACCCCTCTAACTGCCGTAGTTTAGCCTGTAGAGCGGTTTAAAGTTTTTCAAACTTTTTTTCGTGATTGCAGCCATCCCAGGCAAGCTAGAGAGAAGCTTTTTGGACATTTGAAAGAGCACGTCATCCCCTACGTAGTCCTAAAAATTCATTTGATTCCGGCATTGACTTTGGCCAGGAGACGATCGGAAATGATACCCCAAGATCGCGAAAAACCCAAAAAATCAAAAGTTGATTTAGCATACTTTGACTGCTCTAGCTATTGTCGTTTGGTCTGTAGAGCAGTCTAAAGGTATTTTCGGGAACACTTGCTGAGTGCTGGCCAGTAAAATCGAAATTTTGAAAATTTGTTCTGTTCAACTTTGACCCCTCTAACTGCCGTAGTTTAGCCTGTAGAGCGGTTTAAAGTTTTTCAAACTTTTTTTCGTGATTGCAGCCATCCCAGGCAAGCTAGAGAGAAGCTTTTTGGACATTTGAAAGAGCACGTCATCCCCTACGTAGTCCTAAAGTTTCATTTGATTCCGGCATTGACTTTGGCCAGGAGACGATCGGAAATGATACCCCAAGATCGCGAAAAACCCAAAAAATCAAAAGTTGATTTAGCATACTTTGACTGCTCTAGCTGTTGTCGTTTGGCCTGTAGAGCAGTCTGAAGGTATTTTCGGGAACACTTGCTGAGTGCTGACCAGTAAAATCGAAATTTTGAAAATTTGTTCTGTTGAACTTGGACCCCTCTAACTGCCGTAGTTTAGCCTGTAGAGCGGTTTAAAGTTTTACAAACTTTTTTTCGTAATTGCAGCCATCCCAGGCAAGCTAGAGAGAAGCTTTTTGGACATTTGAAAGAGCACGTCATCCCCTACGTAGTCCTAAAGTTTCATTTGATTCCGGCATTGACTTTGGCCAGGAGACGATCGGAAATGATACCCCAAGATCGCGAAAAACCCAAAAAATCAAAAGTTGATTTTGCATACTTTGACTGCACTAGCTGTTGTCGTTTGGCCTGTAGAGCAGTCTAAAGGTATTTTCGGGAACATTTGCTGAGTGCTGGCCAGTAAAATCGAAATTTTGAAAATTTGTTCTGTTCAACTTTGACCCCTCTAACTGCCGTAGTTTAGCCTGTAGAGCGGTTTAAAGTTTTTCAAACTTTTTTTCGTGATTGCAGCCATCCCAGGCAAGCTAGAGAGAAGCTTTTTGGACATTTGAAAGAGCACGTCATCCCCTACGTAGTCCTAAAGTTTCATTTGATTCCGGCGTTGACTTTGGCCAGGAGACGATCGGAAATGATACCCCAAGATCGCGAAAAACCCAAAAAATCAAAAGTTGATTTAGCATACTTTGACTGCTCTAGCTGTTGTCGTTTGGCCTGTAGAGCAGTCTAAAGGTAATTTCGGGAACACTTGCTGAGTGCTGGCCAGTAAAATCGAAATTTTGAAAATTTGTTCTGTTCAACTTTGACCCCTCTAACTGCCGTAGTTTAGCCAGTAGAGCGGTTTAAAGTTTTTCAAACTTTTTTTCGTGATTGCAGGCAAGCTAGAGAGAAGCTTTTTGGACATTTGAAAGAGCACGTCATCCCCTACGTAGTCCTAAAAATTCATTTGATTCCGGCATTGACTTTGGCCAGGAGACGATCGGAAATGATACCCCAAGATCGCGAAAAACCCAAAAAATCAAAAGTTGATTTAGCATACTTTGACTGCTCTAGCTATTGTCGTTTGGTCTGTAGAGCAGTCTAAAGGTATTTTCGGGAACACTTGCTGAGTGCTGGCCAGTAAAATCGAAATTTTGAAAATTTGTTCTGTTCAACTTTGACCCCTCTAACTGCCGTAGTTTAGCCTGTAGAGCGGTTTAAAGTTTTTCAAACTTTTTTTCGTGATTGCAGCCATCCCAGGCAAGCTAGAGAGAAGCTTTTTGGACATTTGAAAGAGCACGTCATCCCCTACGTAGTCCTAAAGTTTCATTTGATTCCGGCATTGACTTTGGCCAGGAGACGATCGGAAATGATACCCCAAGATCGCGAAAAATTCAAAAAATCAAAAGTTGATTTAGCATACTTTGACTGCTCTAGCTGTTGTCGTTTGGCCTGTAGAGCAGTCTAAAGGTATTTTCGGGAACATTTGCCGAGTGCTGGCCAGTAAAATCGAAATTTTGAAAATTCGTTCTGTTCAACTTTTACCCCTCTAACTGCCGTAGTTTAGCCTGTAGAGCGGTTTAAAGTTTTTCAAACTTTTTTTCGTGATTGCAGCCATCCCAGGCAAGCTAGAGAGAAGCTTTTTGGACATTTGAAAGAGCACGTCAACCCCTACGTAGTCCTAAAGTTTCATTTGATTCCGGCGTTGACTTTGGCCAGGAGACGATCGGAAATGATACCCCAAAGATCGCGAGAAACCCAAAAAATCAAAAGTTGATTTAGCATACTTTGACTGTTCTAGCTGTTGTCGTTTGGTCTGTAGAGCAGTCTAAAGGTATTTTCGGGAACACTTGCTGAGTGCTGGCCAGTAAAATCGAAATTTTGAAAATTTGTTCTGTTCAACTTTGACCCCTCTAACTGCCGTAGTTTAGCCTGTAGAGCGGTTTAAAGTTTTTCAAACTTTTTTTCGTGATTGCAGCCATCCCAGGCAAGCTAGAGAGAAGCTTTTTGGACATTTGAAAGAGCACGTCATCCCCTACGTAGTCCTAAAGTTTCATTTGATTCCGGCGTTGACTTTGGCCAGGAGACGATCGGAAATGATACCCCAAGATCGCGAAAAACCCAAAAAATCAAAAGTTGATTTAGCATACTTTGACTGCTCTAGCTGTTGTCGTTTGGCCTGTAGAGCAGTCTAAAGGTAATTTCGGGAACACTTGCTGAGTGCTGGCCAGTAAAATCGAAATTTTGAAAATTTGTTCTGTTCAACTTTGACCCCTCTAACTGCCGTAGTTTAGCCAGTAGAGCGGTTTAAAGTTTTTCAAACTTTTTTTCGTGATTGCAGGCAAGCTAGAGAGAAGCTTTTTGGACATTTGAAAGAGCACGTCATCCCCTACGTAGTCCTAAAAATTCATTTGATTCCGGCATTGACTTTGGCCAGGAGACGATCGGAAATGATACCCCAAGATCGCGAAAAACCCAAAAAATCAAAAGTTGATTTAGCATACTTTGACTGCTCTAGCTGTTGTCGTTTGGCCTGTAGAGCAGTCTAAAGGTATTTTCGGGAACATTTGCCGAGTGCTGGCCAGTAAAATCGAAATTTTGAAAATTCGTTCTGTTCAACTTTGACCCCTCTAACTGCCGTAGTTTAGCCAGTAGAGCGGTTTAAAGTTTTTCAAACTTTTTTTCGTGATTGCAGCCATCCCAGGCAAGCTAGAGAGAAGCTTTTTGGACATTTGAAAGAGCACGTCATCCCCTACGTAGTCCTAAAGTTTCATTTGATTCCGGCGTTGACTTTGGCCAGGAGACGATCGGAAATGATACCCCAAAGATCGCGAAAAACCCAAAAAATCAAAAGTTGATTTAGCATACTTTGACTGTTCTAGCTGTTGTCGTTTGGTCTGTAGAGCAGTCTAAAGGTATTTTCGGGAACACTTGCTGAGTGCTGGCCAGTAAAATCGAAATTTTGAAAATTTGTTCTGTTCAACTTTGACCCCTCTAACTGCCGTAGTTTAGCCTGTAGAGCAGTTTAAAGTTTTTCAAACTTTTTTTCGTGATTGCAGCCATCCCAGGCAAGCTAGAGAGAAGCTTTTTGGACATTTGAAAGAGCACGTCATCCCCTACGTAGACCTAAAGTTTCATTTGATTCCGGCATTGACTTTGGCCAGGAGACGATCGGAATTGATACCCCAAGATCGCGAAAAACTCAAAAAATCAAAAGTTGATTTAGCATACTTTGACTGCTCTAGCTGTTGTCGTTTGGCCTGTAGAGCAGTCTAAAGGTATTTTCGGGAACACTTGCTGAGTGCTGGCCAGTAAAATCGAAATTTTGAAAATTTGTTCTGTTCAACTTTGACCCCTCTAATGCCGTAGTTTAGCCTGTAGAGCGGTTTAAAGTTTTTCAAACTTTTTTTCGTGATTGCAGCCATCCCAGGCAAGCTAGAGAGAAGCTTTTTAGACATTTGAAAGAGCACGTCATCCCCTACGTAGTCCTAAAGTTTCATTTGATTCCGGCATTGACTTTGGCCAGGAGACGATCGGAAATGATGCCCCAAGATCGCGAAAAACCCAAAAAATCAAAAGTTGATGTTGCATACTTTGACTGCTCTAGCTGTTGTCGTTTGGCCTGTAGAGCAGTCTAAAGGTATTTTCGGGAACATTTGCTGAGTGCTGGCCAGTAAAATCGAAATTTTGAAAATTTGTTCTGTTCAACTTTGACCCCTCTAACTGCCGTAGTTTAGCCTGTAGAGCGGTTTAAAGTTTTTCAAACTTTTTTTCGTGATTGCAGCCATCCCAGGCAAGCTAGAGAGAAGCTTTTTAGACATTTGAAAGAGCACGTCATCCCCTACGTAGTCCTAAAGTTTCATTTGATTCCGGCGTTGACTTTGGCCAGGAGACGATCGGAAATGATACCCCAAATATCGCGAAAAACCCAAAAAATCAAAGGTTGATTTAGCATACTTTGACTGTTCTAGCTGTTGTCGTTTGGTCTGTAGAGCAGTCTAAAGGTATTTTCGGGAACACTTGCTGAGTGCTGGCCAGTAAAATCGAAATTTTGAAAATTTGTTCTGTTCAACTTTGACCCCTCTAACTGCCGTAGTTTAGCCTGTAGAGCGGTTTAAAGTTTTTCAAACTTTTTTTCGTGATTGCAGCCATCCCAGGCAAGCTAGAGAGAAGCTTTTTGGACATTTGAAAGAGCACGTCATCCCCTACGTAGTCCTAAAGTTTCATTTGATTCCGGCATTGACTTTGGCCAGGAGACGATCGGAAATGATGCCCCAAGATCGCGAAAAACCCAAAAAATCAAAAGTTGATGTTGCATACTTTGACTGCTCTAGCTGTTGTCGTTTGGCCTGTAGAGCAGTCTAAAGGTATTTTCGGGAACACTTGCTGAGTGCTGGCCAGTAAAATCGAAATTTTGAAAATTTGTTCTGTTCAACTTTGACCCCTCTAACTGCCGTAGTTTAGCCTGTAGAGCGGTTTAAAGTTTTTCAAACTTTTTTTCGTGATTGCAGCCATCCCAGGCAAGCTAGAGAGAAGCTTTTTGGACATTTGAAAGAGCACGTCATCCCCTACGTAGTCCTAAAGTTTCATTTGATTCCGGCGTTGACTTTGGCCAGGAGACGATCGGAAATGATACCCCAAGATCGCGAAAAATTCAAAAAATCAAAAGTTGATTTAGCATACTTTGACTGCTCTAGCTGTTGTCGTTTGGTCTGTAGAGCAGTCTAAAGGTATTTTCGGGAACACTTGCTGAGTGCTGGCCAGTAAAATCGAAATTTTGAAAATTTGTTCTGTTCAACTTTGACCCCTCTTACTGCCGTAGTTTAGCCTGTAGAGCGGTTTAAAGTTTTTCAAACTTTTTTTTCGTGATTGCAGCCATCCCAGGCAAGCTAGAGAGAAGCTTTTTGGACATTTGAAAGAGCACGTCATCCCCTACGTAGTCCTAAAGTTTCATTTGATTCCGGCGTTGACTTTGGCCAGGAGACGATCGGAAATGATACCCCAAGATCGCGAAAAATTCAAAAAATCAAAAGTTGATTTAGCATACTTTGACTGCTCTAGCTGTTGTCGTTTGGTCTGTAGAGCAGTCTAAAGGTATTTTCGGGAACACTTGCTGAGTGCTGGCCAGTAAAATCGAAATTTTGAAAATTTGTTCTGTTCAACTTTGACCCCTCTAACTGCCGTAGTTTAGCCTGTAGAGCGGTTTAAAGTTTTTCAAACTTTTTTTCGTGATTGCAGCCATCCCAGGCAAGCTAGAGAGAAGCTTTTTGGACATTTGAAAGAGCACGTCATCCCCTACGTAGTCCTAAAGTTTCATTTGATTCCGGCATTGACTTTGGCCAGGAGACGATCGGAAATGATACCCCAAGATCGCGAAAAACCCAAAAAATCAAAAGTTGATTTAGCATACTTTGACTGCTCTAGCTGTTGTCGTTTGGCCTGTAGAGCAGTCTAAAGGTATTTTCGGGAAAATTTGCTGAGTGCTGGCGAGTAAAATCGAAATTTTGAACATTTGTCCTGTTCAACTTTAACCCCTCTAACTGCCGTAGTTTAGCCTGTAGAGCGGTTTAAAGTTTTTCAAACTTTTTTTCGTGATTGCAGCCATCCCAGGCAAGCTAGAGAGAAGCTTTTTGGACATTTGAAAGAGCACGTCATCCCCTACGTAGTCCTAAAGTTTCATTTGATTCCGGCATTGACTTTGGCCAGGAGACGATCGGAAATGATACCCCAAGATCGCGAAAAACTCAAAAAATCAAAAGTTGATTTAGCATACTTTGACTGCTCTAGCTGTTGTCGTTTGGCCTGTAGAGCAGTCTAAAGGTATTTTCGGGAACATTTGCTGAGTGCTGGCCAGTAAAATCGAAATTTTGAAAATTTGTTCTGTTCAACTTTGACCCCTCTAACTGCCGTAGTTTAGCCTGTAGAGCGGTTTAAAGTTTTTCAAACTTTTTTTCGTGATTGCAGCCATCCCAGGCAAGCTAGAGAGAAGCTTTTTGGACATTTGAAAGAGCACGTCATCCCCTACGTAGTCCTAAAGTTTCATTTGATTCCGGCATTGACTTTGGCCAGGAGACGATCGGAAATGATACCCCAAGATCGCGAAAAACCCAAAAAATCAAAAGTTGATTTAGCATACTTTGACTGCTCTAGCTGTTGTCGTTTGGCCTGTAGAGCAGTCTGAAGGTATTTTCGGGAACACTTGCTGAGTGCTGACCAGTAAAATCGAAATTTTGAAAATTTGTTCTGTTCAACTTTGACCCCTCTAACTGCCGTAGTTTAGCCTGTAGAGCGGTTTAAAGTTTTTCAAACTTTTTTTCGTGATTGCAGCCATCCCAGGCAAGCTAGAGAGAAGCTTTTTGGACATTTGAAAGAGCACGTCATCCCCTACGTAGTCCTAAAGTTTCATTTGATTCCGGCGTTGACTTTGGCCAGGAGACGATCGGAAATGATGCCCCAAGATCGCGAAAAACCCAAAAAATCAAAAGTTGATTTTGCATACTTTGACTGCACTAGCTGTTGTCGTTTGGCCTGTAGAGCAGTCTAAAGGTATTTTCGGGAACATTTGCTGAGTGCTGGCCAGTAAAATCGAAATTTTGAAAATTTGTTCTGTTCAACTTTGACCCCTCTAACTGCCGTAGTTTAGCCTGTAGAGCGGTTTAAAGTTTTTCAAACTTATTTTCGTGATTGCAGCCATCCCAGGCAAGCTAGAGAGAAGCTTTTTGGACATTTGAAAGAGCACGTCATCCCCTACGTAGTCCTAAAGTTTCATTTGATTCCGGCGTTGACTTTGGCCAGGAGACGATCGGAAATGATACCCCAAGATCGCGAAAAACTCAAAAAATCAAAAGTTGATTTAGCATACTTTGACTGCTCTAGCTGTTGTCGTTTGGCCTGTAGAGCAGTCTAAAGCTATTTTCGGGAACATTTGCTGAGTGCTGGCCAGTAAAATCGAAATTTTGAAAATTTGTTCTGTTGAACTTGGACCCCTCTAACTGCCGTAGTTTAGCCTGTAGAGCGGTTTAAAGTTATTCAAACTTTTTTTCGTGATTGCAGCCATCCCAGGCAAGCTAGAGAGAAGCTTTTTAGACATTTGAAAGAGCACGTCATCCCCTACGTAGTCCTAAAGTTTCATTTGATTCCGGCGTTGACTTTGGCCAGGAGACGATCGGAAATGATACCCCAAGATCGCGAAAAATTCAAAAAATCAAAAGTTGATTTAGCATACTTTGACTGCTCTAGCTGTTGTCGTTTGGCCTGTAGAGCAGTCTAAAGGTATTTTCGGGAACATTTGCCGAGTGCTGGCCAGTAAAATCGAAATTTTGAAAATTTGTTCTGTTCAACTTTGACCCCTCTAACTGCCGTAGTTTAGCCTGTAGAGCGGTTTAAAGTTTTTCAAACTTTTTTTCGTGATTGCAGCCATCCCAGGCAAGCTAGAGAGAAGCTTTTTGGACATTTGAAAGAGCACGTCAACCCCTACGTAGTCCTAAAGTTTCATTTGATTCCGGCGTTGACTTTGGCCAGGAGACGATCGGAAATGATACCCCAAAGATCGCGAAAAACCCAAAAAATCAAAAGTTGATTTAGCATACTTTGACTGTTCTAGCTGTTGTCGTTTGGTCTGTAGAGCAGTCTAAAGGTATTTTCGGGAACACTTGCTGAGTGCTGGCCAGTAAAATCGAAATTTTGAAAATTTGTTCTGTTCAACTTTGACCCCTCTAACTGCCGTAGTTTAGCCTGTAGAGCGGTTTAAAGTTTTTCAAACTTTTTTTCGTGATTGCAGCCATCCCAGGCAAGCTAGAGAGAAGCTTTTTGGACATTTGAAAGAGCACGTCATCCCCTACGTAGACCTAAAGTTTCATTTGATTCCGGCATTGACTTTGGCCAGGAGACGATCGGAAATGATACCCCAAGATCGCGAAAAACTCAAAAAATCAAAAGTTGATTTAGCATACTTTGACTGCTCTAGCTGTTGTCGTTTGGCCTGTAGAGCAGTCTAAAGGTATTTTCGGGAACACTTGCTGAGTGCTGGCCAGTAAAATCGAAATTTTGAAAATTTGTTCTGTTCAACTTTGACCCCTCTAATGCCGTAGTTTAGCCTGTAGAGCGGTTTAAAGTTTTTCAAACTTTTGTTCGTGATTGCAGCCATCCCAGGCAAGCTAGAGAGAAGCTTTTTAGACATTTGAAAGAGCACGTCATCTCCTACGTAGTCCTAAAGTTTCATTTGATTCCGGCATTGACTTTGGCCAGGAGACGATCGGAAATGATACCCCAAGATCGCGAAAAACTCAAAAAATCAAAAGTTGATTTAGCATACTTTGACTGCTCTAGCTGTTGTCGTTTGGCCTGTAGAGCAGTCTAAAGGTATTTTCGGGAACATTTGCTGAGTGCTGGCCAGTAAAATCGAAATTTTGAAAATTTGTTCTGTTCAACTTTGACCCCTCTAACTGCCGTAGTTTAGCCTGTAGAGCGGTTTAAAGTTTTTCAAACTTTTTTTCGTGATTGCAGCCATCCCAGGCAAGCTAGAGAGAAGCTTTTTGGACATTTGAAAGAGCACGTCATCCCCTACGTAGTCCTAAAGTTTCATTTGATTCCGGCATTGACTTTGGCCAGGAGACGATCGGAAATGATGCCCCAAGATCGCGAAAAACCCAAAAAATCAAAAGTTGATGTTGCATACTTTGACTGCTCTAGCTGCTGTCGTTTGGCCTGTAGAGCAGTCTAAAGGTATTTTCGGGAACACTTGCTGAGTGCTAGCCAGTAAAATCGAAATTTTGAAAATTTGTTCTGTTAAACTTTGACCCCTCTAACTGCCGTAGTTTAGCCTGTAGAGCGGTTTAAAGTTTTTCAAACTTTTTTTCGTGATTGCAGCCATCCCAGGCAAGCTAGAGAGAAGCTTTTTGGATATTTGAAAGAGCACGTCATCTCCTACGTAGTCCTAAAGTTTCATTTGATTCCGGCATTGACTTTGGCCAGGAGACGATCGAAAATGATACCCCAAGATCGCGAAAAACCCAAAAAATCAAAAGTTGATTTAGCATACTTTGACTGCTCTAGCTGTTGTCGTTTGGCCTGTAGAGCAGTCTAAAGGTATTTTCGGGAACATTTGCCGAGTGCTGGCCAGTAAAATCGAAATTTTGAAAATTCGTTCTGTTCAACTTTTACCCCTCTAACTGCCGTAGTTTAGCCTGTAGAGCGGTTTAAAGTTTTTCAAATTTTTTTCATGATTGCAGCCATCCCAGGCAAGCTAGAGAGAAGCTTTTTAGACATTTGAAAGAGCACGTCATCCCCTACGTAGTCCTAAAGTTTCATTTGATTCCGGCGTTGACTTTGGCCAGGAGACGATCGGAAATGATACCCCAAGATCGCGAAAAATTCAAAAAATCAAAAGTTGATTTAGCATACTTTGACTGCTCTAGCTGTTGTCGTTTGGTCTGTAGAGCAGTCTAAAGGTATTTTCGGGAACACTTGCTGAGTGCTGGCCAGTAAAATCGAAATTTTGAAAATTTGTTCTGTTCAACTTTGACCCCTCTAACTGCCGTAGTTTAGCCTGTAGAGCGGTTTAAAGTTTTTCAAACTTTTTTTCGTGATTGCAGCCATCCCAGGCAAGCTAGAGAGAAGCTTTTTGGACATTTGAAAGAGCACGTCATCCCCTACGTAGTCCTAAAGTTTCATTTGATTCCGGCATTGACTTTGGCCAGGAGACGATCGGAAATGATACCCCAAGATCGCGAAAAACCCAAAAAATCAAAAGTTGATTTAGCATACTTTGACTGCTCTAGCTGTTGTCGTTTGGTCTGTAGAGTAGTCTAAAGGTATTTTCGGGAACACTTGCTGAGTGCTGGCCAGTAAAGTCGAAATTTTGAAAATTCGTTCTGTTCAACTTTGACCCCTCTAACTGCCGTAGTTTAGCCTGTAGAGCGGTTTAAAGTTTTTCAAACTTTTTTTCGTGATTGCAGCCATCCCAGGCAAGCTAGAGAGAAGCTTTTTGGACATTTGAAAGAGCACGTCATCCCCTACGTAGTCCTAAAGTTTCATTTGATTCCGGCATTGACTTTGGCCAGGAGACGATCGGAAATGATACCCCAAGATCGCGAAAAACTCAAAAAATCAAAAGTTGATTTAGCATACTTTGACTGTTCTAGCTGTTGTCGTTTGGCCTGTAGAGCAGTCTAAAGGTATTTTCGGGAACACTTGCTGAGTGCTGGCCAGTAAAATCGAAATTTTGAAAATTTGTTCTGTTCAACTTTGACCCCTCTAATGCCGTAGTTTAGCCTGTAGAGCGGTTTAAAGTTTTTCAAACTTTTTTTCGTGATTGCAGCCATCCTAGGCAAGCTAGAGAGAAGCTTTTTGGACATTTGAAAGAGCACGTCATCCCCTACGTAGTCCTAAAGTTTCATTTGATTCCGGCGTTGACTTTGGCCAGGAGACGATCGGAAATGATACCCCAAGATCGCGAAAAATTCAAAAAATCAAAAGTTGATTTAGCATACTTTGACTGCTCTAGCTGTTGTCGTTTGGTCTGTAGAGCAGTCTAAAGGTATTTTCGGGAACACTTGCTGAGTGCTGGCCAGTAAAATCGAAATTTTGAAAATTTGTTCTGTTCAACTTTGACCCCTCTAACTGCCGTAGTTTAGCCTGTAGAGCGGTTTAAAGTTTTTCAAACTTTTTTTCGTGATTGCAGCCATCCCAGGCAAGCTAGAGAGAAGCTTTTTGGACAGTTCAAAGAGCACGTCATCCCCTACGTAGTCCTAAAGTTTCATTTGATTCCGGCATTGACTTTGGCCAGGAGACGATCGGAAATGATACCCCAAGATCGCGAAAAACCCAAAAAATCAAAAGTTGATTTAGCATACTTTGACTGCTCTAGCTGTTGTCGTTTGGCCTGTAGAGCAGTCTAAAGGTATTTTCGGGAACATTTGCTGAGTGCTGGCCAGTAAAATCGAAATTTTGAAAATTTGTTCTGTTGAACTTGGACCCCTCTAACTGCCGTAGTTTAGCCTGTAGAGCGGTTTAAAGTTATTCAAACTTTTTTTCGTGATTGCAGCCATCCCAGGCAAGCTAGAGAGAAGCTTTTTAGACATTTGAAAGAGCACGTCATCTCCTACGTAGTCCTAAAGTTTCATTTGATTCCGGCATTGACTTTGGCCAGGAGACGATCGAAAATGATACCCCAAGATCGCGAAAAACCCAAAAAATCAAAAGTTGATTTAGTATACTTTGACTGCTCTAGCTGTTGTCGTTTGGCCTGTAGAGCAGTCTAAAGGTATTTTCGGGAACACTTGCTGAGTGCTGGTCAGTAAAATCGAAATTTTGAAAATTTGTTCTGTTCAACTTTGACCCCTCTAACTGCCGTAGTTTAGCCTGTAGAGCGGTTTAAAGTTTTTCAAACTTTTTTTCGTGATTGCAGCCATCCCAGGCAAGCTAGAGAGAAGCTTTTTGGACATTTGAAAGAGCACGTCATCCCCTACGTAGTCCTAAAGTTTCATTTGATTCCGGCGTTGACTTTGGCCAGGAGACGATCGGAAATGATACCCTAAGATCGCGAAAAACCCAAAAAATCAAAAGTTGATTTAGCATACTTTGACTGCTCTAGCTGTTGTCGTTTGGCCTGTAGAGCAGTCTAAAGGTAATTTCGGGAACACTTGCTGAGTGCTGGCCAGTAAAATCGAAATTTTGAAAATTTGTTCTGTTCAACTTTGACCCCTCTAACTGCCGTAGTTTAGCCTGTAGAGCGGTTTAAAGTTTTTCAAACTTTTTTTCGTGATTGCAGCCATCCCAGGCAAGCTAGAGAGAAGCTTTGTGGACATTTGAAAGAGCACGTCATCCCCTACGTAGTCCTAAAGTTTCATTTGATTCCGGCGTTGACTTTGGCCAGGAGACGATCGGAAATGATACCCCAAGATCGCGAAAAACCCAAAAAATCAAAAGTTGATTTAGCATACTTTGACTGCTCTAGCTGTTGTCGTTTGGCCTGTAGAGCAGTCTAAAGGTAATTTCGGGAACACTTGCTGAGTGCTGGCCAGTAAAATCGAAATTTTGAAAATTTGTTCTGTTCAACTTTGACCCCTCTAACTGCCGTAGTTTAGCCTGTAGAGCGGTTTAAAGTTTTTCAAACTTTTTTTCGTGATTGCAGCCATCCCAGGCAAGCTAGAGAGAAGCTTTTTGGACATTTGAAAGAGCACGTCATCCCCTACGTAGTCCTAAAGTTTCATTTGATTCCGGCATTGACTTTGGCCAGGAGACGATCGGAAATGATACCCCAAGATCGCGAAAAACCCAAAAAATCAAAAGTTGATTTAGCATACTTTGACTGCTCTAGCTGTTGTCGTTTGGCCTGTAGAGCAGTCTGAAGGTATTTTCGGGAACACTTGCTGAGTGCTGACCAGTAAAATCGAAATTTTGAAAATTTGTTCTGTTCAACTTTGACCCCTCTAACTGCCGTAGTTTAGCCTGTAGAGCGGTTTAAAGTTTTGCAAACTTTTTTTCGTAATTGCAGCCATCCCAGGCAAGCTAGAGAGAAGCTTTTTGGACATTTGAAAGAGAACGTCATCCCCTACGTAGTCCTAAAGTTTCATTTGATTCCGGCATTGACTTTGGCCAGGAGACGATCGGAAATGATGCCCCAAGATCGCGAAAAACTCAAAAAATCAAAAGTTGATTTAGCATACTTTGACTGCTCTAGCTGTTGTCGTTTGGCCTGTAGAGCAGTCTGAAGGTATTTTCGGGAACACTTGCTGAGTGCTGACCAGTAAAATCGAAATTTTGAAAATTTGTTCTGTTCAACTCTAACTGCCGTAGTTTAGCCTGTAGAGCGGTTTAAAGTTTTTCAAACTTTTTTTCGTGATTGCAGCCATCCCAGGCAAGCTAGAGAGAAGCTTTTTGGACATTTGAAAGAGCACGTCATCCCCTACGTAGTCCTAAAGTTTCATTTGATTCCGGCGTTGACTTTGGCCAGGAGACGATCGGAAATGATGCCCCAAGATCGCGAAAAACCCAAAAAATCAAAAGTTGATTTTGCATACTTTGACTGCTCTAGCTGTTGTCGTTTGGCCTGTAGAGCAGTCTAAAGGTATTTTCGGGAACACTTGCTGAGTGCTGGCCAGTAAAATCGAAATTTTGAAAATTTGTTCTGTTGAACTTGGACCCCTCTAACTGCCGTAGTTTAGCCTGTAGAGCGGTTTAAAGTTTTTCAAACTTTTTTTCGTGATTGCAGCCATCCCAGGCAAGCTAGAGAGAAGCTTTTTGGACATTTGAAAGAGCACGTCATCCCCTACGTAGTCCTAAAGTTTCATTTGATTCCGGCGTTGACTTTGGCCAGGAGACGATCGGAAATGATGCCCCAAGATCGCGAAAAACCCAAAAAATCAAAAGTTGATTTTGCATACTTTGACTGCTCTAGCTGTTGTCGTTTGGCCTGTAGAGCAGTCTAAAGGTATTTTCGGGAACACTTGCTGAGTGCTGGCCAGTAAAATCGAAATTTTGAAAATTTGTTCTGTTGAACTTGGACCCCTCTAACTGCCGTAGTTTAGCCTGTAGAGCGGTTTAAAGTTTTTCAAACTTTTTTTCGTGATTGCAGCCATCCCAGGCAAGCTAGAGAGAAGCTTTTTGGACATTTGAAAGAGCACGTCATCCCCTACGTAGTCCTAAAGTTTCATTTGATTCCGGCGTTGACTTTGGCCAGGAGACGATCGGAAATGATGCCCCAAGATCGCGAAAAACCCAAAAAATCAAAAGTTGATTTTGCATACTTTGACTGCTCTAGCTGTTGTCGTTTGGCCTGTAGAGCAGTCTAAAGGTATTTTCGGGAACACTTGCTGAGTGCTGGCCAGTAAAATCGAAATTTTGAAAATTTGTTCTGTTGAACTTGGACCCCTCTAACTGCCGTAGTTTAGCCTGTAGAGCGGTTTAAAGTTTTTCAAACTTTTTTTCGTGATTGCAGCCATCCCAGGCAAACTAGAGAGAAGCTTTTTGGACATTTGAAAGAGCACGTCATCCCCTACGTAGTCCTAAAGTTTCATTTGATTCCGGCATTGACTTTGGCCAGGAGACGATCGGAAATGATACCCCAAGATCGCGAAAAACCCAAAAAATCAAAAGTTGATTTAGCATACTTTGACTGCTCTAGCTGTTGTCGTTTGGCCTGTAGAGCAGTCTAAAGGTATTTTCGGGAACACTTGCTGAGTGCTGGCCAGTAAAGTCGAAATTTTGAAAATTTGTTCTGTTCAACTTTGACCCCTCTAACTGCCGTAGTTTAGCCTGTAGAGCGGTTTAAAGTTTTTCAAACTTTTTTTCGTGATTGCAGCCATCCCAGGCAAACTAGAGAGAAGCTTTTTGGACATTTGAAAGAGCACGTCATCCCCTACGTAGTCCTAAAGTTTCATTTGATTCCGGCATTGACTTTGGCCAGGAGACGATCGGAAATGATACCCCAAGATCGCGAAAAACTCAAAAAATCAAAAGTTGATTTAGCATACTTTGACTGCTCTAGCTGTTGTCGTTTGGCCTGTAGAGCAGTCTAAAGGTATTTTCGGGAACACTTGCTGAGTGCTGGCCAGTAAAATCGAAATTTTGAAAATTTGTTCTGTTCAACTTTGACCCCTCTAACTGCCGTAGTTTAGCCTGTAGAGCGGTTTAAAGTTTTTCAAACTTTTTTTCGTGATTGCAGCCATCCCAGGCAAGCTAGAGAGAAGCTTTGTGGACATTTGAAAGAGCACGTCATCCCCTACGTAGTCCTAAAGTTTCATTTGATTCCGGCGTTGACTTTGGCCAGGAGACGATCGGAAATGATACCCCAAGATCGCGAAAAACCCAAAAAATCAAAAGTTGATTTAGCATACTTTGACTGCTCTAGCTGTTGTCGTTTGGCATGTAGAGCAGTCTAAAGGTAATTTCGGGAACACTTGCTGAGTGCTGGCCAGTAAAATCGAAATTTTGAAAATTTGTTCTGTTCAACTTTGACCCCTCTAACTGCCGTAGTTTAGCCTGTAGAGCGGTTTAAAGTTTTTCAAACTTTTTTTCGTGATTGCAGCCATCCCAGGCAAGCTAGAGAGAAGCTTTTTGGACATTTGAAAGAGCACGTCATCCCCTACGTAGTCCTAAAGTTTCATTTGATTCCGGCATTGACTTTGGCCAGGAGACGATCGTAAATGATACCCCAAGATCGCGAAAAACCCAAAAAATCAAAAGTTGATTTAGCATACTTTGACTGCTCTAGCTGTTGTCGTTTGGCCTGTAGAGCAGTCTAACGGTATTTTCGGGAACACTTGCTGAGTGCTGGCCAGTAAAATCGAAATTTTGAAAATTTGTTCTGTTCAACTTTGACCCCTCTAATGCCGTAGTTTAGCCTGTAGAGCGGTTTAAAGTTTTTCAAACTTTTTTTCGTGATTGCAGCCATCCCAGGCAAGCTAGAGAGAAGCTTTTTGGACATTTGAAAGAGCACGTCATCCCCTACGTAGTCCTAAAGTTTCATTTGATTCCGGCATTGACTTTGGCCAGGAGACGATCGGAAATGATACCCCAAGATCGCGAAAAACCCAAAAAATCAAAAGTTGATTTAGCATACTTTGACTGCTCTAGCTGTTGTCGTTTGGCCTGTAGAGCAGTCTGAAGGTATTTTCGGGAACACTTGCTGAGTGCTGACCAGTAAAATCGAAATTTTGAAAATTTGTTCTGTTCAACTTTGACCCCTCTAACTGCCGTAGTTTAGCCTGTAGAGCGGTTTAAAGTTTTTCAAACTTTTTTTCGTGATTGCAGCCATCCCAGGCAAGCTAGAGAGAAGCTTTTTGGACATTTGAAAGAGCACGTCATCCCCTACGTAGTCCTAAAGTTTCATTTGATTCCGGCGTTGACTTTGTCCAGGAGACGATCGGAAATGATGACCCAAGATCGCGAAAAACCCAAAAAATCAAAAGTTGATTTAGCATACTTTGACTGGTCTAGCTGTTGTCGTTTGGCCTGTAGAGCAGTCTGAAGGTATTTTCGGGAACACTTGCTGAGTGCTGGCCAGTAAAATCGAAATTTTGAAAATTTGTTCTGTTGAACTTGGACCCCTCTAACTGCCGTAGTTTAGCCTGTAGAGCGGTTTAAAGTTTTTCAAACTTTTTTTCGTGATTGCAGCCATCCCAGGCAAGCTAGAGAGAAGCTTTTTGGACATTTGAAAGAGCACGTCATCCCCTACGTAGTCCTAAAGTTTCATTTGATTCCGGCGTTGACTTTGGCCAAGAGACGATCGGAAATGATACCCCAAGATCGCGAAAAACCCAAAAAATCAAAAGTTGATTTAGCATACTTTGACTGCTCTAGCTGTTGTCGTTTGGCCTGTAGAGCAGTCTAAAGGTAATTTCGGGAACACTTGCTGAGTGCTGGCCAGTAAAATCGAAATTTTGAAAATTTGTTCTGTTCAACTTTGACCCCTCTAACTGCCGTAGTTTAGCCTGTAGAGCGGTTTAAAGTTTTTCAAACTTTTTTTCGTGATTGCAGCCATCCCAGGCAAGCTAGAGAGAAGCTTTTTGGACATTTGAAAGAGCACGTCATCCCCTACGTAGTCCTAAAGTTTCATTTGATTCCGGCATTGACTTTGGCCAGGAGACGATCGGAAATGATACCCCAAGATCGCGAAAAACCCAAAAAATCAAAAGTTGATTTAGCATACTTTGACTGCTCTAGCTGTTGTCGTTTGGCCTGTAGAGCAGTCTAAAGGTATTTTCGGGAACATTTGCTGAGTGCTGGCCAGTAAAGTCGAAATTTTGAAAATTTGTTCTGTTCAACTTTGACCCCTCTAACTGCCGTAGTTTAGCCTGTAGAGCGGTTTAAAGTTTTTCAAACTTTTTTTCGTGATTGCAGCCATCCCAGGCAAACTAGAGAGAAGCTTTTTGGACATTTGAAAGAGCACGTCATCCCCTACGTAGTCCTAAAGTTTCATTTGATTCCGGCATTGACTTTGGCCAGGAGACGATCGGAAATGATGCCCCAAGATCGCGAAAAACCCAAAAAATCAAAAGTTGATTTAGCATACTTTGACTGCTCTAGCTGTTGTCGTTTGGCCTGTAGAGCAGTCTAAAGGTATTTTCGGGAACACTTGCTGAGTGCTGGCCAGTAAAATCGAAATTTTGAAAATTTGTTCTGTTCAACTTTGACCCCTCTAACTGCCGTAGTTTAGCCTGTAGAGCGGTTTAAAGTTTTTCAAACTTTTTTTCGTGATTGCAGCCATCCCAGGCAAGCTAGAGAGAAGCTTTTTGGACATTTGAAAGAGCACGTCATCCCCTACGTAGTCCTAAAGTTTCATTTGATTCCGGCATTGACTTTGGCCAGGAGACGATCGGAAATGATAGCCCAAGATCGCGAAAAGCCCAAAAATTCAAACGTTGATTTAGCATACTTTGACTGCTCTAGCTGTTGTCGTTTGGCCTGTAGAGCAGTCTAAAGGTATTTTCGGGAACACTTGCTGAGTGCTGACCAGTAAAATCGAAATTTTGAAAATTTGTTCTGTTCAACTTTGACCCCTCTAACTGCCGTAGTTTAGCCTGTAGAGCGGTTTAAAGTTTTTCAAACTTTTTTTCGTGATTGCAGCCATCCCAGGCAAGCTAGAGAGAAGCTTTTTGGACATTTGAAAGAGCACGTCATCCCCTACGTAGTCCTAAAGTTTCATTTGATTCCGGCATTGACTTTGGCCAGGAGACGATCGGAAATGATACCCCAAGATCGCGAAAAACCCAAAAAATCAAAAGTTGATTTAGCATACTTTGACTGCTCTAGCTGTTGTCGTTTGGCCTGTAGAGCAGTCTGAAGGTATTTTCGGGAACACTTGCTGAGTGCTGGCCAGTAAAATCGAAATTTTGAAAATTTGTTCTGTTCAACTTTGACCCCTCTAACTGCCGTAGTTTAGCCTGTAGAGCGGTTTAAAGTTTTTCAAACTTTTTTTCGTGATTGCAGCCATCCCAGGCAAGCTAGAGAGAAGCTTTTTGGACATTTGAAAGAGCACGTCATCCCCTACGTAGTCCTAAAGTTTCATTTGATTCCGGCATTGACTTTGGCCAGGAGACGATCGGAAATGATACCCCAAGATCGCGAAAAACCCAAAAAATCAAAAGTTGATTTAGCATACTTTGACTGCTCTAGCTGTTGTCGTTTGGCCTGTAGAGCAGTCTGAAGGTATTTTCGGGAACACTTGCTGAGTGCTGGCCAGTAAAATCGAAATTTTGAAAATTTGTTCTGTTCAACTTTGACCCCTCTAACTGCCGTAGTTTAGCCTGTAGAGCGGTTTAAAGTTTTTCAAACTTTTTTTCGTGATTGCAGCCATCCCAGGCAAGCTAGAGAGAAGCTTTTTGGACATTTGAAAGAGCACGTCATCCCCTACGTAGTCCTAAAGTTTCATTTGATTCCGGCATTGACTTTGGCCAGGAGACGATCGGAAATGATACCCCAAGATCGCGAAAAACTCTAAAAATCAAAAGTTGATTTAGCATACTTTGACTGCTCTAGCTGTTGTCGTTTGGCCTGTAGAGCAGTCTAAAGGTATTTTCGGGAACATTTGCTGAGTGCTGGCCAGTAAAATCGAAATTTTGAAAATTTGTTCTGTTCAACTTTGACCCCTCTAACTGCCGTAGTTTAGCCTGTAGAGCGGTTTAAAGTTTTTCAAACTTTTTTTCGTGATTGCAGCCATCCCAGGCAAGCTAGAGAGAAGCTTTTTGGACATTTGAAAGAGCACGTCATCCCCTACGTAGTCCTAAAGTTTCATTTGATTCCGGCATTGACTTTGGCCAGGAGACGATCGGAAATGATACCCCAAGATCGCGAAAAACTCAAAAAATCAAAAGTTGAGTTAGCATACTTTGACTGCTCTAGCTGTTGTCGTTTGGCCTGTAGAGCAGTCTAAAGGTATTTTCGGGAACACTTGCTGAGTGCTGGCCAGTAAAATCGAAATTTTGAAAATTTGTTCTGTTCAACTTTGACCCCTCTAATGCCGTAGTTTAGCCTGTAGAGCGGTTTAAAGTTTTTCAAACTTTTTTTTCGTGATTGCAGCCATCCCAGGCAAGCTAGAGAGAAGCTTTTTGGACATTTGAAAGAGCACGTCATCTCCTACGTAGTCCTAAAGTTTCATTTGATTCCGGCATTGACTTTGGCCAGGAGACGATCGGAAATGATGCCCCAAGATCGCGAAAAACCCAAAAAATCAAAAGTTTATTTTGCATACTTTGACTGCTCTAGCTGTTGTCGTTTGGCCTGTAGAGCAGTCTAAAGGTATTTTCGGGAACATTTGCTGAGTGCTGGCCAGTAAAATCGAAATTTTGAAAATTTGTTCTGTTCAACTTTGACCCCTCTAACTGCCGTAGTTTAGCCTGTAGAGCGGTTTAAAGTTTTTCAAACTTTTTTTCGTGATTGCAGCCATCCCAGGCAAGCTAGAGAGAAGCTTTTTGGACATTTGAAAGAGCACGTCATCCCCTACGTAGTCCTAAAGTTTCATTTGATTCCGGCATTGACTTTGGCCAGGAGACGATCGGAAATGATACCCCAAGATCGCGAAAAACTCAAAAAATCAAAAGTTGAGTTAGCATACTTTGACTGCTCTAGCTGTTGTCGTTTGGCCTGTAGAGCAGTCTAAAGGTATTTTCGGGAACACTTGCTGAGTGCTGGCCAGTAAAATCGAAATTTTGAAAATTTGTTCTGTTCAACTTTGACCCCTCTAACTGCCGTAGTTTAGCCTGTAGAGCGGTTTAAAGTTTTTCAAACTTTTTTTCGTGATTGCAGCCATCCCAGGCAAGCTAGAGAGAAGCTTTTTGGACATTTGAAAGAGCACGTCATCCCCTACGTAGTCCTAAAGTTTCATTTGATTCCGGCATTGACTTTGGCCAGGAGACGATCGGAAATGATACCCCAAGATCGCGAAAAATTCAAAAAATCAAAAGTTGATTTAGCATACTTTGACTGCTCTAGCTGTTGTCGTTTGGCCTGTAGAGCAGTCTAAAGGTATTTTCGGGAACACTTGCTGAGTGCTGGCCAGTAAAATCGAAATTTTGAAAATTTGTTCTGTTCAACTTTGACCCCTCTAACTGCCGTAGTTTAGCCTGTAGAGCGGTTTAAAGTTTTTCAAACTTTTTTTCGTGATTGCAGCCATCCCAGGCAAGCTAGAGAGAAGCTTTTTGGACATTTGAAAGAGCACGTCATCCCCTACGTAGTCCTAAAGTTTCATTTGATTCCGGCATTGACTTTGGCCAGGAGACGATCGGAAATGATACCCCAAGATCGCGAAAAACTCTAAAAATCAAAAGTTGATTTAGCATACTTTGACTGCTCTAGCTGTTGTCGTTTGGCCTGTAGAGCAGTCTAAAGGTATTTTCGGGAACATTTGCTGAGTGCTGGCCAGTAAAATCGCAATTTTGAAAATTTGTTCTGTTCAACTTTGACCCCTCTAACTGCCGTAGTTTAGCCTGTAGAGCGGTTTAAAGTTTTTCAAACTTTTTTTCGTGATTGCAGCCATCCCAGGCAAGCTAGAGAGAAGCTTTTTGGACATTTGAAAGAGCACGTCATCCCCTACGTAGTCCTAAAGTTTCATTTGATTCCGGCATTGACTTTGGCCAGGAGACGATCGGAAATGATACCCCAAGATCGCGAAAAACTCAAAAAATCAAAAGTTGAGTTAGCATACTTTGACTGCTCTAGCTGTTGTCGTTTGGCCTGTAGAGCAGTCTAAAGGTATTTTCGGGAACACTTGCTGAGTGCTGGCCAGTAAAATCGAAATTTTGAAAATTTGTTCTGTTCAACTTTGACCCCTCTAACTGCCGTAGTTTAGCCTGTAGAGCGGTTTAAAGTTTTTCAAACTTTTTTTCGTGATTGCAGCCATCCCAGGCAAGCTAGAGAGAAGCTTTTTGGACATTTGAAAGAGCACGTCATCCCCTACGTAGTCCTAAAGTTTCATTTGATTCCGGCATTGACTTTGGCCAGGAGACGATCGTAAATGATACCCCAAGATCGCGAAAAACCCAAAAAATCAAAAGTTGATTTAGCATACTTTGACTGCTCTAGCTGTTGTCGTTTG
Source organism: Coelopa pilipes (assembly GCA_947389925.1). NCBI lineage: Eukaryota > Metazoa > Arthropoda > Insecta > Diptera > Coelopidae > Coelopa > Coelopa pilipes. The sequence continues at coordinate 7,666,015 of OX376698.1, read as the reverse complement.
GCCTGTAGAGCAGTCTAACGGTATTTTCGGGAACACTTGCTGAGTGCTGGCCAGTAAAATCGAAATTTTGAAAATTTGTTCTGTTCAACTTTGACCCCTCTAATGCCGTAGTTTAGCCTGTAGAGCGGTTTAAAGTTTTTCAAACTTTTTTTCGTGATTGCAGCCATCCCAGGCAAGCTAGAGAGAAGCTTTTTGGACATTTGAAAGAGCACGTCATCCCCTACGTAGTCCTAAAGTTTCATTTGATTCCGGCATTGACTTTGGCCAGGAGACGATCGGAAATGATACCCCAAGATCGCGAAAAACCCAAAAAATCAAAAGTTGATTTAGCATACTTTGACTGCTCTAGCTGTTGTCGTTTGGCCTGTAGAGCAGTCTGAAGGTATTTTCGGGAACACTTGCTGAGTGCTGACCAGTAAAATCGAAATTTTGAAAATTTGTTCTGTTCAACTTTGACCCCTCTAACTGCCGTAGTTTAGCCTGTAGAGCGGTTTAAAGTTTTTCAAACTTTTTTTCGTGATTGCAGCCATCCCAGGCAAGCTAGAGAGAAGCTTTTTGGACATTTGAAAGAGCACGTCATCCCCTACGTAGTCCTAAAGTTTCATTTGATTCCGGCGTTGACTTTGTCCAGGAGACGATCGGAAATGATGACCCAAGATCGCGAAAAACCCAAAAAATCAAAAGTTGATTTAGCATACTTTGACTGGTCTAGCTGTTGTCGTTTGGCCTGTAGAGCAGTCTGAAGGTATTTTCGGGAACACTTGCTGAGTGCTGGCCAGTAAAATCGAAATTTTGAAAATTTGTTCTGTTGAACTTGGACCCCTCTAACTGCCGTAGTTTAGCCTGTAGAGCGGTTTAAAGTTTTTCAAACTTTTTTTCGTGATTGCAGCCATCCCAGGCAAGCTAGAGAGAAGCTTTTTGGACATTTGAAAGAGCACGTCATCCCCTACGTAGTCCTAAAGTTTCATTTGATTCCGGCGTTGACTTTGGCCAAGAGACGATCGGAAATGATACCCCAAGATCGCGAAAAACCCAAAAAATCAAAAGTTGATTTAGCATACTTTGACTGCTCTAGCTGTTGTCGTTTGGCCTGTAGAGCAGTCTAAAGGTAATTTCGGGAACACTTGCTGAGTGCTGGCCAGTAAAATCGAAATTTTGAAAATTTGTTCTGTTCAACTTTGACCCCTCTAACTGCCGTAGTTTAGCCTGTAGAGCGGTTTAAAGTTTTTCAAACTTTTTTTCGTGATTGCAGCCATCCCAGGCAAGCTAGAGAGAAGCTTTTTGGACATTTGAAAGAGCACGTCATCCCCTACGTAGTCCTAAAGTTTCATTTGATTCCGGCATTGACTTTGGCCAGGAGACGATCGGAAATGATACCCCAAGATCGCGAAAAACCCAAAAAATCAAAAGTTGATTTAGCATACTTTGACTGCTCTAGCTGTTGTCGTTTGGCCTGTAGAGCAGTCTAAAGGTATTTTCGGGAACATTTGCTGAGTGCTGGCCAGTAAAGTCGAAATTTTGAAAATTTGTTCTGTTCAACTTTGACCCCTCTAACTGCCGTAGTTTAGCCTGTAGAGCGGTTTAAAGTTTTTCAAACTTTTTTTCGTGATTGCAGCCATCCCAGGCAAACTAGAGAGAAGCTTTTTGGACATTTGAAAGAGCACGTCATCCCCTACGTAGTCCTAAAGTTTCATTTGATTCCGGCATTGACTTTGGCCAGGAGACGATCGGAAATGATGCCCCAAGATCGCGAAAAACCCAAAAAATCAAAAGTTGATTTAGCATACTTTGACTGCTCTAGCTGTTGTCGTTTGGCCTGTAGAGCAGTCTAAAGGTATTTTCGGGAACACTTGCTGAGTGCTGGCCAGTAAAATCGAAATTTTGAAAATTTGTTCTGTTCAACTTTGACCCCTCTAACTGCCGTAGTTTAGCCTGTAGAGCGGTTTAAAGTTTTTCAAACTTTTTTTCGTGATTGCAGCCATCCCAGGCAAGCTAGAGAGAAGCTTTTTGGACATTTGAAAGAGCACGTCATCCCCTACGTAGTCCTAAAGTTTCATTTGATTCCGGCATTGACTTTGGCCAGGAGACGATCGGAAATGATAGCCCAAGATCGCGAAAAGCCCAAAAATTCAAACGTTGATTTAGCATACTTTGACTGCTCTAGCTGTTGTCGTTTGGCCTGTAGAGCAGTCTAAAGGTATTTTCGGGAACACTTGCTGAGTGCTGACCAGTAAAATCGAAATTTTGAAAATTTGTTCTGTTCAACTTTGACCCCTCTAACTGCCGTAGTTTAGCCTGTAGAGCGGTTTAAAGTTTTTCAAACTTTTTTTCGTGATTGCAGCCATCCCAGGCAAGCTAGAGAGAAGCTTTTTGGACATTTGAAAGAGCACGTCATCCCCTACGTAGTCCTAAAGTTTCATTTGATTCCGGCATTGACTTTGGCCAGGAGACGATCGGAAATGATACCCCAAGATCGCGAAAAACCCAAAAAATCAAAAGTTGATTTAGCATACTTTGACTGCTCTAGCTGTTGTCGTTTGGCCTGTAGAGCAGTCTGAAGGTATTTTCGGGAACACTTGCTGAGTGCTGGCCAGTAAAATCGAAATTTTGAAAATTTGTTCTGTTCAACTTTGACCCCTCTAACTGCCGTAGTTTAGCCTGTAGAGCGGTTTAAAGTTTTTCAAACTTTTTTTCGTGATTGCAGCCATCCCAGGCAAGCTAGAGAGAAGCTTTTTGGACATTTGAAAGAGCACGTCATCCCCTACGTAGTCCTAAAGTTTCATTTGATTCCGGCATTGACTTTGGCCAGGAGACGATCGGAAATGATACCCCAAGATCGCGAAAAACCCAAAAAATCAAAAGTTGATTTAGCATACTTTGACTGCTCTAGCTGTTGTCGTTTGGCCTGTAGAGCAGTCTGAAGGTATTTTCGGGAACACTTGCTGAGTGCTGGCCAGTAAAATCGAAATTTTGAAAATTTGTTCTGTTCAACTTTGACCCCTCTAACTGCCGTAGTTTAGCCTGTAGAGCGGTTTAAAGTTTTTCAAACTTTTTTTCGTGATTGCAGCCATCCCAGGCAAGCTAGAGAGAAGCTTTTTGGACATTTGAAAGAGCACGTCATCCCCTACGTAGTCCTAAAGTTTCATTTGATTCCGGCATTGACTTTGGCCAGGAGACGATCGGAAATGATACCCCAAGATCGCGAAAAACTCTAAAAATCAAAAGTTGATTTAGCATACTTTGACTGCTCTAGCTGTTGTCGTTTGGCCTGTAGAGCAGTCTAAAGGTATTTTCGGGAACATTTGCTGAGTGCTGGCCAGTAAAATCGAAATTTTGAAAATTTGTTCTGTTCAACTTTGACCCCTCTAACTGCCGTAGTTTAGCCTGTAGAGCGGTTTAAAGTTTTTCAAACTTTTTTTCGTGATTGCAGCCATCCCAGGCAAGCTAGAGAGAAGCTTTTTGGACATTTGAAAGAGCACGTCATCCCCTACGTAGTCCTAAAGTTTCATTTGATTCCGGCATTGACTTTGGCCAGGAGACGATCGGAAATGATACCCCAAGATCGCGAAAAACTCAAAAAATCAAAAGTTGAGTTAGCATACTTTGACTGCTCTAGCTGTTGTCGTTTGGCCTGTAGAGCAGTCTAAAGGTATTTTCGGGAACACTTGCTGAGTGCTGGCCAGTAAAATCGAAATTTTGAAAATTTGTTCTGTTCAACTTTGACCCCTCTAATGCCGTAGTTTAGCCTGTAGAGCGGTTTAAAGTTTTTCAAACTTTTTTTTCGTGATTGCAGCCATCCCAGGCAAGCTAGAGAGAAGCTTTTTGGACATTTGAAAGAGCACGTCATCTCCTACGTAGTCCTAAAGTTTCATTTGATTCCGGCATTGACTTTGGCCAGGAGACGATCGGAAATGATGCCCCAAGATCGCGAAAAACCCAAAAAATCAAAAGTTTATTTTGCATACTTTGACTGCTCTAGCTGTTGTCGTTTGGCCTGTAGAGCAGTCTAAAGGTATTTTCGGGAACATTTGCTGAGTGCTGGCCAGTAAAATCGAAATTTTGAAAATTTGTTCTGTTCAACTTTGACCCCTCTAACTGCCGTAGTTTAGCCTGTAGAGCGGTTTAAAGTTTTTCAAACTTTTTTTCGTGATTGCAGCCATCCCAGGCAAGCTAGAGAGAAGCTTTTTGGACATTTGAAAGAGCACGTCATCCCCTACGTAGTCCTAAAGTTTCATTTGATTCCGGCATTGACTTTGGCCAGGAGACGATCGGAAATGATACCCCAAGATCGCGAAAAACTCAAAAAATCAAAAGTTGAGTTAGCATACTTTGACTGCTCTAGCTGTTGTCGTTTGGCCTGTAGAGCAGTCTAAAGGTATTTTCGGGAACACTTGCTGAGTGCTGGCCAGTAAAATCGAAATTTTGAAAATTTGTTCTGTTCAACTTTGACCCCTCTAACTGCCGTAGTTTAGCCTGTAGAGCGGTTTAAAGTTTTTCAAACTTTTTTTCGTGATTGCAGCCATCCCAGGCAAGCTAGAGAGAAGCTTTTTGGACATTTGAAAGAGCACGTCATCCCCTACGTAGTCCTAAAGTTTCATTTGATTCCGGCATTGACTTTGGCCAGGAGACGATCGGAAATGATACCCCAAGATCGCGAAAAATTCAAAAAATCAAAAGTTGATTTAGCATACTTTGACTGCTCTAGCTGTTGTCGTTTGGCCTGTAGAGCAGTCTAAAGGTATTTTCGGGAACACTTGCTGAGTGCTGGCCAGTAAAATCGAAATTTTGAAAATTTGTTCTGTTCAACTTTGACCCCTCTAACTGCCGTAGTTTAGCCTGTAGAGCGGTTTAAAGTTTTTCAAACTTTTTTTCGTGATTGCAGCCATCCCAGGCAAGCTAGAGAGAAGCTTTTTGGACATTTGAAAGAGCACGTCATCCCCTACGTAGTCCTAAAGTTTCATTTGATTCCGGCATTGACTTTGGCCAGGAGACGATCGGAAATGATACCCCAAGATCGCGAAAAACTCTAAAAATCAAAAGTTGATTTAGCATACTTTGACTGCTCTAGCTGTTGTCGTTTGGCCTGTAGAGCAGTCTAAAGGTATTTTCGGGAACATTTGCTGAGTGCTGGCCAGTAAAATCGCAATTTTGAAAATTTGTTCTGTTCAACTTTGACCCCTCTAACTGCCGTAGTTTAGCCTGTAGAGCGGTTTAAAGTTTTTCAAACTTTTTTTCGTGATTGCAGCCATCCCAGGCAAGCTAGAGAGAAGCTTTTTGGACATTTGAAAGAGCACGTCATCCCCTACGTAGTCCTAAAGTTTCATTTGATTCCGGCATTGACTTTGGCCAGGAGACGATCGGAAATGATACCCCAAGATCGCGAAAAACTCAAAAAATCAAAAGTTGAGTTAGCATACTTTGACTGCTCTAGCTGTTGTCGTTTGGCCTGTAGAGCAGTCTAAAGGTATTTTCGGGAACACTTGCTGAGTGCTGGCCAGTAAAATCGAAATTTTGAAAATTTGTTCTGTTCAACTTTGACCCCTCTAACTGCCGTAGTTTAGCCTGTAGAGCGGTTTAAAGTTTTTCAAACTTTTTTTCGTGATTGCAGCCATCCCAGGCAAGCTAGAGAGAAGCTTTTTGGACATTTGAAAGAGCACGTCATCCCCTACGTAGTCCTAAAGTTTCATTTGATTCCGGCATTGACTTTGGCCAGGAGACGATCGGAAATGATACCCCAAGATCGCGAAAAACTCAAAAAATCAAAAGTTGAGTTAGCATACTTTGACTGCTCTAGCTGTTGTCGTTTGGCCTGTAGAGCAGTCTAAAGGTATTTTCGGGAACACTTGCTGAGTGCTGGCCAGTAAAATCGAAATTTTGAAAATTTGTTCTGTTCAACTTTGACCCCTCTAATGCCGTAGTTTAGCCTGTAGAGCGGTTTAAAGTTTTTCAAACTTTTTTTCGTGATTGCAGCCATCCCAGGCAAGCTAGAGAGAAGCTTTTTGGACATTTGAAAGAGCACGTCATCTCCTACGTAGTCCTAAAGTTTCATTTGATTCCGGCATTGACTTTGGCCAGGAGACGATCGGAAATGATGCCCCAAGATCGCGAAAAACTCTAAAAATCAAAAGTTGATTTAGCATACTTTGACTGCTCTAGCTGTTGTCGTTTGGCCTGTAGAGCAGTCTAAAGGTATTTTCGGGAACATTTGCTGAGTGCTGGCCAGTAAAATCGAAATTTTGAAAATTTGTTCTGTTCAACTTTGACCCCTCTAACTGCCGTAGTTTAGCCTGTAGAGCGGTTTAAAGTTTTTCAAACTTTTTTTCGTGATTGCAGCCATCCCAGGCAAGCTAGAGAGAAGCTTTTTGGACATTTGAAAGAGCACGTCATCCCCTACGTAGTCCTAAAGTTTCATTTGATTCCGGCATTGACTTTGGCCAGGAGACGATCGGAAATGATACCCCAAGATCGCGAAAAACTCAAAAAATCAAAAGTTGAGTTAGCATACTTTGACTGCTCTAGCTGTTGTCGTTTGGCCTGTAGAGCAGTCTAAAGGTATTTTCGGGAACACTTGCTGAGTGCTGGCCAGTAAAATCGAAATTTTGAAAATTTGTTCTGTTCAACTTTGACCCCTCTAACTGCCGTAGTTTAGCCTGTAGAGCGGTTTAAAGTTTTTCAAACTTTTTTTCGTGATTGCAGCCATCCCAGGCAAGCTAGAGAGAAGCTTTTTGGACATTTGAAAGAGCACGTCATCCCCTACGTAGTCCTAAAGTTTCATTTGATTCCGGCATTGACTTTGGCCAGGAGACGATCGGAAATGATACCCCAAGATCGCGAAAAATTCAAAAAATCAAAAGTTGATTTAGCATACTTTGACTGCTCTAGCTGTTGTCGTTTGGCCTGTAGAGCAGTCTAAAGGTATTTTCGGGAACACTTGCTGAGTGCTGGCCAGTAAAATCGAAATTTTGAAAATTTGTTCTGTTCAACTTTGACCCCTCTAACTGCCGTAGTTTAGCCTGTAGAGCGGTTTAAAGTTTTTCAAACTTTTTTTCGTGATTGCAGCCATCCCAGGCAAGCTAGAGAGAAGCTTTTTGGACATTTGAAAGAGCACGTCATCCCCTACGTAGTCCTAAAGTTTCATTTGATTCCGGCATTGACTTTGGCCAGGAGACGATCGGAAATGATAGCCCAAGATCGCGAAAAGCCCAAAAATTCAAACGTTGATTTAGCATACTTTGACTGCTCTAGCTGTTGTCGTTTGGCCTGTAGAGCAGTCTAAAGGTATTTTCGGGAACACTTGCTGAGTGCTGACCAGTAAAATCGAAATTTTGAAAATTTGTTCTGTTCAACTTTGACCCCTCTAACTGCCGTAGTTTAGCCTGTAGAGCGGTTTAAAGTTTTTCAAACTTTTTTTCGTGATTGCAGCCATCCCAGGCAAGCTAGAGAGAAGCTTTTTGGACATTTGAAAGAGCACGTCATCCCCTACGTAGTCCTAAAGTTTCATTTGATTCCGGCATTGACTTTGGCCAGGAGACGATCGGAAATGATACCCCAAGATCGCGAAAAACTCTAAAAATCAAAAGTTGATTTAGCATACTTTGACTGCTCTAGCTGTTGTCGTTTGGCCTGTAGAGCAGTCTAAAGGTATTTTCGGGAACATTTGCTGAGTGCTGGCCAGTAAAATCGAAATTTTGAAAATTTGTTCTGTTCAACTTTGACCCCTCTAACTGCCGTAGTTTAGCCTGTAGAGCGGTTTAAAGTTTTTCAAACTTTTTTTCGTGATTGCAGCCATCCCAGGCAAGCTAGAGAGAAGCTTTTTGGACATTTGAAAGAGCACGTCATCCCCTACGTAGTCCTAAAGTTTCATTTGATTCCGGCATTGACTTTGGCCAGGAGACGATCGGAAATGATACCCCAAGATCGCGAAAAACTCAAAAAATCAAAAGTTGAGTTAGCATACTTTGACTGCTCTAGCTGTTGTCGTTTGGCCTGTAGAGCAGTCTAAAGGTATTTTCGGGAACACTTGCTGAGTGCTGGCCAGTAAAATCGAAATTTTGAAAATTTGTTCTGTTCAACTTTGACCCCTCTAACTGCCGTAGTTTAGCCTGTAGAGCGGTTTAAAGTTTTTCAAACTTTTTTTCGTGATTGCAGCCATCCCAGGCAAGCTAGAGAGAAGCTTTTTGGACATTTGAAAGAGCACGTCATCCCCTACGTAGTCCTAAAGTTTCATTTGATTCCGGCATTGACTTTGGCCAGGAGACGATCGGAAATGATACCCCAAGATCGCGAAAAACCCAAAAAATTAAAAGTTGATTTAGCATACTTTGACTGCTCTAGCTGTTGTCGTTTGGCCTGTAGAGCAGTATAAAGGTATTTTCGGGAACACTTGCTGAGTGCTGGCCAGTAAAATCGAAATTTTGAAAATTTGTTCTGTTCAACTTTGACCCCTCTAACTGCCGTAGTTTAGCCTGTAGAGCGGTTTAAAGTTTTTCAAACTTTTTTTCGTGATTGCAGCCATCCCAGGCAAGCTAGAGAGAAGCTTTTTGAACATTTGAAAGAGCACGTCATCCCCTACGTAGTCCTAAAGTTTCATTTGATTCCGGCATTGACTTTGGCCAGGAGACGATCGGAAATGATACCCCAAGATCGCGAAAAACTCAAAAAATCAAAAGTTGATTTAGCATACTTTGACTGCTCTAGCTGTTGTCGTTTGGCCTGTAGAGCAGTCTAAAGGTATTTTCGGGAATACTTGCTGAGTGCTGGCCAGTAAAATCGAAATTTTGAAAATTTGTTCTGTTCAACTTTGACCACTCGAATGCCGTAGTTTAGCCTGTAGAGCGGTTTAAAGTTTTTCAAACTTTTTTTCGTGATTGCAGCCATCCCAGGCAAGCTAGAGAGAAGCTTTTTGGACATTTGAAAGAGCACGTCATCCCCTACGTAGTCCTAAAGTTTCATTTGATTCCGGCATTGACTTTGGCCAGGAGACGATCGGAAATGATACCCCAAGATCGCGAAAAACTCAAAAAATCAAAAGTTGATTTAGCATACTTTGACTGCTCTAGCTGTTGTCGTTTGGCCTGTAGAGCAGTCTAAAGGTATTTTCGGGAACATTTGCCGAGTGCTGGCCAGTAAAATCGAAATTTTGAAAATTCGTTCTGTTCAACTTTGACCCCTCTAACTGCCGTAGTTTAGCCTGTAGAGCGGTTTAAAGTTTTTCAAACTTTTTTTCGTGATTGCAGCCATCCCAGGCAAGCTAGAGAGAAGCTTTTTGGACATTTGAAAGAGCACGTCATCCCCTACGTAGTCCTAAAGTTTCATTTGATTCCGGCATTGACTTTGGCCAGGAGACGATCGGAAATGATACCCCAAGATCGCGAAAAACTCAAAAAATCAAAAGTTGATTTAGCATACTTTGACTGCTCTAGCTGTTGTCGTTTGGCCTGTAGAGCAGTCTAAAGGTATTTTCGGGAACATTTGCTGAGTGCTGGCCAGTAAAATCGAAATTTTGAAAATTTGTTCTGTTCAAATTTGACCCCTCTAATGCCGTAGTTTAGCCTGTAGAGCGGTTTAAAGTTTTTCAAACTTTTTTTCGTGATTGCAGCCATCCCAGGCAAGCTAGAGAGAAGCTTTTTGGACATTTGAAAGAGCACGTCATCCCCTACGTAGTCCTAAAGTTTCATTTGATTCCGGCATTGACTTTGGCCAGGAGACGATCGGAAATGATACCCCAAGATCGCGAAAAACTCAAAAAATCAAAAGTTGATTTAGCATACTTTGACTGCTCTAGCTGTTGTCGTTTGGCCTGTAGAGCAGTCTAAAGGTATTTTCGGGAACATTTGCCGAGTGCTGGCCAGTAAAATCGAAATTTTGAAAATTCGTTCTGTTCAACTTTGACCCCTCTAACTGCCGTAGTTTAGCCTGTAGAGCGGTTTAAAGTTTTTCAAAGTTTTTTTCGTGATTGCAGCCATCCCAGGCAAGCTAGAGAGAAGCTTTTTGGACATTTGAAAGAGCACGTCATCCCCTACGTAGTCCTAAAGTTTCATTTGATTCCGGCATTGACTTTGGCCAGGAGACGATCGGAAATGATACCCCAAGATCGCGAAAAACCCAAAAAATCAAAAGTTGATTTAGCATACTTTGACTGCTCTAGCTGTTGTCGTTTGGCCTGTAGAGCAGTCTGAAGGTATTTTCGGGAACACTTGCTGAGTGCTGGCCAGTAAAATCGAAATTTTGCAAATTTGTTCTGTTCAACTTTGACCCCTCTAACTGCCGTAGTTTAGCCTGTAGAGCGGTTTAAAGTTTTTCAAACTTTTTTTCGTGATTGCAGCCATCCCAGGCAAGCTAGAGAGAAGCTTTTTGAACATTTGAAAGAGCACGTCATCCCCTACGTAGTCCTAAAGTTTCATTTGATTCCGGCATTGACTTTGGCCAGGAGACGATCGGAAATGATACCCCAAGATCGCGAAAAACTCAAAAAATCAAAAGTTGATTTAGCATACTTTGACTGCTCTAGCTGTTGTCGTTTGGCCTGTAGAGCAGTCTAAAGGTATTTTCGGGAATACTTGCTGAGTGCTGGCCAGTAAAATCGAAATTTTGAAAATTTGTTCTGTTCAACTTTGACCACTCGAATGCCGTAGTTTAGCCTGTAGAGCGGTTTAAAGTTTTTCAAACTTTTTTTCGTGATTGCAGCCATCCCAGGCAAGCTAGAGAGAAGCTTTTTGGACATTTGAAAGAGCACGTCATCCCCTACGTAGTCCTAAAGTTTCATTTGATTCCGGCATTGACTTTGGCCAGGAGACGATCGAAAATGATACCCCAAGATCGCGAAAAACCCAAAAAATCAAAAGTTGATTTAGCATACTTTGACTGCTCTAGCTGTTGTCGTTTGGCCTGTAGAGCAGTCTAAAGGTATTTTCGGGAACATTTGCCGAGTGCTGGCCAGTAAAATCGAAATTTTGAAAATTCGTTCTGTTCAACTTTGACCCCTCTAACTGCCGTAGTTTAGCCTGTAGAGCGGTTTAAAGTTTTTCAAAGTTTTTTTCGTGATTGCAGCCATCCCAAGCAAGCTAGAGAGAAGCTTTTTGGACATTTGAAAGAGCACGTCATCCCCTACGTAGTCCTAAAAACTCATTTGATTCCGGCATTGACTTTGGCCAGGAAACGATCGGAAATGATACCCCAAGATCGCGAAAAGCCCAAAAATTCAAACGTTGATTTAGCATACTTTGACTGCTCTATCTGTTGTCGTTTGGCCTGTAGAGCAGTCTAAAGGTATTTTCGGGAACACTTGCTGAGTGCTGGCCAGTAAAATCGAAATTTTGAAAATTTGTTCTGTTCAACTTTGACCCCTCTAACTGCCGTAGTTTAGCCTGTAGAGCGGTTTAAAGTTTTTCAAACTTTTTTTCGTGATTGCAGCCATCCCAGGCAAGCTAGAGAGAAGCTTTTTGGACATTTGAAAGAGCACGTCATCCCCTACGTAGTCCTAAAGTTTCATTTGATTCCGGCATTGACTTTGGCCAGGAGACGATCGGAAATGATAGCCCAAGATCGCGAAAAGCCCAAAAATTCAAACGTTGATTTAGCATACTTTGACTGCTCTAGCTGTTGTCGTTTGGCCTGTAGAGCAGTCTAAAGGTATTTTCGGGAACATTTGCTGAGTGCTGGCCAGTAAAATCGAAATTTTGAAAATTTGTTCTGTTCAACTTTGACCCCTCTAATGCCGTAGTTTAGCCTGTAGAGCGGTTTAAAGTTTTTCAAACTTTTTTTCGTGATTGCAGCCATCCCAGGCAAGCTAGAGAGAAGCTTTTTGGACATTTGAAAGAGCACGTCATCCCCTACGTAGTCCTAAAGTTTCATTTGATTCCGGCATTGACTTTGGCCAGGAGACGATCGGAAATGATACCCCAAGATCGCGAAAAACTCAAAAAATCAAAAGTTGATTTAGCATACTTTGACTGCTCTAGCTGTTGTCGTTTGGCCTGTAGAGCAGTCTAAAGGTATTTTCGGGAACATTTGCCGAGTGCTGGCCAGTAAAATCGAAATTTTGAAAATTCGTTCTGTTCAACTTTGACCCCTCTAATGCCGTAGTTTAGCCTGTAGAGCGGTTTAAAGTTTTTCAAACTTTTTTTCGTGATTGCAGCCATCCCAGGCAAGCTAGAGAGAAGCTTTTTGGACATTTGAAAGAGCACGTCATCCCCTACGTAGTCCTAAAGTTTCATTTGATTCTGGCATTGACTTTGGCCAGGAGACGATCGGAAATGATACCCCAAGATCGCGAAAAACCCAAAAAATTAAAAGTTGATTTAGCATACTTTGACTGCTCTAGCTGTTGTCGTTTGGCCTGTAGAGCAGTATAAAGGTATTTTCGGGAACACTTGCTGAGTGCTGGCAAGTAAAATCGAAATTTTGCAAATTTGTTCTGTTCAACTTTGACCCCTCTAACTGCCGTAGTTTAGCCTGTAGAGCGGTATAAAGTTTTTCAAACTTTTTTTCGTGATTGCAGCCTGTAGAGCGGTTTAAAGTTTTTCAAACTTTTTTTCGTGATTGCAGCCATCCCAGGCAAGCTAGAGAGAAGCTTTTTGGACATTTGAAAGAGCACGTCATCCCCTAAGTAGTCCTAAAAATTCATTTGATTCCGGCATTGACTTTGGCCAGGAAACGATCGGAAATGATACCCCAAGATCGCGAAAAGCCCAAAAATTCAAACGTTGATTTAGCATACTTTGACTGCTCTAGCTGTTGTCGTTTGGCCTGTAGAGCAGTCTAAAGGTATTTTCGGGAACACTTGCTGAGTGCTGGCCAGTAAAATCGAAATTTTGAAAATTTGTTCTGTTCAACTTTGACCCCTCTAACTGCCGTAGTTTAGCCTGTAGAGCGGTTTAAAGTTTTTCAAACTTTTTTTCGTGATTGCAGCCATCCCAGGCAAGCTAGAGAGAAGCTTTTTGGACATTTGAAAGAGCACGTCATCCCCTACGTAGTCCTAAAGTTTCATTTGATTCCGGCATTGACTTTGGCCAGGAGACGATCGGAAATGATAGCCCAAGATCGCGAAAAGCCCAAAAATTCAAACGTTGATTTAGCATACTTTGACTGCTCTAGCTGTTGTCGTTTGGCCTGTAGAGCAGTCTAAAGGTATTTTCGGGAACACTTGCTGAGTGCTGGCCAGTAAAATCGAAATTTTGTAAATTTGTTCTGTTCAACTTTGACCCCTCTAACTGCCGTAGTTTAGCCTGTAGAGCGGTTTAAAGTTTTTCAAACTTTTTTTCGTGATTGCAGCCATCCCAGGCAAGCTAGAGAGAAGCTTTTTGGACATTTGAAAGAGCACGTCATCCCCTACGTAGTCCTAAAGTTTCATTTGATTCCAACATTGACTTTGGCCAGGAGACGATCGGAAATGATACCCCAAGATCGCGAACAACTCAAAAAATCAAAAGTTGATTTAGCATACTTTGACTGCTCTAGCTGTTGTCGTTTGGCCTGTAGAGCAGTCTAAAGGTATTTTCGGGAACACTTGCTGAGTGCTGGCCAGTAAAATCGAAATTTTGCAAATTTGTTCTGTTCAACTTTGACCCCTCTAACTGCCGTAGTTTAGCCTGTAGAGCGGTTTAAAGTTTTTCAAACTTTTTTTCGTGATTGCAGCCATCCCAGGCAAGCTAGAGAGAAGCTTTTTGGACATTTGAAAGAGCACGTCATCCCCTACGTAGTCCTAAAGTTTCATTTGATTCCGGCATTGACTTTGGCCAGGAGACGATCGGAAATGATACCCCAAGATCGCGAAAAACCCAAAAAATTAAAAGTTGATTTAGCATACTTTGACTGCTCTAGCTGTTGCCGTTTGGCCTGTAGAGCAGTCTGAAGGTATTTTCGGGAACACTTGCTGAGTGCTGACCAGTAAAATCGAAATTTTGAAAATTTGTTCTGTTCAACTTTGACCCCTCTAACTGCCGTAGTTTAGCCTGTAGAGCGGTTTAAAGTTTTTCAAACTTTTTTTCGTGATTGCAGCCATCCCAGGCAAGCTAGAGAGAAGCTTTTTGGACATTTGAAAGAGCACGTCATCCCCTACGTAGTCCTAAAGTTTCATTTGATTCCAACATTGACTTTGGCCAGGAGACGATCGGAAATGATACCCCAAGATCGCGAACAACTCAAAAAATCAAAAGTTGATTTAGCATACTTTGACTGCTCTAGCTGTTGTCGTTTGGCCTGTAGAGCAGTCTAAAGGTATTTTCGGGAACACTTGCTGAGTGCTGACCAGTAAAATCGAAATTTTGAAAATTTGTTCTGTTCAACTTTGACCCCTCTAACTGCCGTAGTTGTAGAGTGGCTGTAGAGTGGTTTAAAGATGATTGGCCGGCATTGACTTTGAACACGTTGATGAGGGTGAAGCCAATGAAGAGTCGTCGATGGAAAACACGAGGAAATCCCAAATGACTGATTGAAAGGGAGAGAGATAGAAAGCAAGAGCGAGAGAGTGAGATTGTGAGAGAGGAAAATGCACGGTATGCACGATGAGAGAGTTTCAATATTGGAGAGAGGAAGAGTGAAGTGAGTGCTGGAAGAGTGAGAGCGGGATTTGTTAAAGTGAGAGCAATATTGATCAACGTTGAAATCAAGCGGGATCGATGAAAATAAATAATACGATTGAGAAATGAAAATATGAATGAATGAGAGATGAATGATGAAGATAAGATAGGGAAGAGAAATTAATTAATTAATTGTCAAAAAATAAAATAAAATAAAATAAAATAAAATAAAAGAATAAACAGAAAAGAAAATAATGAGAAAAAATAATAAATGAGAAAGTAAATGTGAGGAAAGAAATGTTGTGAATTTATAAATCAAAATAAGAGAGAGAAGATGTGGAGAAAGCGCCAGACCCAAAGTTGCCAACAGTTCCTTACAAGACAGATAGAAAGGGAGAGGGCGATTGATAGAGTCAGAAAGAGAGAGAGAGAGAGAGAGAGTGAAGAACATTTTCACGACTTCAAGTGTTCATCGAAATTGGAAATGGAAAAGGAACGAAGTCGCAGTAGAATGAAAGAGATGGAAAATGAAGAGACGCGGTAAGAAGAGGAAGGGAAATGCCAAGCGGCGGAAATATTTATCAAATTATAAGAGGAGTTAGGCACACACTACAACAAGAACAACAACAGCAACAACAACAATACACACTTCAATGAAACAAACACGAGTTCTAGAGTTTTCGATTTTTCTTCTTTGTTGCTTGTTATTCATGTTGTCATCGTCGTCGCCGCTATTGTTGTTGTTGTAGATGCCATTGTTGTGATTGTTATTCTTGCTTTTGTTATTATTGTTGTAGTTCGTGTTGCTGCTGCTGCTGCTTCAGTTATTTGTTCATCCGTTCGTTCATCAAGTCCACGGCAAGAGCTCATAAATTTCATTAGAAAAACGCATAAATTGCGAGGCGAATTGGATGGAGGCGACGTACAGGGAGCAGGGAGCAAAAACAACGAAAACAAGGACAATAAAAACAAGAGCTACTACAACAACAAAAACTTCATGAACACCAAGAACAACCTCCAGAACGATTGCAGTAAGGAAGAGAACAAGAACAACTGTATTAAGACCGAATTGAACAACAACATAAGAGCAACTACTGGATTAGCAGGAGCAATAGCAAAAGCAACAACGACAACAACAACAAGAAGAAGAACATCAACAACAAAATCAAGAGCAATAACGAAAGGAAGAATACTACGAAAATACGAACAACAAAAACAAAAAGATCTAAAACAATCTAAAACATGAAAACAACAGAAAAACAACAACAGCAAAATCTACTACAACCAAATCTAAGCAACAACAACAAGCAACAGCAGCGACAGAAGCATCGGATGAAGAGGAAGAAGGAGAAGAAGAATAAGCATCAGCATCAGCAGCAGAAGCAACTGAGGGAGAAAGAGAAGAAAAATGATAAGAAGAAGGAGAAGAATGACTTTTCCGCAGCTTCGAGATGCAGCGAGTGCCGCCTGTGTGTGAGTGTATGCGATTGTGTTAGTGAGTGACTGAGTTCGCTGCTGTGTGCGTGTGTGTGTGTCTGAGTTTCTTTGCATGTGTGTGTGTGTGCGGAAGGAGGGAAGTTCGCTGTGATACGGCGTTGACTGGAGCTTCCGGCAGGCGTTGAGGGGCGCGGAAGGGGATGAGGGGGTCGAGGGTGGGGGCGGTCGGTCGTTCGGTCGCGGAGGCGAAAACAAAATGGCGCACGAGGCGAAATTAAATTTAATGCGTTTGAATAAATTTATGAATAACGATAAACAATGGGCCAACAACGGCAGACACAACAACAACACTAAGAGCAACAACAGCAGCCACAACAAACACAACAATAGCAATAACTATAGCAGCATCGACAATGACAACAACAAATGCCATCAGCAGCACTTGTCGAGATGCGAATGAGCAGCGAACACTGCAAGAAAATGTGGCTAAAAAAATTCCAATAAAAAAGCATTTTTTTTTTAATGTAAAATTGCACTGAACAAAAGACTTGATAAAAAATTTAAAATCACGTCTAATTCGAAATGAATTGCTCTAAAAACAAGATCAAAATAATCAAAGTAAATCGTGTGAAAAGTCAAAATAATTTTCACAAATGTTGAATTATACTTCTCACAGCCTATTGTGTTCTGCCTTTACAATAGAAAAACAAAAAAAACGAAAATAAAATGAAAATTAAATGAAATAAAATCAATTGAAAGAAATACGTTTTTCAAATATAAAGAAAAGCTGAAAAAGTGAATAACAATTAAACTCGAAAGACTCAAAAGATATCTCATCAATATTTCACAATTGATTTTGAAATTTATTGACATTAATGAAGTAGTAGAATTAAATAAACATAAAAGAAAAATACAACTAAAATAAAATATAAAAAAAGAAATATTAAAGTAACTAAAACGAAAAACAATAAAAATTATCAGAAAGTGTCGAAAATTGTGCGAAAAACAAAATATTTTAAAAATAACATTGAAATTGTGAATTGGGTTTCCAAAATTGTTTCCAATGTTATTTTCGGCATGAAATTTATAATTATGACGGACACGCCCAGCGCCCCCGAAAAAGGCCACGCCATCAGCCTTCGGTTTCATCAGAAATCTCGGCGAAGATTTGTGAATGCAGACTTGTTAACTACAGCAACTATAGCATGAATAACAACAACAAAAACAACAACAACAATGACCATAACAACAATGACCACAACAACAAGACCAACAATAAGTTGCCCAACTCACATTTATCTTGTCTCACGTCCGTCCGCTCCTGCTCCACACCTCATCTCATCGCCAGTTCTCTGCTTCTCCTCCGTTGCTTTCCCTTTCTCCTTCTCATTTCATCTCCGCCCTCTTCCTCTTCTCCGCCCTCGTCTCTTCCGCCACTCATTCGTTGGCACTCGCACGTTTTCCGCTCCCTTCAAGGCGTCAAAAACGCAGGAGTCTCTGAGCGTTTTCGTTGCCTTCGTTGTTGTTGTTCCTCTTGTTATTGTTGTTGTTGCTTTTATTGTTGGTTTGATCCCCCCTCTCGACGCCCTCCTTTCGCCTCTTCTTTCGGCGCTGTCATGCCGGGTCATCTATCTTGGCTAGCGATCCTCCTGCTTCGTCTCCTCCTCCGCCGCCTTCGTTCGCCTCCTGCTCGTCCACTCAGCGGCTTCCGCTCGTCATTGGTGTTTGTTGTCGCTGGTTGTCTCGGCCACGCCCACTGCCAGACCTCGCCTTCATACCACGCCGCCCTCCGTCCTCCATCGGTGGTCGACGGCGGCTGCAGCGGCGGTGCCCGAAAATCGGAGCTGCCTTTGTTTTGTTTACGCCGGAAGTCGCAGTTGGCAACGCCGCGACGTCAGCTGGAGATGAGCGACCGGAAAACAACAACAACAATGACAATAACAACAATGACAAGTGAAACAACAATGGTTGTCTTTATTGTTGTTGTTGTAGTTTTCTGGCACTCCTCTGGTTTTGACTTCCGGTTGGCATTGAAATCGCCGCCATTTGCGCGGAAGCGACGTGTTGGCAGCCATTGTGGCGGCGTTGCCAGACTGTCCGATCCGCTGAAAGAGCCGTCCTCCTCCTCCTCCTCCTCTTCTTCTAGCTCTTCCTCCTTTTACCTCCCGCCCTTCCCCAATCTTCTCTTTCCAGAACTTCTTCACCGAAGCCCCGAAGACGTCGGAAGGTGGGAGAAAAGGAGGCGGTAGGAAGGTTTGGGGAGGGGAAAGAGGTGGTTGGAGGGTGGCTGGGCGTGCCTCGGAGGGCTCGGGCGACGTCCTTCAATCCATCAGCTCTCGCTGACGTCCTTCATCTAGCAACAGGATCCACGGCGTGTTTCGTGTAAATAAATAAACGAAGTCCTCGGAGAACGCGTCCTTCGCTCGCTCCTCTCCAGCCGCCGCAGACCCCCATGGTGGCAACAACAACAAGGCGAACATCAACATTAAAAGCAACAACAACGAGGAAACATGAACGGCAACATAAACAACAACAATAACGAGAACCGCGACCGGAAGCCGCATTCTTCGGCCGCGGCAGGGGAGGAAGCGGAAGAGTTGACGCCATCGGAGGCGGCGTCGACAACAAATGGCTGGCTTTATTGCCGCTTCCGTCTCCCTCTGTCTCTACCATCTCCGTCTCCCTCTGCCGCCCTAAGCCGCCGCAAGGTTTCGCCGTGACAATAATTGCTTTGCGGTTCCGCCGCCTGGGGGCGCAAACAAAGGCGAAGCCGGCGACGTAGGCGGAGACGACTGTGGTTTCAGCCGACGATACTCATATGGAGCGGATCCCCGCGCTCCCTTCCCTCCTCCCTCACACACGTCCTCCCTCTCTCTCTCTCTCACTCCCCCTCACGCATTCTCCTTGTCTCATTTTCTCTCTCCCTCCCGCCCTCGGCGTGTGTGCGGAACTTCATTGCCGTGGAGTTCACAAAATTAATTTAAAGATTATTTTTAACGACGAGCCTCCTCGTTAGGCCCGAGCGACCTCTTTAACGAGCCGCCCCAAGTGCCGCGCCCACACCCAAGCCCACGCCCACGCCCACGCCCACCTCAACCCACAACCAACAAGATCAACAACAACGGCTGGCACAAAAATAACAACAGGCTTGCCGAATTCAAGTCTGGAGGAAAGGAAATTATTATCCGAGAGCGAGAGAGTTTTATTGCCGTGTCTGTTGGTCGGCCTACCGCTCCCCCCACCCCCGCCGATGAACTGTTGAGTTGGCAACGCGGTGACGCTCGTTTGCCATGGCCGAGGCTCGACCCGGGCTCCTTCTAATTGCGCCTGGCGAAAACCATCAGACGCCCCTCGGCCCACCACCTCGGCTCCACCTCGCGTCCTCGTCCTCCTCTTCTTCGTTTCGTCCCCGTCGTCGCCCTGACCGCCTTCGGGGCCGCTTAATCTTATTTGTTCCTGCTTCACCGCCAAGACTCCCAGGAAGCCCTGGCTTTCGTGGTGAGTCCGGGGAGTCTGGCGATGAGAGCGTGGTGAAGGCTGGAGTGCGGATGAGTGAAAGGTGGCGAATGTCGTTGGGCGAGTTCGGTCGAGGCGGTGGAGCGGGATGAGAGTGAGTGGGAGTTGGTGAGAGGTGGGTGTGAAGTTGGGAGTGTGGAAGGAGGACAAGGGCAAGGACGAAGCCGACGGGGACAAATTGTTGAGATGCAAAAAATTCCATGAGCAAAATTAAGGACACAAACATCGACCTTGTTGTCGCCAAGAAAAACTTCAACAAGAACGCCAAAAACAACGGTAGCACCGAACGATCGTAACAAAAATCTCAACAAAAACGTCAAAAACAACATCAACACTAATGGCAACAACAACTCCGTAAACAAAATCAAAAATCGAAAACTAAAACAATGTCAACTGCTTTTGCATGAAATTTAGTTTTTAAGCCCAAGTCGATTTCGTTCAATTCAAGACTAAACCAAGTGCTTTGAGTTTTTCTCATCAGCTGTCTCTCAATCTCCGTCGCTCTCCCTCGCTCACCTCAGCCTGTATCTTTCTCTGTCTCTCCTCCCTATCTCTCTCTCTTTCTCTCTCACTTCTCTCTCTTCCCATCCTTTCGGTTGTAGTTTTAAAGCTCGTCCGAAACGCTGAAAACACAAAACCTAATTTATTCCGAGGCTTCACTTTCGTTGCTGTCGATAACTACAGCTATAACAACAACAACTGCGACAACAACAACTTACAAAAAAGAAACTTTCAAAAGCATAGAACCAAAACTACAACAACTAGTAACAATGACTACAACAACAACAACGACGACGTGATGAACCTTAAGCAAGAACAACACGAAGAAACACGATGGAAACAACAAGAAGAAATTGCTACAAAAACAACAACAACCTCGACTGCAACTATTGCTCCCAGCAGGAGCGGCAGCAACAACGTGAACAAGGAGAAGAGAACCGACAACAACAACAACAATGAGAAGAGCAGCAACAACAACAACGCCATCATTTTCATGAATATTAAAATTTTCGTCTGCTTAAGAAATTTTACAATTAACTGGCGGAAGGACGAGCTCAGGACGCGAAGGGCCGGATGACGAGAGCGAGAGGAGGGAGGAGGAGAGCGAGCAGGAGCGGGACCTGGGCCAGGACTCGACGCAGCTGCCGCGAGCCGTCGACGAAAGTAAACATCAAAGAGCAAGGAGCGGAGCGGAGCCGAGCAGCCGGTCGACGGTCGCCGGTCTTGGTCGATGGTCGTCGGTCCCTCGAGGCACCGGCACCGGCACCGGCAGCGGCTTCGCTCGAGGTCCTTCGCATCGCCGTCGTCGTCGCCGCAGGACGCCCGGCCACGTCGTCGCGCGGAACGGAGCGGATGCGAAACGGAAGTGAAACGGAGCGAGCCGGAAGCGAGGACCCCAGGGGCGGGGGATGAGCGGAGTCGGGGTCGGGGTCGGGCCAGGGCGTGACTCGAAATTAATATGCTTTAAATTCAAATGCCCCGCTGCCTCGGCTCCGGCCCCGGCTCCGACCCCGAGCCCGGCTCCTGAGTCGGTCCCTCGGGGGCGATCACCGGGAGGGGCGGGAGCAGGCGTGACGACTCCTTGGGGGCGGGTTGAGCGCCGAACGTGCCGCGTCAATCGAACAACCAGCGTGGAGCAAGTGGAAAAATACACGAAGACTTCGGGTCTTCTCGTCTTTTCACGTTTAATTTGGAAGTTTTTATTTTATTTTGTTTTTACGGAACTTTCTCCACGAGCAAAAGGGCGTAAAAAAGGGGCGTGGGCGTTCTTGGGGGCGTGGCGGGGGAGTCCTGTCTACCTTGCGACAACTTTCTAATTTGCTTTATGTCATAATTTCGCGCAAATTGCCGGCAGGAGTGGCGACAACAACAACAACAATAACAACACCTGCAACGTCGACAATGACAATGAAAACAACATCTACAACAACAACATCCCCGATTGCCAGTGTCCTTTTTGCGGCGCGTATCCTTTTTTCCGGCTTTTCCCTTCCTCTCCTTCAGCCACGGCCTCGTCGGCGTAATTTGACTTTTTAAAAGAACGCCAAGACATAATGAAATCGCCGACCAGCAGCGACAATTGCGAAACTTTGGCAACCCATTTCCTTGATCTGGCGCACGGTGGGGCGAATGAAGGAATCCCTCCTCTGGGGCACTGTGGGCCAAGTGAGAAATTCGATCGAAAACTTTGTATGGCACTTTCGAAAAATTCAAAATATTTAATTTTTTGTTTTTTTATTCGAATATATCTCTTTTTTTTATTTTCCCCTATTTCTATTCCAAATTTCAATTTTTTTTACAATCGATTTATACGTTTTTTAAAATATTTCAAAAATGTATTTTTCAAAAATTGTTAAAATTACACACATTGACTACAATTTTTCATAATAATATTATTTTTCTATGAATTATAGAACAAATATATATCCATTTCATAAAATATCTTTTGTATATTTTTATTTGGCTATTTTTAGGTTTTTTAATTCTCTTTTCCACTGTGCAAGGCGTCGAATCTGAGCCTCCTCCATTTGTGGCTCCCTCGACGCCGCTTCCCTTGATTTGCCGGAATACGAGCAAATTAAAACCGAAAACTTTTCACTTTCGCAAGCTTTTTTTCCTCCTCTTCTTCCCTCGCCATCGTCTTCTTCTTGTTCATCTCATTCCCCTGCTTTCTGTCCCTCCACCCTTCTGACCCCCTTATGTACTCTCTCTTTCACACCCTCCACCCTCTCTTTGCTCAATCCCTCCTTCCTCACTTTCTGTCATCTCAGTCGATTTCGCTGCTAAAGTAGTTGTAGTTTTGTTGTTGTTATTCCTAAAGTTTATGTGGTTGGTATTCCTGAAATTATTGTTGTTGTTGTTCCCACTTTTGTTGCTGTTACATATTGATATTGTTGTTGTTATTCTTCCTACAAATCGTTGTTGTTCTTCCCATTTTTATTGCTGTTATACTTTAAATTGTTTTTGCTGAAATCGCTATAACTACTGATGTTGTTGTAGGTATTGTTCTTACTGCTTGTGTTGTTTTTGTTGTTGTCCATATTGTTTTTGATGCTGGTGTTGTTGTTGTTTTTGTTGTAGTTTTCGCAATCGGCTGCACTCAACGCCGTCGGTGGAATTTCGTGTTGTCGTCGCCTCCTGAAAGCCTTTCATTTGGTCGATGGCAACGAGAAAGAGACAAAGCCTTCGAGCAGCAGTGGAAAGAGAGACAAACAAGAAGAGAGTGGAAGACGAAGATGATGATGACTATGACTATGACGAAGATGAAGGTGCATCCTCAATGAAGGATTCCGAACTTTTCCCGATGTTTCTCCTTTTGTTCCATCTTTTATTCCTCCTTCTGCTCATCCTTTTCCCTCCCTTTCCCGCTTTTTCTCTCCCACCGTTTCTCTCCCTTTTGCTCTACCTTTTGTTCCTCCTCCATCTCATCGGCATCTGCTTCTTCATCGATTGTGTGGCAGCTGACAGCGAAAGCTCTTCAGAGGGGAGCGAAAGCCGGTGGAGTTCGCCGATAAAGAGGTGGAAACAGATGGACTGGAGAGGAGGGAAAAGAAGAGTTAGAGTGGTGGGATGAGGGGAGGAGCGGGAAAGTTTTCGTTATCTTATTCGGGATTTCGAGGTTTTTGTATCTCGCAGAGAAGTCACGAAAGTTCTCTGTTTCTCCTCTTGTTCGTCGCCCACTTGGTCTGTGTTTTTCACGCGGTCTGGGTCTCCTGCACTCTCTGTCTCTTTCGCTTTCTGCCTCTTTTAATCGCTGCCTTTTTCGCTTTCTGTTCAGCCTCGCACTCGGTCTCAATTTCTTGGTCCGTCTCCGTCGCTGGCCGAAAAGCAGGTGAAAACAAGGCGCCGACAAGGCGACAAGTGCAGTGGCAACAGCAACAACAACCACACATGGAGTGCAACAATAATAAGAATAACTTCAAAAGAAACAACGAGAACATCAGGAACAACAAAAGGAGCGGGAAGAACAACAACAATAACAACACCAAAGCGAAATAAAGATAAGTAGATCAGCAACAAAAACCTACCTAACCGAAAACCCGATTGGAGAATGGATGGACAGATTGGAAGAGAACAGTAGGACAGACAGACAGACAGAAAGCGAGATGAAGAGACAGAAAGACGGACAGGCGGAGGGACAGTTGGATAATGGATTGTGGATAAACGGCAGGAAAGCAAGAGATCACTACCGATCGTGGGCAGTTAAATGCTGGGAGGTCAGAAGGAGACTTTCGAAATGCAAAGGACTTGTGAATGAATGTCCTGAATCTGAGAGGTCTGAGCAATTTCTGCTTTCCTCGCTCCCTCTTGACTTCCGTTTCTACCTACTTTCTTCTCTGCTTACCCCATTGGCTACCTAATTGCTTCTCAAACTACTTCCTTCCTGATCTAATTTCTATCTACATCATTTGAGTCTATTATTTTATCTCTTTATTCATTACCTACTTCCTTCCCCACCTTTTCCCACATCCTTCTTTATCTGTTTCTTCTTTATTTACGCCCATCTCTACCTTCTTATCGCCGACTTCTTTCTCTCCATCATCAGCATCGTCCTTCCTATCTGTATTATTCGTAACTACAACTCTCTCTACTTTCTTCTTACTTCCTTCTCTATCTACTTCGTTGTTTGTTTTTTTGTTCTTTTGTCTTCTTTCCTTTATGTTCCTTCTTCTTTGTGGATTTCGCAGGTTTTTATCTTATCTTCTCGTAAGCTGCAGCCCTAAAACGATCGTCTCTTCCATGTCGTAGAGTTTGCAGCTGGACCTTCTCCACCCTTCCCTCTCTCGGACTCACGCCTTCTTACTCACTCTCCCACTCTTCCTTATTTTCTTCTTCATTATCGTCCTCTTTCCCTTCTTCTCGCACCCTTATCGCCTTCTCGCCTCCCTGGTGCTGGCGGGAAAAGGACATTAAAAAGCCGCGTGGCTCCTGCTTAATGCATGCAAAAACATTCCCAGGTCCCCGACTTTGTGGCGAAGATGAGGAGTGAAGGGCGTGGAGGAGGGGAAGTGGAAGCGGATGAAGAAGTTCGGCCGAAAACTTTGCCAACGACAATTTGACAACAACAACAAGGGCAACGACAACCACGACAATTACATCAACAAAAACAACAACTGAGAACGAAAGAGTGGCGAGACTTGCAAATGGATGGATGAGGGCAAAGATGTACGGGCAGATGGACAGACAGATAGAAAGCTAGATGGACAGATAGACAGAGCGGTGGATAGACAACAGTGAGGCGGTGAGGGAGTGGAAGAGAGCAGGGAGGAAAAAACAACTTTTAATATTCAGCAAACCGCGGGTCGCGGGGTTGCGCAAACTTTTCGCACTCATCGGGAGCAACAAAAACACAGCTTCAAGCAACAACTACAATATGGAGAACAACAACAACAACAACACGAACACTGCCACCAGTGCCAACAACAACATGGAGGAGATAATGGAGGAGAAGGAGGAGAAGATGAAGAGCAAGGAATTCTCCTCTGCAAGAATCGAGCCTGAAATGGACCGATTTTGATGTTGTTGCTCGCCATTCTTGTTGTTGCCCTCCTCGTTGTCTTCTTCTTCTTCATTTTTGGAGTAGTCGTCGTGGTTGTCGTTGTCGTTATCTTTGTTGTTGTCGTCTCTTCATTTGCAGGCTCTCAAATTTTGAGTCTCCTGCTCTGCTCCTCCTCCACCTCCGCCTCCGACGACCTCAGGTAACCGACCCGATCCTGCCGCTCAAGAGGGGGAGGCCGAGGTTGGGGAAACAGGCTGAGGGTGAGGGGTTGGGGGTTGAAATCGGGGGCGGGTTCCGAGTGTTTTCTTGTCGATGACACGCTCCGTTGCTCTGGGGACGCGGAGCCAAGTTAATTAGATTACATTTGTAGCAATCGTGGTCAACAAGGGCAGCAAAAACAACATCAGCAGCAGCAACAACAACACCAACAACCGCAATAACAAAATATTAACAACATAAGAAAAGTAAAACTTGAGGATTTTTGGTTTCAAAGCCACTTTGAAGAACAAGCCAAGGATAACAGCAGTTCCGAGGAAGCGGAAGGACCTCGACACGAATTGAATTTTCTCGCGAATCTCGCAAGGTTTCGAATTTCGAAAAGCCCTGCCTAAGTATCGGTGTAATTAGCGGTGGCGGGTGGCGGGTTTGACCAATGAATTTTCATAGTAAGTAAAAGGAACTGCAACATATGTCGAAGAGAATATAAAAAGATCCAAATAAAAAATATAATAAAAATAAAAGGAAAATAAAAAGTGTAAAAATGTGAGTTAAAAAGCTACAAAAAAAAATCAATAAAAATATATTCAAATATATAATTGGCCTCCTTGGACTCCGCCTGTTGGAGTATCGAGAGATCGATCGATGAACAGCGATTGACGACGCGTCCCATGCCCTTCGTCCCTCGCCGCCTTCAGCCCTTCGGACCGAGCCCGATGATTGACTCCTAAACGAGGAGCGATTTGAGCAGATTGATCGCCTGCCGATGCCCGCATGGGCGACTCCTGGCCACGCCCCATCCTCTTCCCCCATCGCTAGGTGCGTGTTTCCCGCCTCCATCGCCTCGCCATCGTCCTTGGACAACCTCTCGAGTGGTTTCTATCGGGGCGACGAAGATAAATTTGCGCCATGCAGCGGCCACAAAAAGCGACTTCCGCTCGGACCGAAATCCTTAGCGGTGTTGGGTGTGTTGGTGCTGTCGTTGCTGTCTTGTTTTTGTTGTTGCTGTTGGTGCTCTTGTTGTTATTGTGTCTTCGTGACTTCGCTGTGGGACGACGCGCCGGCATCGGCCGCCGTCTGATGGCACCGAAATCGCCGAGGGAGTCGCGCCGTGTGGCTTTGCGTCTGTGTGGGTACCCGACTGTGTGCGTGGGTGTGTTTGTGTGGCTGGGTCGCTTCATTAGGTCGCCGCGGAAATCTTGAAGTCAAAGTCTCGGCACGCAGGACCTCCCGCAACTGCAGCCGTTGTCCGTCCGTCCGGTTGTCGTGACAGCGACCCAGACGCCAACGTGACGTGGAGGATAAATGTGCATGCGAGAGGATGTGGCAGCTCTCTCTCTCTCTCTCTCACTTCCTCTATCCTTCGCTCGCTCTGCTCTAACGCCCTCCTGGCTGCGGTGCTGCGAGTTCTTGCAGCGAGTTAATCAAAAAGTTCTCCTTGGAATTTTCCAAAGCACTTTGCGGAAATTTAACAAACATTTCCATGAATTCATATCAACGTTCGCCCTTCATCCTCCTCTTCTTCTTCGCCTTCCTCATCCTCATTTCCCTCGTTCTCCTCTTCCTTCACCTTCTTCCCGTTGTCGTTTGAACCATGGGGCGGGGCGAGGACGAGGAACAGGTTGAGAAAGTAGGTTGAAAGTGCATGAAAAATTTATTAACGAAAATTTGAATTTTTCTCCCCCTCGAATTGCCCCCCTCCACTCCCTCGCCGACCGAATATTCCTCTTTCTCTTTCTCTCTCTCTCTCTTTCTCGGTTCTCCTTCGATCCGCTTCATTTTTCATGCCCTACAAATGATTGATAAACGTGGCCTAGATGAGAAGTCTCGGCCCTCCAGCGGCCCAGGCAACCAAGGTGTGAACATTCAAATTTTCATTTAAAATTCTCCATCTCCATCTCCCTCACTCACTCTCACTCTTACTCTCTGGAACTCTTGTTCACCCCCGCTCTGGCTCACTTGTTTGTTCGTATTTTCGGATTTTTCGAAGAAACTCGGGCAATCATTCATTTCTCTCGGACGGAAATCCTTTGGCTTGAATATTAAAAGAACACTGGGCGAATGGGGCGTCGAGGGCGGGAGAGAGACAGAGATAGGGGGAGTATGGTGGTGGAGGAAAGTGAATGGTGCGAGTGAGAGGGAAGAAGACGAGTGAGTGAGAAGAAGGCGATTGAAGACTCCTCGAAATGAAACTCACAGCTCAGGAAGAAAAGTAAAGCCAGAGGGAGACAGATGGTGAACGAGAGAGAGAGAGGGAAAGAGAGAGAGGCCTTCACCGGTAGTGAGAGAGGCAGTGACAGAGAGAAAGGCATTGGAAGTGAATGGAGGATCTGATTGGAGAGAATGCGGCGATTGAAAGGAGTTTCTTACCATCAATTTTTAATGTTTGCAGGCCCTTCGTTCGTCATCGAAAAGGTACGGATACTCTGGGAATTTATAAGGGCTACATGCAAGGCAGACATTAAAAAACGAATTTAAAATCGAAAAAAATAAAAAAATTAAATGAATACGAAAATATTAAAAGAATAGTTCAATCAATTAAACTAAATTATAATGTATTAAAATAAAGAAGAAAGAAAGTAAGAAAATGTAAGAAAATATTATTGAAATCAAGTACGAAATCTAAAATTATATACTCAAATATATCAAACGACTTTCAAATAATAAATAAAATAACTTTCAAAACTGACATTCGAAAACAATGGAAAATTTTAGAAAGTACCAATGGCAGAAATATAACAATGCTTTTTAAGATGATATAAATACCGAGTAAAAGAGAAGAATATTAATCTCTCAATCTCTTGATGAGTAGAACCTAAATAAAGTAAAGAAAAGTGAAGAAATTGTGCCCTTCAGCCTCAAGGCTTTTTATTTCAATATTTCAAATTTTCCAATTAAAGCAAAAACGAAAAATCCGTTCGCTGCAAATTGCGTTTGTGGGAATTGCGATCAAGCGAAGTTCGCCTAGATTTTCGCCACTCTCATGTTCGAGACACGCCCCCCAACACCACCAAACACACGCACACACACACACCGACGCGAGCGCGCTCAACACGAACATGGACACCTCCGATGGCCTAATTAATTACAGGCCATCGGCGCCCGGCCAACGGAGCCGAAAATTATGCAATGAAAAATCGCTCTTTGACAAATGAGGGCGGCTAATTCCGCCACCAAGGACATCCGCCCACTCACACACACAGAGAGGGGAAGGAGTCGGGCTCACGCACACATGAACCCGCACCAGTCCGAACGTCCGGCCCGCCGTCGCCCGCCCTCCACTGGGCCCGCGACACGACTCCGTGCTGGTCGTGTCCTGACGGCGGCCTCGTCGTTGTTGTTGCTGTTGCCACTGCCTTTGTCGTTGTCGCTGGAGTCGCCGCTGCTGCCGACGCCGCCTCCGCCTCCGCTACCGACTCCGCCCTCATCTCGCCCCGGCTGCTGGCGATGGCATCTTTAAGTGAGCCCAGCGGAGTTGTTAAATTAATGTCCTTCCATAAGTTTTACACGGAATTCAATTTTTCCAAATCTCCAACAACGACAACAACAACAGCAAGCAGGACGACGACAAGGGCACACCGGAATTCAAGGGAGCGAGCAACAGAATCGTGGACGGTGAGGAGAGTGAGCGGGAGTGAGAGTGAGAGAGACTGAGGGGCAGTTGTGGATGCAAAGGTGCGGGATTGAGTTTATGTGGGAGATGGTCAAAGAGGCGAAGGCGAAAGAGGAGGACGTGAAGGACGAGAAGGACCTGGAGTCGATGGAGAGGAGTCGAAGATCGAAGTGAAATGTGGAGAAAGCGGGACGGGGGCAGAAAGAGATAGTGACACAGAGATGTTGTAAAGTGTCGTCTGGGGAGACGTGAGGGACGTGAGGAAGATAGAGACAGGCGAAGCCAAGGTGGGAGCGGAATCAATGAGGAGTCAGTAAGTGAAACCGATAGTCGCAGGAGCTGATCGAAGGGACGAGGAAGGGAGAGAAAGAGATTGAGAAAAGCACAGAGTAGTCAGGTTGATAAAGAAGGGAAGACGTAGTGAGAAATGAGGAGGGCGTGGAGAAATCGATTTCGTAAGAAGCCTGTGTGAACTGTGACTGAAGTGACTGTTTTTTTTTTGAATGTGGGTAGAGCGACAACAAAAACAAAATACCCCGAAATTTTCAATCGCCACCCAACACAATCTCCGCTCAAAATACCAGGAGCCGAGAATCACAGGCACGCAGATCACACAATTTATTCTGATCGTAAGCATAGCGTTTCAAATGAGAGCGAAAGAGATGACTCTAGACTGAACTTGTTCTAACGATCAGAGTTGCCAGCATCTCGCGATACGCTTTCGTCGAACAACCATTCGCAAGATCCACAACGAGCGGCAACCATGTCAGTGATCCTTCGCTCTCCCTTCGCCATGGGTGTAAGGGAGATGGCCGCGCAGTCGTCTTTCCTATTGGCCGACGATTTGCGCTTTGTTCACAAGCACTGATCTGTGTCACTCTTGGAGCGGCCGTGTAGAGTTGCCAGCCGCCTGTGTAATGTTCGCTCGATTTTTTCTTCATCCTCCACGTTTCTGCTCGCCTGGTCGCCTGCACTTGTTTTAAGCCAGTGGGAAAAATTTAATTACAATTTTTTTCTTCATGTGGTGATGATGATGGTTGTTTATTATATATTTCTTATTATTATTTAGTAATTATTAAGTTTTTGGCGGATATTATAAAAAATGAATATATAAAATTTCCTAAAATTGCAACAGAAATTTAAATCTCGTCGTTTTTGAGTTTGGGTACTTTTTTCGCCTCTCTGGACCTTTATTAGCGACCGAGTGTGTGGAACCCCTTGGAGGATGCGACATCGCAGATGGGGCGAAAAACAATCTTGGTGTCCTTTCCTCTAATGCTCCAGCTTCTCCCCCTTTTCTCACCCTCGTCGTGTAAACAGCTCCTTACCTTTGAAGCTCCAAGGTCATAAAGAGATCCCCAACCCAGCCCTTCATCATCCCGCCCTCGCTTCCGTTTGGCCGCACTTCCGGTGAAAATTGATTCGAAACTTTTGTCTTTCATTTAATTTGATCGTCGTCCTTCACGACTTTTTCTCCTTTTCTCCCCTCCATCTTCGTTTTCTGCCTGGGGAGCTCCACGCGTGTGCTTGCGTGGCTCGTTGGCCTTCGACTCGCTCGGGACGGTTTAAAATAAAGTAATTTGCCGTTTCCGGTGCGTGAGCGAGGCCTTCATTGGGCTATTGGGTGTGTGTGTGTGTGTGTTTGTCGCATCCGCCTCCCTTGATGGATGCGTCCACCGACGCCGATCCACGCACACAAGGACTCGCCCTCGAGGACTCTTCGGGGTCCCATTCGAGAGGACGACCTTCATCATCCTCCAACCTGTTGTTGTTGCTGCTGTTGTTGTTGATATTATTCTTGCAGCACTTGTGATTTCTTGCGATTTGTCCCATTGTCGTCGGCAATAAATTAGGAAACTTCCTCAATTTGTTTCCAATAAATTTTGTTATTACATCAAATAAAACCTAATTTCCTCCCCCAACCCCAACCCGAATCCCACTCCCCAGCGGAGAACCGTCGACGCAACGTAACGGTAACGGTGAGCTAACGTAACGTAACGTAACGTAACTGAATGTAATGTAATGTCACGTAACGGGACGCAACGCACGAGGGCGCAACGTGAGCCGAACGCAGAGGACGAGACGAGGCGTCGTCGCCTGGCAGCCAGGACGAAGTTTCCGTGGGAGAAGAAGTTGACGAAGACGACGAGGACGAAGACGAAGTAAAACAATTCAATAAATGCTCACCTTACAGGACAAACACACACACACACATACATAGAGTCAGGGTGCGTCGCATGTGTAGTCACACATACGATCGCATGCTTCGGGCTCGCATTTCACAATCAGTTCATAAACAAAGCCAAGTCAACCAAAATTATTTCGTTATCGCCGCCGCCGTCGTCGTCGTCGCTCCTGGGGGAAGATTTGGCTTCTTTCTCTCCGCTCTCCCACACCTCCTTCGCCTGTATTGCCCGCACAGTGGGGCCGAGGAGGTCGTTGTTGCTGGCTGCTGTCGACCTGCCTCGAACTAATCACTCCGTTGGCGCTCCAATGGACCGTGAAAGTCGAGGCCGCCGAGGCCATACCGAAGTTGACGAAATGGGCCTCGTTTCAATTCGCGTCGTTTCATCGGGCAATCCCCGCGAGTCCAGTTTGGAAATCCTTCCAGCGCAGGCCGCAAATTCGCCCCACAGTGGCGCGCGTTCGGGGCTCAATTGATTGTCCCCGGTTGATGGCGATTAAATGCGAATTGAATGCGAATCGACTTCACTCGAGCTGAGCTCCAACGATATCGCTGTCGTATTGTTTCTACGCGAGGCGAACGAGAACCACGAGAGTGGGATGGCGAACGTGGGGCGAGGGGCGTGGCATGGCGAGACAAGGTCCTCCAAAGTTTCCTCCTCATCGCCATCGCCATCGTCGTTGTCGTCCTCGTCAGAGCCGTGCGAGTGACGGGTGCGGGTCGGGGTCAAGTGGATTCACCTTGCGGCGCGGACCGGGGCAGGCGAGGGACCCGAAGCCGATTCGCTTTTACGGCGCCGTGAATAATGGAGGAAATCAACGCAAACGACACTCGGAAGTGCGATGCGAAGCGCTGAAAGCCGAGCGTCCTGTCGCCGCCGCGGGTGGCCGCGGCTTGGTTTGGTTTGGTTTGGAAGGGAATGAAAGACGTGATTTTGCAATTGTTTTTCTTTTAATATTTTATTAACAGATTTAAAAAAAATCGATGAATTTTTCATACAATATATATATATATATATAATATTTTGTTTTTGTTTTGTTTTCACTTTCATTAATATTACTCATTTAACCTATTATTAATTCGCATTAATAATTCTTTGTAATTGTAATCTTTCAACTCTCTCAGATTCTGGTTTCTTCGTCTACTCTGTAGCTTCTTCTATTCATCTATTCTCTACATCGCTTCACTCGTTAGTCTTGTGTGTTTTTTTTATTGAGATGTTCAATGGTTTTGAGTGTATGCTTTCACGATGACTTCTCTTTTTATCTAATGCCATGTGTGTGAGAATCGTGAGTTTACTTTAGGCTTGCATTAATTTTAACATTTGTTTAAACATATGACTTCATTTTCACATGGGTTTCTATCGCTATTTATGTTATATTAAACATAATTTAGTTAGTAATTTAGGACTAAAGCTACCATTACGACTAACTTTTATTCACTATAATGTTTTTACATTTACAATTCATTCGAAATTCTCTGTCTCTGTCTTCGTCTTCTGTGTTTTTGTGTTTTGTCTTTCTACATGCAGTTGTTTTCCTCTTAGTTTTACGATGAATGCTGAATGCAAAGCTTCAACTTACAGACTTTTCTTTGATTTCTATTAAAATTAATTTCTATATTTACTCGTGGTTTGTCTTTTATTTTGTTCATAACTTCGTGCTAGGTTTTGATGAATATATGTTTGTAAAATTCATTTAAACAATTAACTAATTACAATGTCAACACATTTAAAATCGTTCGCTTGGCAGCTTCGGACAAAGAGTTTCCCGATTTCCTCCCCAAAGAGGTCTCCCAAGAGGGAGGGAGGGAGGTAGGTAGAGAGGCGAGGAAGAAGAGAGAGATGGGAAAAACTTTGTGGCGATAACCTTTCCATGCGCTCGAATCGGGTTTTGGGGCTTCGGAAAGGTGAGAACCCGATTCGTGTGCGCCTGGAAGGCTGCAGGGACTCCTGTTCAGCAATAAATTGCGTGTTGACCATAAATTCCGAAAGCGTTGCATACATTCGGGTGTATTAAATTACAAATGCGATAACAGCGAGATTTAATAAATGGCGAGAATGCTCAAATTACGCTCAAATAATAATGGATGCGAGCAATAAATAAAATTACTTCGCGCCTAAAACTACGCAACATAATATCTGAATTCCATAATTAATGCACTCATCACTCTCGCTCGCTATCTCCCTCTCTCTCTGTCGCTCTTTCCCGCCACTCCCTCCGTCTACCTCTCATCATTCATTATTTATTGACGCCCGGCCGCCGGGCCGAACAGAAAAATAACGAAACGAAACGGAACTAAAAACGCAATTTATGAATTAATAAAGAATTTGTTTTATTCGGTTTACAATTAATGTTAAAGTTTAATCTCTTTGGCAAAAATGTAACAATCGATTTCATCATCGCACACATTTCAAAGGCTAAAAGTAAATTCACTCACAGTGTATTTGTTTGAAACTAAAACAATGCAAAAAATGTCATCATTTGTATGAGTTTTTAAAATTATTACAAAATTTGTATCATTTCAATTTGTGGCAAATTAGCAACTTTTATATTATGTTAAAATTATCATTACTTAAATTTTGGTTAAAATAATTATTACTAAAATTTGTGCTTGTGATTAGATAAATGTTCGTTAAAATTGTTAAAATTAATTATTACATAGGTTTGTGTTAAAATATTCATTACTCTGTGTTAAAATATATTTGTTTAAATTAATGTTAAAATAATCATTACTTAAATTGATATTAAAATTATCCCTCCTTAAACCAATCTCGTTATATTATAGTTATCGTTATTAAAGTCAATGTTGAACCATTTTAAGTACTTAATCAATAGAATTTATCAAATCAAAGAAATTAAACATAAATCAATTAAATTTATTCTGGGAAGACTTCGGGCTTCACTCGCTCTTTCTCACTTCGCAATTGAACTAACAAAACAACAACAACAATAGTAATAACCATCAACATCTTCATCATCATCATAATCCTCGTCAACATCATCTTAATCCAAATCAAC
Organism: Coelopa pilipes; assembly: GCA_947389925.1. Taxonomy (NCBI): domain Eukaryota; kingdom Metazoa; phylum Arthropoda; class Insecta; order Diptera; family Coelopidae; genus Coelopa; species Coelopa pilipes. The sequence continues at coordinate 7,632,009 of OX376698.1, read as the reverse complement.
ATCATCATAATCATAATCACGATCATAAGTAGTACAGAGGAAGAAAAGCTCACAAATAATTTACAAAATTCTATTTTACATCTCCATGTGGATTGGTTTTTGTTTTGTTTACACCTACATTAAGACACATACACACCCACACTTACATTGAAAGATGCCGATTTGTGTCGGACAGACAGACCGTCAGGCAGACATACAGCAGAACGGTAAACAATTAGTTGACAGACATCTTAGCACATTTCTAGTTAAAGTGTCTTCGACGAAAAGTTTCGATGAAGTTTTCATTTGGATTTTATTTCCTTCTTTAGTTTAATGAATTTATTTTAAATCTATTTATAATTAATGCATTTGTATTTAAATTAATTCTTTTAATTTATTTCCGTTTAATTTATTCATATTTCATTTTATTTACTTTATTTATTTGTATTTTTTGTTAATTATTTTTCTTTAAATTTTGGCATCTTTAAAAAGTGTTCTTAAAACCCCTTCCTTTATAATATTACATATTTATATATATATTATTCTCAAATTTATTGTTGAACAATTTAAATGTTTTTAATATTAATGAGTTTTTGTTTTGCTTTTGCTGTATTTTTCTTGCAAATTGGAAGTTTTTTGTTTTATTTTTGTTTAATAACTAGATTTAATGTTAATTAGAGTTAATTAAGTAACTGTTCGAATATGCAGTTAATATGGGTTTAATTTTTAGTCTTCCTTAATTTAAATTGTTTTTTTTTTTTTAATTCATCTCTCTGTATCATTATATTTTTTTGTTTTTCTTTTTCCTGCTGAATTTTCGATTTTTTTGCAATTTATTTTATAATTTTGTTAGTTAGTGTTAAAAATTTGCCGCACATAATTTTATCCATAGTTAATTTTTATTTATTTCTTTTTGTTATATTTGTTATGTTCTTGCGACCTTTTTACGGGTTTCTACAGTTTTAATTTCCGTTTGAATCCCCGCAAATCCTGTCGTTCTCAATTTGTTGCTCCTAAACTATTATTTACAGCGCTGTCTCGCTCCAGCCAGCGGCCCCACGTGGGTCGCCGAGTGAGTGGGCGAGAAGGCGTTCGCGAATCCCTCCGTGGATCACACCAAGTCGGGTCGGGTCGAGTTCGGTCGATTTGAGGCGAGTCGAATCCAGCCAAGCCCGGGTGCTCCGGGCTTTAAGGACGCATTTGCACTCGCCGCGATGCGAAGTGGTTCCGGCAGCTGCTCCGCTTCCGGCGGACATGTTCCCCACTCCACACTCTCTCGCCCCAATCCGCCCCCACGACCCCCACGGAGACTCATTAATATTTTAGTTCGCACCCCTCCTCCGCCCCCTCTCGTTCGTTCATTCATCCTTTTCCTCATTTTTTCGTTTCATCCTCTTCGCTCTCTTCACTTCACTTCAGTTCAGTTCGGTTCGGGTCGGTTCGCTTCGCTCCGCCCTGGGCTCTCTTCATTATCTTCTCATCAGTTTCTTATTTTCCTGCTCATTTAACATTTATCTCAATCGCAATCACAATTATTCAATAGCGGAAATCGCTTTGCCCTGCCCTGCATGTGTGTGCGGTTGTCTGTGTGTGTGTGGGCGGCACTTATCTCTCTGCGCTTTGTCTTGCCTCCACCCTCCTTCCCTCTCTCTCTCCTTCTATCTCGCTCGCTCTCGCGCTCCCTCCCTGTGTTGCTTAATTTGGAATTTCATTTAATTTTTAATTACGACGCAGAGCGCACGAGATGAAAATCGCAAAAAACCGACGATGACGACGGCGAGCGCGATGGCGGGGGTGTGGCAGATGGGCGTGCGACTAGGGGCACGGCGATAGAGGGAGAGGGCGGGGCATAGAGGGAGATGGAGCAGCTGCAGTCGAGCGCTGATTGCAGCCGGAAGTTGCTTTAATCAGTTTCAAATATGGCGCTTAAGTCGCTCTGTGTGTGAGGCGGGCGATCAACTGGCAGAGACTGGGAGGGTGTGGGGCGAGGGTGGGGGGAGCCGGCGTATGCGCGTGTGGGTGTGTGTCGTGTGCGTGTCGTGGATGTGTTTGTCTTGCATGAAAATAGAGTAATTCATTTGCGTTAATGCCGTTATTCGCAAGTGGAAATCTCAACAGGCGACTCCATCCCCTCCTCCGCCTCCCTCCCACTCATCCTTCACGCCACACCCTCCCATCTCTCCTTCGCCTCCTCCTCCTCCTCTCATCCGTCCCTTCTCGCTCTTCCCAGACTCCGCCAAGGAGGCGGCCGTGTCTCAAACGGCGGGCGGCGCCGCGGGACGGAGCGAGCTGTCGGAAACACAGCCATGGGAGCTCGCTCTCGTGTGTGTATGGCTGTGGGTGGCGTGTGTGTGTGTGTGTGTCTGTGTGTTCGTGTGTGTGTTAATTACATTTCAATTTATATTTAAAACTTTCCCCCGGCTCGGGTAAAAAATGCCAGCAACAAGAAATTAAATCCTTGGCTCAACATATGAAAATCCCCGAGAGCTCGCCACGGCGACGAAGCGAGACACACACAGTGGTAGAGAGAGAGAGAGAGGGTGACAACTGTGAGTGTGAGAGGGAGATGGAGCGCTGCAGGATGCGATAGCATGAGACATTTAAACAGCATTTAAAAGCGTATCTTAGAGATAATAAAATGCAAATTTGAGTCCCTCGGCAGCGACTGGAGGGGCGACGAGAGACCGTTGAAGATGCTAAGGCGGCAGATGGAGCCCAGCAGGAGCCGGCCAGGGGTCCTGGCGAGGGCCGAGGCGAGGGTCGAGGGAGCTGGAGCTGGAGCAGTGGCTGCAACCGGCTCTTGATTGCAGAAGGCTCTCGTCTTGTTGTCCTTATTAGAGATGATGGTGTTTGTTCTTACGATGTCGTTCTTGTTGTTGCTGTCGTTGTTGTAGTGTTTGTGTTTGTTAATATTTTTCTGGTTTTCCTTGTTGTCCAATTGTACGTTGGCTCTTGTTGGGCGGCGACAACAACAACAACAACAACAACCTAAGCTCTTTGATCTCGCCTGCTGCTGAATTTGAAATGCGAAACGCACACACAGACAGACAGGGAGACAGCGAGACGCACACACACGCATGAACACACACGTGCAGAGGACGACGGCTCATTGGAGGACGGCGGGAGCGGGAGAGGGCGCGAGGGGTAGAGGGAGAAAGAGTAAACATTTTAATTACCTTTCGAGGACGAGACCCGAGGGAAGGCAGAAGCCAGAGACGGAGGAGACCGAAGAGGCAGGAAGGGAGCGAGAGGGAGGCGCAACAAGAAACAACAGAAAGGGCAAGAGGGAGGAGCGTGAAGAGAGAGAGAGCGAGACAACATCGCCCGACACCGGGACTCGGCACACGAAGCTCCTGGACGCCAAGTTGCATTTAATTGCTCGATCGAGTGAGGGCAGGAGGTGGAAGGAGGGGAGGAGTGGACAAGACGGAGGGAACGAGGAAGAGAGAGACAGAGAGCGGGACGCCGAGGTTCGGAGGAAAAGGGGGCGAGGACCGACCGCTCCTCGGACGACTGCACTCGGGGTCCGAAAACAACTGTCGAGGGATCAAAATTTTAGAATTATTGCCTCAAAGCAGGAGGCGGCTGGGGGCTGGGGGAGGGGGTGGAACGAGACAGCATATTGGACGGCGAACGACAACATGGACAACAAAGTTCGAGACAACAAAATGGGACAACAGTAATAGAGGCAGCAGCAGCAGCAGCTGGAGGAGGAGCAGAGCAACAACTAATTGCAGTCGGACACAATTTCTGACTCACGAAGATTTCTTCGGGAATGTCGAGACATGGCCACGTAATGCTCGCACTCGAACTGTCCCTGTCTCTCTCTCTCTCTAACACTCTTCTCCTCACTCTCTCAGTCTATTTCCTCTTTTCTTCCCTGTCTCCTGCTCGGTTTCTCTCCTTCGGCAGCAGCCTTGCGATGGGCTTCGAGAGCCTTCACTTCCTGAAGCAAAACTATGTAGCGATGGAGAGAGAGAGAAGGGGTTTTCGAGAGGAGCGAGAGGGAGTGCGGAGGGGAGATGAGGTGGAAAAGGCAGTCAGAGTGCGAGGGGAGGCGACCATGTTGTGCTGACGACCGGAGGGAAAGTTTTCGATTTTTAATTACCAGAAGCGTCTGCCGAGGACAGAGAGAGCATGCGGTGAGGAAACAACAGCAGGAATCGGGGTAGGAGGGAGACGAGAGAAGAGGGAGAGGAAGCTGGAGGAAGCCGAGGCTCGGCAACGCTTCACTGGAACCGCACACACCACGAGTCAAAGGAGTGAAATGGGGTCTGGCAAGTGAATCAGGCCAAGGGAGAAGCGGAAGGCAGAGTGAGTGAGTGTGTGAGAGAGAGAGAGAGAGAGGGGAGGCAAATGCGAGTGTTTCTGAAGGTCCTGCCGAGCTAGGACGAGCGAGCAACGAATAAGCAACGACAAAAGGATTTTCCTGTAGGTGCATTCAATCAGGACAACAACAGCGAGGGGAAGAAGACGAGCAACAACAACAAGAGGAAGACGACGAGCAACCAGAGGAAGACGACGAGCAACAACCGGAAGGAGGAGGGCAAGCCACCGACTGGGAGAGAGCGATAGAGAGCGGCAGCGAAAATCCGAGGGCTCCGAACAATGAAAATTAAATTTTCACAAAATTTCCCTACGGCCAGGTGAGAAGAGGAGAGAGAGAGAGGAGAGTGAAGTGAGCGAGAAAGACGAGGTCGAGGTCGGGACTCGGTGTAGGAGCCGCCGCCGACCCAGCGAGCGACGTCATCATCATCGAATTCATATTAAGAAGGCGCCAGGTGGCGGAGGGAAGCAACGGGAGAGAGCGAGCGACGAGGACACGAGCCGGGAGCCGGCAGTGGCTCCTGTTGCCGAGATCATTGTTAATTGCCATGGAATTTACACCAACACACACTCACACACTCGCAGTCGCACTCGCACACACACTCATGTGAGCGCTCACATGCACGGCGATAAGGACGAGACCGTGTTGAGCTCCGGGTTTATCTGCGAGCCGCTTGACTGGCTCCGTCGGCCGGGCCACGGGGCTGCAGCAGGCAGGGGCAGAGGGAGACCGAGAGCTAGAGGAGGAGCCAGAGTGAGCGAGAGGGTCGGAGGGGGCGTTAGAGGGCGAGAGGGAGTCGGAGGACGGGGACCGGGACCCGTAGCGAAGCGTGATGCGAGCAACTTCTGGCTTGATTCAACTTTGCAACAATCTGTTGTTGAAAATATTATCTCGGCGTCCCTGCGGCCTCCGCCGACGACGACCCGGGTCTCTCGGCGTAGCTTGTCGCCGACGCGTGCGTGACGTGAGCGCAGCAAACGGCGGAGGCGAAGGAGGAGGAGGAGGCGAAGGGCGTTCAACAGGCGACGCCGACGTCAGAGGTCGCGGTTCTGGCGGCTGGCTGAGGATTCGGGAGGCTGCGGAAGAGGGTCTGGAGGCGGTGAGAGAGGGTTGAAGGAGGTGGAGAGCGGTGGACGAGGGTGGAGAAGGGCGAAGCCAGGGGCTGCGGGGCACCCGACCCTATCAACCTGAGCACGCGCCCATCCATCGATCCATCCATCACGACTCAAAGGCCTTTCTTTGGAGCTCGCTCGCCTGCTTCTCCTCGTTCTCCATCGCTCGCCACCCCCTGCCATCGGGCGTCCTCCTTTCGTCCTAATCCACCTTTCGACGTGCCCGCACTCCCTCCTCTTCCCTCTCCCTATCTCGCTCCCTTCGTAGGCATTTGAGCGCAAGGAGCGAGATAAATTTATTTCCTCAGTGAGTTCTTGGTCTCTTCATCAGGCCGGGGCTGACGCCGATGATTAAAAGACAACTCGAATTACACACAAACACATTGATAGGCATGCAATAGACACACACACACACACACACTCGCACACAGGCACACAGGCGGTCCCATGGGCGGAAAGTGTCAAACACAGTGGCGCAAAGGAGGAGGAGGACGAGAGCGTATCAAATTTCACAACAAACACTTGCTGCGGTTCGGCAGCGGTTGGGGGAAGGAGAGAACGAGTAAACATGTGATTAAAGAGAGCGAAGAGGAGGCAAGCGTGGCGGAAGAGAGACGAAGAGGGAGCAGAAGGTGAGTGAAGAACGAGGGGGGGAGAACGGATGGAGGAAGGGCGACCGGCTTCAAGGGAGGGCGTTCAGGTTGAGGGCGTTCGGGTTGAGGCGCAGGGAGGGACAAACAGAGACAGACCATGCTTGACAGAGTGAGAGAGAGAGAGAGAGAGAGATGCAGAGAAAAAGAGAGACAAAGACAGAGACCCAGTGAGAGAGTGGGAGTAGGGGTTCCAGCATGTGAGCTCTGAGAGAGGAAGCGCGGCCGCGGTACATCAATTTGCTTTTAAGTAACGTCGACGACGTCGGGCAAGTCCCGAAATCGAGGCAAGATGGCGGCACAAGCGAGTTTCCGCATCCGCTTCGGCCTCCGCAGGACGCAATTCAATTCAATTCATTCAATTTATCTTCCTTCGTCGCCGCCTCGCCCACGAACTGGAGGCGGGAGAAGGGGGCGAGACTCAGCGTGTCGGCGAAGGAATTGCCAGAAGAAGGTGCCATTGTCTTTCCTCTCAGTCGCCCACTCTCTCTCTCCCTCCCTCCCTCATCATCGTCGTTGCAGCCTCGCTCAGGGCGGCTGCTGCCGAAAATTCTCATTTAATTTACTTATTGCCTCTTTAAGGATGACAGAGAGAGAGAGAGAAAGAGAGAGGATGTCGACAGAGGACGAAGAGGAGCCGGCGTCCTGCGTGTCGACGCGAGGATACGCCGGGGGATGACAGCGGAATTTCCCTTAGCATTAATTTGACTCCTTTCCAATGTTTATTGTCCTTGTCCTTGGGAGCGTGAAGATGTGTGCTTTGCCTGTGTGTGCGTGCGTGTGACACATTCTCTCCCCCCCCCCCCCCTCTCTCTCTCTCACTCACTGCCTCTCTTGTTGCCGGGCTAACAAAATAATCGACTCAATTGTCTTGTCTTTGATGGGATTTCGAGGACTCGTTTCTGTGCCCGGAAAACAATCAATGCGTGTCGTGTGGGCGACCGAGACAGAGACAAGGACAGACCGAGGCAAGGCCGTCGAGGAGCGGGAGCGAGAGCAAAAAGGTGGGAAGGGGAAGGGAAGGAGGGCGATGAAGGCTGTATTTATTCACTGCTAATGATTTGAAATGCGCGAAGCTGCTCCGGAGGCGGCTTCCCAGAGTTGCCACCCATTCGGAAGGGCGTTGAAGTTACAGAAAGTCTTGGTCCCCATCGTCATCGTCATCGCCATCGTCATCACATCGGGTCCCGATCTCTCGGGCTCCCGGAGGAATAAATCGCTTCCACCTTTCGAGAATTCGCAATTATGAGAGGGGGGCAGCGAACTGGAGGGGGATGGAGTAGGAGAGGGGAAGAGGAGGAGAGAGGGAGGGGGTTACTCATTAGCGATATTTCACGCGAAACTTCGTCTCCATCTTCGCGACACCCTGCGAGTCGCCCCAACCTGGCACTAAATGGAGTTCGGCTGCGAGTCGTTTGAGATCTTTCTCGGCCTAGGTGAGGTGAGGTGGGTGAGGGTGAGGGGTGGTGACTGGAGGGGGAGGGTCGTGAATCGCTCCTCCACGGAAGGCGGTCGGAATGAGCAAGTTCGACACCTGATGACGAGAAGAAGCGAGGGAGAGAAGAATAAATCGGACTGGGTTTCAGAGGAGTTTCGGGACCTGCTCCGTGGCTGACACGCCGGGGCCTCGCCGTGAGAGAAACCTCCGTGGAGACTCGCGAGGGAGCCTCTGGGGAGCTCTCGAGGGCCTGCCGACGAACCCCGAGGAACCGCGTCGAGTTCGCGACGGATTTCGCGGGGCCTCGACGTCGACGTCGACCTGTCGAGGCGGATGATTTGCGAAGGTAGGAAGGAACATTTCGAGCCAGCAGCGGCAGAGAGAGGGGAGGGAGAGGTAGAGGTAGGGGAAAGAGATAGAGAGAGGGCGATAAATTTGCATAACTTGCATTAATTTCATTAAACTTTAAGTCGTGGTGAGCTTTGGCTAACGCGCGCGAAAAGAAAACTTTCCCCATCTCGGCGGACGGCCATGGACGCTGTTGTTGTTGTTGTTGTTTCTCGAGCATAAATCAAAAGCGAAGTTTTGAATTGTTTTCCAGGCCGCGCTCAAAGCCGTGGGCGGCGCGGAGCTTTCACGCCCCTTGAGTGCTCGGCGAGCCGGAGGCCGGCGGCCGGCGGTCGAGAGGCCGGAGCTCGACGTGGGTGTGCAGTTGTTGTTGTTGTTGTTGTTGTTGTTGTTTCAGTAATTGTTATTGATGTAGTTGTAAGAGTTGTTGTTGTTGTTGTAGTAGTAGTAGTGACTGTTGTTGTTGTAGTAGTCGGTTTTGTTATTTTTGTTGTTGTACTAGAAGTTCATGCTGCATTAATTGCACCGTTTTGTTCTTGTTGTTGCCATTATTAACCGTTTGTTGTTGATCTAGTGAAGAAGTCGTTGTCGTTGTTGTTGTTGTTGTTGTTGTTGTAAAGTGTGTGCATTATTTTGGTTGTTGTCGCTGTCGTTCTCGTTGTTTTTGTTGCCGGCGGAAGCTAATTGTGGCCAGGACGAGGGCTGACGTGAGTGGGCCATGGGGAGAGAGAGAGGCGAGAGAGATGCAGAGAGAGAGGGAGAGAGAGAGAGAGAGGGAGAGATGCAGCGCGACAGGGGGAGAGAGAGAACGAGGGAGACTGAGCCATGGGAGCGAGAAGAAGGGGAAGGGGAGATGAAGAACCCACAACGGTGGAGGGGGCTCGGAGCACAAAAGCATCGTGAAATTGTGGGCAGAAAAGGAAAAAAAGCACAAAAGGAAAAAAGACAGTGAAAAAGGCACCGAAAAGGCGCAGCGAAGGAGCAGGAGGGAGTGAACGCGGGAAGGGGATGGACAATGGGCGGCCAGTGGATGGCTTGTGGATGATGGATGCGACTCGTGGCTCGGGAGGAGGCGCAGTTGAAATGGAAAGGACGTGAAATGGAAATTCGAAAAGGGAGTGGAAAGAAGGAGTTGAAATAGTAGTAGAAATCATTGGAGAAATTACAGTTTAAATTTATGTAGAAATTGTGGAAAAGTTGAAGAAGGAGATTTTGGGAGAACTGTGAAAAGGAATTTATGAAGAAATTTGAAAGAGAATAAATGGTGAGATTTGAGAATAAATTTAACAATAAATAACTGAAGAAGGAATTTAAGAGGAAAAATAGAACAAAATTATTTAGATATTTATAAAAAAACCGATTGGAGATTTAAGTGGAAATTATGGTAAAATTCAAGAAAAATTGCATTATATATTGATTGTTAAATTAAATATTGTGTTTGAAAATTAAGAAATTTAATTTAAGAAAAATAAAATAAGAAATATTTAAATTTTGAAGTGATTGAGTTTAGTTGGAATTGTAAAATTTCAATTTCTCAGTCAAACCAAGACCGAGTTGGAAAATCGCAGTCAGCGTCTGGAGGAGGGAGAACAAGGCGGAGTAGGAAGAAAAAGGAGAAGAGGAGAAAAGGAGAAGCGGAGAAGTCGCTGCAGCTGGAGCAAAATAAATTTAACGCTTCGATGGGAGCGACGGTTGGTTGCTTTGGTTGTTGCACTTGTTGTTGTAGTGGAGCGATCCACGTGACCATTTCAATTGCTCAACAGCCGCGAAGGCTCGGCGCACACACACACAGCCACACAGTCACAGGGACACACACACAGTCAATGGGAGGCTGGAATTAGCGGAGCTCGCGAGGACGAAACGAACTCGAGGTAGTCGCGGACGACCCGAGGGAGCCGTTGAACGGTAGAGAGAGGGAGAGGGTGAGAGGGAAGCGCGAGGCGAACCGAAGCGAAGCGGGCCGAGACGGGGAGGGGACGATAGAGAGAGAGAGAGAGGGAGAGGGGGGAGCAGGACGAGATCCAGAAGAAACTCCAGGCCTTCAGGTCTCCGGGAAGACGCGGGCGAAGGCGCGACCTCGACTCATTACAGCGAGTTCATCGGGAGCGAGGACCGAGAGAGTGAGAGTGAGGGGCAGCGAGCAGAAGGAGACAGCTAGAGGGAGAAGGGGACGAGAAATAGCGAGCTGGAGGGACCCCCGGGACGGGCCAGGGTCGGGGAGATGCGGATCGAGGATCAGCGCTCGTCGTCGTCCTCCAATTAAGGAAACTTTCGACCGCTCCCTCGGGGCCCCTGCGCTGCCCTACGGTGTCCTGCGGAGTCCTACGACGTCCTTCGGCGCCTCGTCTGAGCTGCGTCGCGTTACGTTGCGCCAGGACGGGCTCAAAAGGACGTGACGTAGTCGCGGCTCGGTTCGGGTTTTTCCTGTTTTCTTAATGTTATTGCAGTTGTTGTTGTACCTGTTATTTGTACCTATTTGTGTTGTTGTTCTTGTTGTCAATTGTGTTTGCATTTTGTTGTTGTTTTGGTTGTTGTTGCTGTTGCTCTGGCGTCCCCAGCAGCCGACTAGACGAGCTTCCTCTTCTCTTCATCACACTCCGTCCTTCCTTCCTTGCCTCCTTCTCGCATTGGTTCACCCTGTGGTGGTAGCCTTGTCATTTTGTTGTTGCTGTTGCTGTTGTTGTTATTGTTATATTGTTGTTGTTGCTGTTTGTGTTGTTGTTGCTGTTGTTTTACCTACTTAACTTACTTACGCAATGCCGTAACGTATTTACAAGAACGCAAATTACAAAAAAAAGGAAAATAAGAAACTAAACACGATGCCAAGATAACTCAAATGACGACGGAGACGATTCAGCAATGAACTACACATCGTCGTCACGTCTCCTTCTGACCGACCGCTGCCGTCTCGTTCTCGCTGCATCTGCACCTGCACCTGCACCGACCGGGATCGCGGCCTCCTCCCACCTGTCGGCGCTCCCGATCTGCGGCTCCTTTCCCAGTCATCGTCTTCCTAGACCTCGTCCTGCTGGACGTCGTCCTCCTCTTCGTTCTCTCTTCGCCCTTCGCCCTCCTCCTTCAGTAGCGGGGCGCGGCGGCCAGCAGCGAGATCGAGACCGCGCCCCCTGAGGCCTCCTACAGCTATACGAGGTGTCCGTCCGCGTCCGTGTAGGCCATGCCGGCCACGCCCACCCCGACGCCGACGCCCACGCCCACGCCGGCCGAGCCGTTGAAGGTGCTGAGGCTGCCGTGGTGCGGGTTCGAGGGGTCGACGGCGGCCATCAGCAGGGCGTTGCTCGGGATGTTCAGGATCTGGAGGCTGCCGGCGGGCGGGCCCGAGGGCGGGACGCCGACGAGGCTCGCGTTCAGCAGCTGCTGCTGGTGGTGGTGCTGCTGCAGCTGCTGCTGCTGTTGCTGCAGTTGTTGCTGCTGCTGCTGCTGCTGCTTGTTGCGGTTGGGGTCCTTCAGGATGCTCTGCGGCTGCTTCGGCGTGGAGGACGACGTCGGCGGCGGCGGCTGCTGCTGGCCGGCCGAGCCGAGGCTGCCGTTGCCCGCCGACAGGGCCGAGATGTTCGAGAGGTTCGCCGGGTGGAGGTCGTGCAGCATCTGCAGCTGCCCGGCGGTCGTCGTGTGGTGCGTCACGTCCGGCGGCGGGACCCCGAGCACGCCCCGCATGATGCCGCGCCGCAGGGTGCCGCCCCCTCCGCCGCCCCGCCCCCCATGGCCGAGGCCTGCGAGACCGGCTGGAGGTGCGCCATGGGCAGCGGCGGCACGCTGAAGTCCAGCTGCGGCGGGTAGTCCTGGAACGGGAGAGAAAGAGAGGGAAGACGTCATGAGAATCGGTGGAAATCAGATGTTTGGATCATCGAAATTCAGTTGTTTTTTTCGACCCTCGGGCGAACTCGGCCCACCCTCGTTTGCTTCCCACCACCATGAGGCGACAGGAGTTCGTCGTCTTCATCGTCCTCGGCCTCTTCCCTGCCTCGGTCCTTCGACTTCCTTCGCCCGCGCAACCCAGCCATGGCCGGAACTTATCGCCGGCAGTTGGACGCGAACTCGGGACTCGGACGCGGACGCGGACTCGGACAGACTCAGACTAGGAGTTGAAGACGAAGTCGAAGGCGAGGCAAAGTCGGCGCCGTCGTCGCTCTCCAGGGACCCCCCACTTTGTCCGCAGCCCTTGGGTCCTCCTCGAACGCCTCCGTCACCTCCAGACCCGCCCATCGCTCGGGCGCGGTTCACAAAATGGGAACGGAGATAAAAAAACGTATTCAGCGAAATGAGTGTTTTTCCATTGTGCAGCCAGCGTCCGTCTCGCTCGCTCCTCTCGTCCTCTGTCGTTGCTCGGCCTGGCGAGCAGTAACGAAGAAGCGCAGCCCTATTTTGAGGATGAAAAGGAGCGGGAGGGAGAGCGATGGGGACAGCCAGACGGAGAGAGGTGGAAGGGGAGAGAGAGAGCGGAAGAGGGCTCAGGGAGAGGGGCGGAAGAGGAAAAACGAAAGATAGGGGGCGACCATGGCGAAGTCATTAAAAGGCTCCACACAAGGCGAGGTAGGAAAGGAATTCGCATGGAGGAGATAAAGAAAACTAAACCGGAGAGGAGAGGGAAAGAGAGGGAGAGAGAGAGAGAGAAGCAGAGCAATCAAATGCAGCTGGAGAAGGAGAGACGACGATTTAATTTCGTTCCAAAGCCAAGGAAGAAAAACTTTTCAATCGATGAAACTTCCGGTTTCCCAAGCAACGAAGCCGAAAGAAGGTGTGTGTGTGGAGAGAGAGAGAGGGAAGGAGAGAGAGAGGGGAGGGGAATTCGCAGAATGATGAATCGACGAGCCGGCCGTTGGTCAAGCGGCGGGGAGGGCGGGGGCGCGGACGCCTTGAATCAATCTCAATCGGACGCCAACGAAATCCCAAAATCAATTTCGCTCCACGTGGCGAGAGCGAGAGCGAGAGGGACAGAGAGCGGAGGCGGGTGAGAGAGAGAGAGGGACAGAGGGAGAGCGAGGGAAGATGAGCGGTTCGGTAGGGACGAGGTGAACGATCGCAGGATGGTGGCTCAAGGATAATCCCAGGCAGACGAAAATGAACTGACCAGACCGGCGCAGGGAGCCGAGGCAGCAACAACAAACCAATCACAACAACAAGAAGCCAACCACACTAGAGCAACGACAAACGAACCGAGCCAACGACAACAACGTCATTTGCATCCCGATACCCGAGGCTTTGGCCCGCGTTTGGCCCCTCGCCGGCTCCGGGTGCACGGAAGGGGATTCGTGTGTGGCCCCGAAGGACTCGCGGCACCCGAAGGACACGAGGATCCACGGCAAACTGACCGCGTTTTGCGGCTCACGCGTCTGCCAAGGACACCGCTGAGGTCGCCAGGACGCACGGACGCCCGGACGCGCCGCCATTTGATCCGCTGCAACCTCATCAAATGCAAAACTTTT